>CAJRST010038888.1:5692912-5764334 GCA_907169785.1 Menidia menidia
AGGTAGTGCAAAGAGGGATCACTGGAAGGCGTTGGATGAATCAGCATAAAAGAAAATGATGGTCTATTCAGAAAATGTTCTCATCTATCCCTCTCGTTTTGAGTCATCTTTCTCTCTGTGAGGGTTTGTACAGAGAGCAGAAATGCAGGCAAAAAGTCTCCACAGATTTGAAGCCAGGTGCCCTAGGCACGGTCACTTTATGAAGGGAGACAAACTTCATGGTGAAGGAGAACAGGCGAGAGATGGGAAACTCCAGGGAGCTCGGACTGTGGCAAAGAGATCACAGAGCTCACACACACATGCGCACACACACACACATACAGATCTAGTATGTGCAGAATTAAGAAAGGCTGAGGCTTCCATCCTTTGCCCAGCATTGTCAAATAGAAATTGGATTTTTCGTGTGGATTCGCAAATGTATGCATGCATGTGACCGGGAGAAGAATGCTGCTGATTGTCTGGTTAAAACCCAGAGGGCTCACTTATGTAATTGTAAAGAGCGGCTGCACTCAGATGAATCACCGAGCCAATAAAACCCATTAAGGTGGAACTGCAGTGTGCAGGAGATGGAGGGAGAAATACTTGAGGAGAGTAGGGCCGAGATAGATAAGAATTTCTGGTTTTAAATGTTTTTTGTGCGCCTTACATGTGTGGGTTCATATTACCATGAAAGACAATGTAGTGAACAGTATGAAGAAAGAAGAGACTAATCATTTAATTCGTGGATTTTTTAAAAACAAAGTGATTAGACATAACTATCTAAGGACAGGTTATGAGAGAGAGAAGACCTCTAGGTGACCAGGAATTAGTCTGTGTCTCCCTGACTGTTGTAATGAACCATCAGGGTGATTGGAAAGAAAAATTGCAGACTCCCTTTTTAATGAAGTGAAAGTTTTTAAAGGAAGAATGAATGAGTGCAAAAGTGTAAAGAGGTTGGAAATTAAAGTCAAAGAGAGCTAGTCTGAGATAACTTTATGTCAGTTTTGTCCTCTGTGCTGTCTGAGTACATTTGGAATGACTTCTCAGTCAAATGCTGGTGGACGCCGTGACGTCAGCGGTGGACCTTTATCCAGCGTCTAACATTCTGCACACTGCTTTGAGCCCATAAAACAAGGACGGCTGAACATGAAAGAACCCAAAGTGATGATTCTGTTACCTCAGGCGCCCCGCTGCAAGAATGAGATACAAGTTGAAACGTCATTATCGCAAGTGCCGCCTCATCCATCCCTCGAAATAACATGGGCTGCGTGCCTGATTGGCAGGCATACAGTGTTAATGAATAACAATATGATGTGGAAGAAAGGACGCTATCGGCCAAGAGAACGACAGCTGTATGGCATTCTCCTTAATTAAGTTGAAGAGAGGCAGTGAGGGAACAGTCACAGTGGAGAGAAACTAGAGAGACAGCTGAATGAAAGGTGGCTGAAAGCCTGAGTTGCACATAAGACACAAGAGTTTGGTTGATGAAGAAAGAAATTTGGAGATTCGAGGCGGAAAAAAAAGATACGAGAACATTGGAAAAGTGAGGGAAAAAAACAATCCAAGGTTAGAAATTAATCATTATCGAGTTAATTAGAGTTGCGACCTCAGCTATTAATCTTCAGCCCTATGGCTGATATGACAGCCACATGCACACACATAAACATTCAGCGTGTAGTCTATGAACTCATAAAGGATTCATTCAATTGGGTAATTTCTAATGATCTCCAGTTGGTCCGTTCTCCTTTTTAGTTTTTCAGCACCCTTTGTCTTTCATACAAAATGAATTATGTATGTTTCTCTCAGTGAAGAAGACCGAGGTTAGCCTTGAAGAAAAGGAAAAAAGAAAAAAACAAGAGGGGAAAGTATAGTGCTGACATAAGAGGAGTGCAAAAAGAGATTGATGATCTCAGGGCCAGTGGGAGAAAGGGGGAGAGGAGACAGAGGAATACTTACCAATAAATTACTCCTGAGCAGAAAGGGCAGCGTGCGTGTGCGTGTGTTTGTATGTGTGTGTGTGTGTGTGTGTGTGTTGGCAATTATGTATTTACGTGTATAGGGCCTTTTTCTGGCGTTCTAAAACGTGCTGTATGAGTGAGGGTGTGCGTATGTTTGCGTGCACACCACTTTGAGTCTGCCACGCATGTCACAGCTTCTTCTGGACTGCTTGATGAAGTAGCACTTTTCACGGTAAAAATGCTGATCTGCACACACACCCACATTCACACCTAAATCTCCATCTCCCTCCTAGATCAGCCATTACTTTAGTTTTTAACAGTGATATGAACCTGTCTCTCTCTACCTCTGTGCACCATTGTGTTTTTGCCATTGATAGGGGAATGTGTCAAGATCCCAGCTATTGTTCAGCATCCAAAGAGACATTTCCTGCATGGTGCTCTCCTCTGGGAATGTATGTGTCACAAACTGTCTTTTCCGTGGCATAAAAACTTCCTCAATGCTACAAAATGTGTCCCGATATGTTCTAATTGTCTTTCAAATCATGTCAATCTCCTTGTCTACTTTTCATTATCTCCTGTTTGATTCTTTTTCTTTTTTTCTTTTTATTTTAATCTTCTTTAAGTCACTGTACAAATGTCCAGCAGGTACACACTCCTCTGTGAGGAGTTAAAGTATTTCATTTTTAACAATCAGTTATCTTTTTTAGGAAAATATTGGAAAATACAGTATGTGTTTTAAGTGGCTGTTATAAATCTTAAGTCATGGTAACTAAAGAAGAATTTCACACAGCATGTGCATTCTCAGTTCAGCTGGGGTGCCTTTTTAGACTCCGGTGCTGTGACAGAGGAGCATCCATTAACTCAATTAATATTCACTGGTGATAAAGCATGTGTCATGTTTTATGTGCATTGTTAACATTGCTATAAAACCCTGCAACGTCTGTGTTTAAATCTCCCTGCATGCTGTAGATAATAGAGTTTGTGTACTTGTGCGTTATCCCATCCCCTGTCTGTCTGTAGATAATATGTCATTCACTACCACGGTCCCTCCTACACCCACTACCACCCATACTACCCAACGAATCACCTCCCATAGTGACATCCCAACCCTCCTCTCACCCACCTTCGCCTTGGACCCAGAAGGTAACACACACACACCTTTTGTTTCTCCAACCTCCATGGTAATGTTTAGCTTTGACCTATAAGAGATAACACTTGGCATGTACTGTGAGTGTCATTCCTGTAACCTTTTATATCCCAATTTTTCTTGAAGAGGAGGTAAACCATCTGGCTAGAAATCAGCAAGCAGTTCAGCCAGTCAGCATCCGCGACGATAAGAAGGTGCATTGGTCCAGATGGAGTTAGTGTTTGGAACATCTATGAAAGTACCATTCATGCCTTCATGGAGGTTTTGAAGCAACATATGCTGCACTCCAGATGGCTAGGATTTGTTTTTTTTTATTAAGGGAATGTCTTGCCTATTTCAGCAAATAACAGTAAATCTGGGTTTTTCATGAGTCCGGGTGCAAAATCTTTCTTAAACTAAAGCAAGAAATGTTTACTTCATATTATTTAAATATTTAATACAGTTACGTGATGCTTCTCAGGTGTCTTCCCCTGCTTACATTATTTTTCTGCTGCACACTTCCTTTGTCCTGCATTTATATGACTATTTTTTGCCTGTACACACTTGAGTATCCACCATGTGCAGCCCACCCCCCCCTATTTCATTTCTTATCACTGACTGTTTGATGCTCCCCAACAAACACGTTGCCCAGTCAGCACTTGTACACGCAGACACGTGCATGTGTGTCTGTGTGTGTTTGCATGTGAGTGGTTTAGATTTCCTGGTGCTTGGTTGATACTGTTAATGAATCTGGTTGAGGAGCTTAAGCACTGACAATAGCCTCTGGGGGGCATCAGATGATGCAACTGAAACTGTTCTCTGTGTATGCACACACATAAACACACACATACACAGATACGGAGAGACCGGGATCCAGGTAGTTAACTGATCATTTTCCCAGAAGAGTGTTACGCTCCAGGTATGAGAAAAGTTGTTAAGCTACCCTGAGTTCCAGTTTTTCTCTCTTTTCACCAACAGAATCTATGTATCCCATATAGGCACTCATAAAGATATGCTCACTGTGATAGCCTCTCTCTTTCCACACCTGCAAAGTCTGTCTCCTCTGTTATTTAAAAGGAGAAATGCGGCAAAGGGAGCAGGAGTATTCCACTCGTTCCTCTTGTGCCATCACATTTAGCAGGTAAAAGTTCACCTGCTGGGCATGTGGGGAGGCCCCATGGAGACATGGAAGCGCCTTGGTGGATATTCAGTCAATATTGATGCATCATCCTTGGGGCTCCTCTGAGAAACAACACAATCTTTAATGTTTTCAGTCATTTCCTATGGTGCTTTGGGCTGCAGAAGATTAAGAACAGGGCCATATACAGGCAGGAAAGGCAAACCACTTTAGTGCTTCTTTTTCTTCTCCTCTGAAATATTGCTTTAACCATATTCTTGGTCTTAATGCATTTTAATCCCATGTGCCACAAACCTGCAGATTTCGTCATTTTGATAATAAGTACAAAGCTCAGTAAATGATCATGCTTTTAGTAAGTTCATCCCTGAGCCTGGTAAGATTTCAGGATATACATAAAGAAGGATGTGCTGTATTTCCTTCTGCTGTGAATCCCTGCTCTTCTGCCTGCCCACCACTGTTGCTTTCTCCCCATTCCCTTTGTGTGGGCACTGTATTAATGATTAATTTAATTGTGTCCTATCAAGGTCCAAAAGCTGCATCAATAACTCCATCTCTTTGTATTCTATTATACTGACAAGATCTTACACAGGGCCCATCAAAAAGCTATTGTTATTGTCAGTGACTCAGATGCTTTTTGAGTCCTGACTCAAAGCGCATTTATTTTTTAACATGTTTCTGCCATTCATGCCATCAAATACTCTTATCAGTCCTCACATATACTACTTTTGTTGTTCCTAGCCAGAAGTTAAGTGTGCATATGCATACAGTTAAAGCCCTGACATTGGAATAGGGACACTACTTGTCTTTTCCTGACTGATCACCCTTTTGAGTTTTCTCTCAACAGAATAATTGAACTGTGTTTCCCATTAAACATGCACTGCTAACTGCCATCATGTTCATATAGATTACAAACCCTTTCGCCCTCTGAGAATTTTTCAGGAGCTATCATCCATCGGATACAAGTGAACAACAACATTAACACGGCTGTAGCCTGCATTAGATTTTTTTTTTAAAGGACTTATCAAGTTATTGCCAGATCCAAGATTCAGCTCATGTTCCTAAACACGTTTTCCTTAATGTGGACTTTTACTAACAAATCATGGGAGAAACATGAAAATGAACAAAATTTTTAATTCAATAAAACTTTCACGGCTTTTGAACAGTGTTCTTTGTGAACATCTAAAAGTCATGCCTTAACCTTACCAATAGTAGATAAAAATGAAAGCATAAAGCTATTAGCGGCAAATCAGTATAACTTTTCTTTGCACGCTTGGGATCTTCCTGTTATCTTCCTCCTGTTTTGTCCTTCAAAGCTGTTTTTAAAGTTGTTACAAGGTGTGGTTTGAGATCAAGGCTTCTTATCAAAAGTGCAATTTAATGTAGATATTGTCACAGAATTTGACTCACATTTTCCAGCTCTTTATCTCTTCATGATCGTTTTTTGTGGTGAAGTGTATTTTGAAGGCACACGGGGTGTAAACTCACTTAAAGTTTCTCTCATTCAAAATGCATTGTGCTCTTGACAGGTGCTCGGATGGAGTGTCTTTGTACGGGCTGACATCCTTATTTCTTTATTCACTCTCCTCATTTCTCCACCTTTTTCTCACCCATTCAGACTGTCTAGCAATCTGTTCAGTGGGGGGGTGTGATGAAAGGTGATAATGCAACTTGGGTGGAAGATATCGAATTCTCTTTTCTCACATCTTCCTCCCCATCGCCTCTCCCATGCTGGTGTTTTAATGTGCTTTCTTTGTCTTCACTTTATCTCCCCGGCTTTCATTTTTGATCCATCTATTTCTTTGTCTCGATTCCTTTGCCTGCAATGCTCTCTTCCTTTATCTCCATATTTCCCTTTATATATCCCACACTTTTGACACACGCTATTTGTCTCACTTGTTCTTTTCTCAGATCCTGGTGCGGTGGTAGAGACTCACAGTGCAGTACCGTATGCAGTGATAGGTGGTGTCCTGGCCCTGCTGGTTTTCACTGTCATCTGCGTTCTCATTGTCACCATCTGGTGCTCCGTCCGGCAGAAAGGTAATGCACAGAAGTATTCCGAAACGCACACACTGAGTAACTCCGAATGTTCTTTCACAAGCAGGAGATTGCCAATCGACGTATTTGATAATTTGTGCCGCAGGCGCGGATACTCATTTCTGCACTTTCAGGTGTAATTTGAAGTGAAAAACTCATTGAAAGCCAGTTACACTCAGATTCTTTGTAAATGATCTTTTATACTGAGGTGTAAAATTGTCAGCAGAAAGCAGGCTCAATAGGATGCATCTCTCTGGCAAGTTACTGTCCATGATAAATGATCTTGGCCAGCTTTGTAGAAGAGAAAGGGTGGGGTGGGAAATGTAGGTGTGGATCCAATGTTTTATGACTATATGTTAGTGTATCAAGGCTAAAAAGCAGCCTCGCTCTGTTCCTTATCTTTTTAAGTGCCCTCTTATTGGCAGCCTTACACGATGCGCTACAGCTGCCAATAAATGATCTGGGAATAGTGTTGCGGGTTGCAACAAGGGAATCCTGCCCTATGGCTAGACAAGCTGTCTGTCAACATCAAGTATGGCTTGACTGCCAATCAGCACAGAGACAGCACCATTACTACCAATCAATGTTGAGACAGGGCCATTAGGGCTTTGTCTGTGCTCCATCGTGACTGTCAGCAATGCCAGTCGACCTCTGTGGTAAAGAGATTGAGAGTGTCACTCACCTCTGGACTGAAGGAACACTCCAGCAGGAAGAGGACTTTAGCAGTTCTTGCTCTCTGTAACCTGCAGTGCTCAGACTCATTAATCATATGGACCCCTGGGCTGAGAAAATTAGTTTGATGGGATTTCTGGTGATGCAAAGGTGGCATTATTCTCTTGTAGCTAACATTACCTTCACCCTTTTCTGCCAATTTCTCCTCCCTCCCCGTCTTTTATTCTGTTATCCTCAATTCTCCCTCCTCCATTACCTCCTCCTCTTATGGCTCTTCTATTCATGCATCCATCTGCCACATGTAATTTCTGCCGGTAGGCTCATACCGAACACGAGAGCCTATTCTTGCCTGGTATTGACCTAACAGTCAGTTAACTAATGGATTAATCAGTCATAGGTGTGGAAGACAATAATATTAGCACTGATTGGTTTGACAATGCTGCATTGCACTGCGGTAATCATTACGCTTTTTACGCCTAACCTTCCCCCAACAATCTCCCTCTTGTCGTCTCTTTCTGCTCTCTCTGTCTCTGTTTTCTGCACTCTTGTCATTTAGGTTCCTATCTTACCCATGAGGCCAGCGGGTTGGATGAACATGGCGAAGTGCAGGAGGCCTTCCTCAATGGGAACGACGCCAGCCAGGGCAAGAAGGAATACCTACTGTAGCCCTCTTCTCTCCCTAAACCTTCCTCCTCTGACCTCATATCCCGTCCCCACCCTTCCCCTGCTCTCCACCTTATATACAGTATAAACTCACATACACACAGAAACACTTCTATACAATGCGCCATAAGAGGCGGCCTTCTGAAAGCGACTGTATACCCATACTGCACATATCCATTGCATCCCGCTCCATTCCACTCCATGTACTCCACGCACACTCGCACAACCCGAGAGACAGACTGAGAGACAGAGAGCCTCTAGACCTGCCAGGCATTAATGACTGTGCCATATACTGTAAGTCGAAGACACTGGGGAAAGTAGAGGGAGTGCGAGAGAATGGGGACAGGGCAATGTGAATGTAGACAAAAAAATGAAATGATGCCATAATTATTTTGATCGAGTGGGAAGAGGGCAACACAATGAAAAGTAGTACTCTGCCTGTGCAGCCGCCAAAGTGGAAGGGGAATTAGAGGCAGATGACTGCTATAATTCCTTGCCTGGAGAATAGAAGAATCCATTTCACAAAACTCCACCTTTAACTGAGGCCGACAGTTGGAGCACTATGTGAAGTGTAGCAGGGGACAAAAGAGAGAAAGTTGACCAGGAACTATTGATTACAACAGATTTTTTTTCAATTTGCCAAAGTACCTTGTCCACAGATGGCCACTCAAAGTTATCTCCCAGGTGTAAAAGCAGTGGCCTATCCAGACTTAGTGGACTAACTTACTGTACCATTTGCTTTCCCGTTGAGGAAGGCCTACAGATTAGTTTCACAAGAAAGTCATGTCATGTGTTTTCCCCTTAAGCTTAAACAGTGAAGAAAAGGTGGTTCCTAATTCTTGTAATTTAGCTCTCAACATCCTCCGTCCTTGCTGCACACCTGTTACCATACCCTCCCTTCTCTCTTGTATCTCTCTTTCTCTCTGTCAGTCCCCCCTCTATCGCTCCTCCTTTGTTAGCTCCTAATAATGAAAGGATTAGCATTGGGCTGCGTTCCCGAGGAAGAAGAAAGGAATATGACTTGCTTAGGCATTAAACAGCAGCTTAATTATTTTAGAACGTCATTAGGAGGATGAAAAGGTTTAGAAGTCCTAATATAAAGGGCAAGAGGAGCGATAGCAGAAGTCATGAATGAAAGAACAAAATGGATGCCCACATATGCAGCTACATGTACACATTCACACAAACAGAAAACACGTTGACAGAACAAATATACATATCTCTGAATTCTTTGTTTGTATAAAAAAGAGCAGTGACATGAGTAAATTAAACTTTGAAGAAATAAGAAAACTGTTTACTATTGAAACGCATTATGAAGCAACTATACTAACACAGAATATTAGCCTATAGGGGTGCAAAGTCGAACAAACTACTGTCCAGTGGTCTTTAAAGAAAATAAAGAAAAATAATAAAAAAAATTCAATTTGTTCTATTGAGAAACCAGAGGTCTTATTGATTTTTTAATAATTATTGTTATTATTTGAACAATTATGATTGTTGTTACTGTTATTATTGACGTTGTTATTATTATAATTGTAAATGTTAAAGAAATGTACACTTCTCATGGTTTGTTTTTGGTTCTACTGTAGAGAAATTGCTGTCATTTTTCACTCTTTTCCTGTTACCTTTCCTCTCTTTCCCAGTATTTCTCTCTCTGTCTCCTGTGCCTAGTTGTTTCCTCTCCCGTCTTTCACTCTTGTTTACTTTATAGTTCATGTGTCACTGTTGATATATAGCTAACTATTTCTTTATAGGGGAAAGATAAAAAGCACGACAAAATAAAAAAGAATCCAAAAATAAACTGTTTCTTTTTTTTAGATGTGTTTACTGTGTAATCAGCAGGTTCTGTGTTTGAAATCTTGCGAAAACAGAACAGAACATGGAGTGTATGATTAGATCAATGGGGAATTGTGGAATTATAAGTGGAAAGATAAAGATGAAGGCGACGGAGTCAGCTATAACCGGCTGCTCATTCAGAATAAACAAAACAGAGGGTTCTGTGCCCGGGGAAGAAAAGGTGACATGAGGGTTGAGTCAAATGCACAGAGAAAAATATGACTCTGCCATTAACTTCCATGCAATCAATACCCGATTCTGTCGAGGAGCACTCAACATGTCCATCTGTGTGCAAGGCTAGATTTGAAAGCCGCTGGAGGTCACAGGGTGATGGATCGATGTGTTTCTCTCCCATCGATGCTGAAGCTCCGTGGTCGCCTGTCATAAAGACAGATTGTCAAACGGCAATCAAAGTAATGGACTTGCCAGGCATTACCACCATGAGTTAACACTCCGGACAGCAAACAATTCAGTCCAAACTAGACATATCTTCAGTTTATGACGATGCAAAGGTAGCACTGATAGCTCTCGCCATCAACCCCTCCTACTATCAGTCTGTGAGTAATAAAACTGAGGCCGTTGTTCCTTTTAAATCTCTTTGAGACGTGTTTGTCCTTCAAACGTATGTGCTGCTGCTGAGATTGAAAGCACTCAATATTTTGTCCTTGATTGCTGATTCCAGTCTCTTCTCGCAGATAAAAGCAAGAGAAATTGACAAGTTTTCAGGTTACCCCCCATCTAACATCACATATTGTAATGTTGTCAAAATCAAACTGGATAAGGTTTTGTTTCGGATGCACTGTGTATCACTTGAGCTTGAATGCCATTAAGAGTGAACACCCAGGTTTAGAACAAGTCTGCCAGTTTGCTAGTAGGTCATCTTACGAAAGCTTTCTCTTTCACCTGTGATCCTGTTTGAATTTTAAAAAATGTTCTTTTTAAAGCTCAAAAACAACTGGGAAAAAAACGGTGGGAAATGGAAATGAGACAGGGACACGCCAGACAACAGTTTGTAATATTCCCTTCAGAGTTTATGACAAACAGTGAATGTAACATAATATGGGCAATAATGACAGCTTGAAGTCTATGAAAAACTCACATCGCTTTTTCTGATGCCAGTTTCATAGATGAATGCCCTGGAACGGATTCACATCGGAGAATTCCCCAGTTATGACCCATTTATGATGCTGTATTTCATTTCTATGAGTTGCTGTAAATATCCACTTCTACCAAACCCAAACTCCTCATTTTTCTGTTTCCAGCATTGTGATTTAGACACTCTCTATCCATCTTTAAGGGCAACCAGGACACAGCTTCTGTTCTTTGGTCTTGACAGTGTGACCCTAGAATGGCAAAGAGGTGTGTACAGAATAATGGTGAAGCATGAGGCATTGATTGAGGTGGCTGAGTGTGTCTACATCTAGCATAATCAGGAAGCGGAGAGCTTTCAGGCAGACAAAACAATCGAATGGGCATCTGTACCAAGGAGGCAGGGGGAGCCTTTTTCCCCCCTCTACCCCTTTACCAGATTGCTCTGTCGATAAAATGTATCAGTCACGGCTCTGTGTAGTGACCGAAAAACAAACCAAAGTCTGTGTGTTTTTCGGCCATGTAAAAGGGTGAGAAATATATTTCACTGTTGACCAAAGAGTCAAGAAAAGGCAGACTGACTTTCACAAAGATGTTCCATGAAGAGGTAAAATAATGCATTAGTTTTTTATCCACCAATGATTTTGTAACGCCAACATGAAACAAGATAAACTATCCAATTAATGAGAACAAGGCTCTTTATTATACCAGAGCGTCATGTTACAAGTCAAATCAAAACAACCATGAATATTGTGTCATAACCAAGTTAAGTATGTTTTCCCCACAATGCCACATTCTCTCTGGATCCCCGTGTTATTAGGGAAGTTTTAATTAAATGCCGTCACACATATATCTACATTACTGGTGGCTGGATTAGCAGGGATTAAAAATAACCTTAGAATAAAACCCGTAGGAGGGCTGTCAAAGCAAACAGAAATTTGTGATCAGTACATTGGTAGGCTTCTGGAGACTTCATTTTCTCACTGGCATTTGGTGTGGGACCTGATAATTAACTGGCCTTTTCACTTGCAAGTAAATCACAATGGCCAAATGCATGATGGAGATGATTACTTAAAAAGCCGCAAAACAAAAACAGAAACAATTCTATATGCCTATTCATACAGTCCACAAGTTATTTACTTCAGACACCGTCTATTTTGCACGCACATAAAACACAAAAGAGGAATTTATTGTAGGATTACAACAGTTCTGAATGGCTGAAAAATGTTAGACTTAAAACCATAATGCAGATCTATTACTCTGTAAGAGGTTCAGACCTCTGGGCACACTTTGGCTTTAAGGGAGTGTTTGGCCGAGGACCAAGGAGCTGCTTGCACTGCCTCACGCAGTGCCATGCGGACAGATTTTCCTCTGGAATGGATGACTGCAGACTGGAGGTAAGGAACAACAAAAGGAAAAGATGCCCGTTCCTGCGCCATTTGTCTCCTGGGAGGGGTGAAGAGGACCGATGGCACAACACTGTACAGTTGGAAAAGGAAGGAGGCAAGTCCATGGGCCCAGACTGGGAGATGGATATTAGGGGTGAAAAGGAAAAGAGTATGGATGACAAAAAGTGGTAGGCAAAGCAGAACCAACAGTGTAAGGGAGAGGGTAAGAGAACGGAACGGGTGGGAGGCGTGTTTTAGAGGGTGTGCTTCACCAAAAGGTGTCTTTCTTGGTTTCATGCATAGCAGGTTAAGGTAAAGGGCCAGCAACAAAAGCAAGGGCAGGATGAACATTGTCACTCCGTGAACATAGACTTGAAACTGGGGAGAGATAACATTGTCAGTGGCGCACACACCGGAGTGACTACTGTGAATCTCAGCGTAGGTGAAGTTGCGCATGTCCTCCACATAGAACTTTGACAAAAAGCCTCCGTATGGAAGGTACTGCCCAATCACCTTGCGGTCGTGTTGGTACTTGGGGGCTGCTGACAAGAAAAGATGGGGTGAAGAGGTGGTCCAGTTGCCACTCACATCATGGCCAGCAGTATCTGGTCCAGTCCTGCCACTACTCCAGGTGTTAAGGATATCTGAGCCTATAAACTGGGCAAAGGAGCAGAGAATAGAACCGACCCAGCACAGCAGCACCACACACAGAGCTCGCTGACGTGTCACCACTGAAGAATACCTGCCAAAGGAACAATATTTGGAGTTAATACTTAATTGTCCAGTTTCTTTAAACTGGAGTTAATTACCACTTGAGTTGGTGTAATGTTCCTACAACATGCCATTACAATTATCAAGACTCCTGAACAAACTTTTATGGCCTAAACTTAAAATATTAAATAAATAGGTGGTTAATTAATTTACAGCAAGCAGTTGTTTTAGATTCAAAGAAGAGCACAATGTACAGCATAACAATGAAGCACAGCATAACTTCACCAAAAAAAGTTTAATTTCTTCATTCTTACTTACAAATCTAATTTGTTCATCCCACACCATCAAATATCTAGGAGCATTTTAGTGTCACCTATTAGGACTTTCAAAATTATCCATCTCTATGGGAATTGCATGTCTGGGCCATCCTTTGTGTCATCTCCAAAGTAAGTTTTGGAGTGGGTCTGTTAAAAACCATCCAAGATGGGATTCTTCTTTCTTTATTCAGTAATGTTTTAAGTGTAAAGTGCCTAACCTTGTGAAAAAGTAACCGAAGTAGCTGTGAGCTAGAATGTTTAATTATTAAATGCCCCTGTGGAATATTAAACAATATGATTAACTGACGTATAGATATTTCTATAAGACTGTATTGTATTCGTCAGTGGTTTCTAAAATGTTAGAGGTTTGTGCTAAAAATGGAGCACTCACTGCACAGAATTCTGATATCACAGTACTCCATACAGTGCTGCATCTTGACATGTTTTATTTTCTTCCTTTTTTTCTAATATAGATTTTCTGTCTTTGGTCCTGAAAGCATGCCTGAGAGCATTAGTTGACTCTTGCTACCCACATATTCAACCTTTTGCACACAAGTGTGGTAGAGTTTCCGAGCACTATGAAACTCCAAAGCTTTATGAAAATTCTGTGTTATGTATGACATCTTTTCTCTTATTAATTGTCCATTGCATCGTTTGACCCTTCTCCACTCACAGTGAAGGGCTCTCACTCTTGTTCCACTTAAAATGATTGAGATCCTCCTCTAGACTCACCTCTCTGCCAAGTGAAGTTTGAGGTGGGCGTCCAGTGTGAGTAGCATGAACAGGAACATGGTAAATTGCCTGATCAGCAAAGGACAACACACAATGGTAATGCAGGTGTATAAACACTGGTACGTCCGCAGTGCGAGCACTACAGTTACAGGGACTCCCACTGCACCTCCAACAGCTCCCACCCAGCCCAGGCACAGCCGAAGACAGCAGGAGACGCTTTTGGGTTCCAGCATGGCCCCCTGAGCTCTTCTTTGGACGTTGGCTATGGTGCAATTGCCAATGACGACTATGCACAACCTCACGCTGACAAGTATCAGAGCTGTTGATGAAATACACTGGAACAATGAATACAGCCACATGAACTCCATATCTGAAAAAGGAAAAAAATGGGGGATACAAAACACAGAAAAATGACTTGATAAGGATGAGGTGAATGAGAAAAAATATGTTTAAAAAAGAGATATCAATGCTTGTACAAACACAACCTCTGTCATTCACCAGTCAGCAGTACCCTGCGTTGCCATTCTTTGACTGACTTCACACCAACACCATCAAAGAATCAGACAATGGCAAAGAACAAATAAGAACTCAGAAAATGTCTAAGCCTAAACGTAGAGGTCTTGGACAGGGTGCTGAAAACACTCAGCAAGATTGGGTGAAAGCAGAGTTGCAAAGGGACTAAGAATGTGATGCAAGTTTGTTCTAGGGGCAGAGAAATGGGCAAGGGGAGAGTAGATATTTTTGATAGGTATTGCAGAGCCTGAAAACGTGCCTAGAGAGTGAAAAGGTCAGGCCAGACCAGCTTTGACAGAACTTCTCCACAAAGGATGTGAGCATAATGCAAACACTGAACAACAATCACCAGGCTATGTGGCAACACACTGGTAACGCTTTCAGCACTTTTAAATCATTTTCTTTTTGCCTCTCCTCTCACAGTGACCTACCGTGTGCCAAACACACCCAGACTTTTATGTGTACAATCACTGAGAATCACACCAGAATACACACTCCCTTGATGAGTAATAATTTTAAGGAACAGCATTCAAAGGTGACCGGCAGCTAATTTTAGTGCATTTTCAAACAGTTTCCCATAAAACTGAGTGGATTCATTCTAAAAGTAGAACATTTTCTGCCTCAATGTGGCACTTGCCCATTCCATGTAATTAGTTTGACCTTTTTGAAACATTTGGTGTTAGTCATCACTTCCATGATAATCATGAATGGTTTAAATAACCTCTATATACCACTTCATAATCACTTTACACAGTTGTCTTCTGTCTCCTGACTTGACGGACCTCAGCAAAATTGATTTACTGAAGTAATTAATGGAGTTTAATCCACCTTGTGTGAGTTTTCAATTCAAATTGTTGGCAAGACACTGATTATAATTAATTGCCTTAATAAATCAATCAATCTATTTGAAGGTATGGGGTCAAACCTGTCAGGATAGTAACAACTATTTGGAAAGAGCTGAAAAGTAAGTAGATCCAACATTATGACAGAGAATTCAATCAAAAGAATGAAAATACCTGTGCTGAAGTCCTGTGATGAGACAGATATATTTTACAAGCTCTGTTGTATCTTCTCTTTGACTTGGTTATCTTTGTTTTGTTTCCCTCCAGGATTTCTATCTCTTCTTTTTACCTTCACTCAAACTGTCTGCTCCTGCTGACAGAGTAAACCTGATTCATAAACCTCTGCTTATCAACCTGTCTCCTATCTCTCTCCTGTCTCTGCAAACATATCAATTGTGTCAATTTTGGAGCACGGCTGCCCTTTCCATCTGAGATGTCTAAAGGGCATCACATACCCTTGACATCCAGGGATTTATGCAAATACAAGGGCAAAATCATTTTCACTAAAATTTCCTGTTATCTATCAAAATTTAAGGTACAATTGTCATCGTAATATCTTTGTGGGGTGGAGCATGTTTAAGTTGAAGGTCATCAATTAAAATGGGTAGCAAACAAATTTTATTCTATTTTCTTATATTATAGCATTTGTCCATTAAAAATCCACCATACAGTATTTGTACATTTCCAGTCCAGAGAAGTATATACATTCTTTGAAGGGTAGGTTCTGGTTTTGGATTTGGCATTACAGCTCTATTGGAAACAAACATCCAAACTTTAGAGAAGCAGCTTAAATTTCTTAGAAATTCAATCATGAGCTTTCTATTTATTTTCAGTTGTTATTTTTCCAACATGCAAATAGGTTTATTCAATTGTAGAAGTGATATTACATTCCCTCAAAGCATTTTTAAATAAATAAAGTAATCAACCAAGCATATGTGTTTTCAAATTATTCTCGTACTTCCTGCCAAAAGCGCCATGCTCTAGGCAAGGACACACTGAACTTAATTAAGAAGGCTGCATTTCACAAAAAAAAAACATATTCACAATAATGAAGCAAAAAAATTAGCTTAGTTAATTGGTCTTACTGTAAATTCAAGCAAAGCCACAACATTTCTGATTTAAAGTTAAAGTTAAAACCAAGAGGAGAGTAAGATTAAAATTAAGGTAAAGTTATGATGAATTTGAAAAAGTAATAATGTATTTCACTGTCTCTGTTAGATTTACACAAAAATGAACAATACATTTTTCCCTTGACCGAGATTGGTTACAGTTGAAAAAAAAGTAACTTAACCCTGTTATACGATTCCCATAAAATTGTAAAATATGTTTATTTACAGTTTTTTAAATCAACAAAAACCTTAACAAATTAAAATAACCCAGAACATCTTTATGATAACCTGTTGTTTTTTATATAATCTATTATTTCAAAGGTCAATTTCTATTGACAAATCTTAAATGAAGTTATTCTCTTGTTAAAGTTGTTAAATTAATATTCAGATAAAATAGATCGAATGTGGAAAAGTCTCATCTGTAGGAAAAGAACGAATAGATCTCGCGACAAAAAACGTGATGGCCCCCTTTTAACAAGGGATGGAAACCCCGTTCCATCCTCTTCCCTTCGCTGTCCAGAAGCAAGGTAAAACGCAATTTTTCACTTCTAGCGTATGAAACAGTAAATCTCTGTAAGTTTATTTTTTTGCTGCATCAAATGAATGTTATATTTCCAGAAATTATACTATCTTTAATTTTTTGAGCCTTGTGCCAGATCTATTGGCGTGATTATTAGCTTTATAAGTAATATTTTGTATGCTACTTAGAGACATTAGCTTTTAGCAATGGCTGCGCCCATGCTTCATCGCACAGGCCTTTGCAAGTCTTAGGCTCTTGCTCTGTTCAAGACTGCTTCCCAAATACCAAAACGCATGTGGCATTCACCCTAATGATTTTAGTTACGGATCATTGTATGTATATCTGAATTCATTAAATTAAGCTCACTCGTGGTTGTTTATAGAAAAATGCAAAAATGCTAAGCTAACATACCGGCTACATCGTTAGAGCTAACGGCTCCGCATGTCACTAGTGAGTTGTTGTAATCCTGTATTAAGATAATCCATCTCTGATTATCTAATTGACTTTGGGGTAGACTTGGAAGACGGTTTTGTTGTAAGTCGGAGAAAAATTGAGAATCGTTTCCCTGGGCTCGGAATAATCCCAGATTTCGTTCTGCATGTAGGATGCCTGGTGTAACAGTGAAAGACGTCAACCAGCAGGAGTTCGTCCGTGCCCTGGCGGCCTTCCTGAAAAAGTCAGTGTCTAAATATTGTTTTCTTTTTAATCATTAAACCATCCATTTTCTGAACTGCTTATTCTATTCCCAAATGGAGTCTTGGAGTTGTAAAACTAAGTGTGTTGTACATTGAGCCTTATTTACCCGTTTTTAACGTGAATGACACAATGACTTCTCCACATCAGTCTACACGTTGCAGCTGTTTGTTGTATAGTTGATGATATTTCTGGGTTTAGGTCAGGAAAGCTGAAGGTGCCTGACTGGGTGGACCTTGTAAAGCTGGGTAAGCACAAAGAGCTGGCTCCCAGTGACGAGAACTGGTTCTACATCCGAGCTGGTGAGTCTAAATGTTTCTGTACATCCAAGACGTGTCACTTTTGTTCAGGAGTGTCACTAAATCTTTAAAGATTGTGTTTCATTGAGATTGGAAAGATTAAAAACTTGTTCGGTTATTGGATTGGAAATTTAAGCTGAGCTACTGAGTGAATATTCATCATACAAGCAGTGTTCTTCATGAGACATGTTGCACTAGGCATCTCAATATCTTCTGTTTTTTTCCCTTTCTAAAGTGAACTTGCTTACAGCGATATTTACATAACATGTTGTCGTTTGCCTTCACAGCATCAACAGTCCGTCACCTGTACCTCAGAGGTGGTGCTGGTGTGGGCTCCATGACCAAGATCTATGGTGGGCGCAACAGGAACGGTGTGTGCCCTTCCCACTACAGTGTAGGATCAAAGAATGTGGCCCGCAAGGTGCTTCAGGCACTTGAACTGCTCAAGATGATTGAGAAGGATCCTAATGGGTGAGCTTCTTGTCTGATACATTCTTTTGGTTGTATGGAACTTGGTGAAACTTTCTGCCTGCAGTTGAGTTTGATTAATTATAGGTGGACTTGGATCCTGTTGTCAAAATAGTTTTAATTTTTTAAGTTGATGGCATCAGAAGCACCAGCTTCAGCAATATGTTTCCTGCTGTAAATTGAAATGGTAGGAGGGAAGAGAACAGTGCTTGTTTTTGTAAGTTAGTGTAACGCGTAGCCCGAACTGCAGTTGTAGTTTTATTTATTTTTTTAACATAAATACATAATGGCTAAACCGATAGGGTTTGCCTTTTGCTGTGTCTAATAGATCTGGATGAGATCTTTAGATGTTTTCAGCTGCATGTTGTACATTTACAGCTCTTGTGCTGAGCGGTCAGACATCTTTGTGCTCTGTCCTGGTATCATTGCTTTGGTTACAGGTCACTGAGTCAATATGTCTGCATCCAAAAGCATAACGGCTGAGCATGATTTATCCTGGACAGATATTAGTTGTCAGTCTGGTTTTTATATTGATCATGTTGGGAAGGGGGTTGTTTCTTCACCTTCATCAGACTGAATAAGACCTGATGCTGGCACTGGCTGTAAAGTTTTTTTTTTAAATTTATTTATTTTTTATTGTAACTCCTTTGTACCTTTTTTGTATTGGAAACACTGGTCCACTTGAAGCAATATAAAAAGCTTTTCATATGACAATGCCTCTGATTTCTGCTAGTTAAATCTTAGATATGGGTCATTTGCCTGCAACCTCAATTATTTGTGAGCAGCACAATTCACGCACAATGATCCAAAGCCATCATCTAAACAAAATCTCCCAGCCCTCCTCTGGTCTTCACTTTGTCTGACACATTCTTGTAGCCTCATTAAATTGTGAACCCTGTAATTTTTTCAACTCAAGGAAATGGATTGAAAAATGGGTGATATCCCATGATTCTTATGTTTTCTCAACTTTTCTTTCCAGTGGTCGCAGACTCACCTCCCAGGGAACCAGAGACCTGGACAGAATCGCTGGCCAGGTGAGAAGTCCGATGTGGATTATAGCAAAAGTGTCTTAACATTGCACACAATCTTAATGAATCCAAATTGTACTTGCTGAATTTTAGGGAAAAAACATCTGTTGGTTTCATGCTTGAATGTCATGTATCCGTGTGTATCATCATGAAGATGAACACGCTACCCTGAAGCATGTGTTGCTTTTTATTTAGTAGGGTGACAAAAACATTCGGTTCTTATTTGTAGAAAATGAATGGAAAAGGTGAATCAGTCTGTTAATTTTTAGGCTTCTCAAATCACTTCGTATGATTTTTAGGATAGAAGTATTCTGTAAAATATAAAACTTTCCAGACTTAATACTGTGGCTGCAGACTTTGGTATATCAATTTTTCTTCCACTCTGAATGGCTTTAAAGCCTGAAATTCTCACCAGCATTACTCTTAAAACTCAGCTACGCCGAGTTGAAATTGTAGAAGAGTTGCAGCATTGGCTGTCAAGCTTCTGAATGTCAGTGCAACCTCAAGCTTACAAGTCAAAGGTTGTTCTCTCTGAATAGGTTTGTGATGCTCGCCACTTTGACATTTGACAAACTCGGAGTGGAGCATTAAGCTTTTGTTATCATCACAGAAATGTCACCCCTTGCTCTGATGCTACACCTCGGCGTTGCCGGGTGTGCAGCCTGTGATACTCTGACGTGCATCACTTTCTATGAGGCGCTCGTCCCAGGGCAAATTTTCTTCTGCCAGCCAATTGAATTATGACGTGTGTGTTTGTGGCACACAATAGAAGTTGTATGTCTTTGCTAAAGGGGGGAAAAATGGTGACAGTTGGGCCGTGTCAAAATCAAGCAATGCAGCAGTGTTGGGAATATTCAAGGGTAAAAGGGGTAAACATGAGGAGAGAGTTTCATGCTTGGCAAGTCTGCCGTATGGCACCAGTTTTCTACTTGTTTACCCATACTAATGAGCAGAATGCAGATGAGTAGTCGTGGGCTGGGCCCCGCCTGCCTGCTGCACAAAGTTGGCAGGATGCATGTTTTTATGAATCCACCTCCTGATTCCCAGTTGAATTGTTTCTGGTGGTTTCTGAGTTCTTCACACTGAGCTCAGTCAGTCGTTTGTTAATGCTGCTCGTGGCTTTGGCCGCAGCGGATGAATGAAATGTCCCCCTGAAAGCTGTAAACTGGCTTTTTAAAGCCCCGATGTGGAGGATGGTTGTAAACTGCTGGGACATCTGGCAGGTAGACAGTTTGACATCAATACCAGTCTTGTCTGAAATTGTTTAATTAAAGATCAGATTTTTGTCAAAACTACACTTCAGAACTGAATTTATCAAATAACTTTTTCCTGCATGTTTAATGTCATTTTTCTTTTTTTTTTGTCTCCTCTCCTCAGGTTGCAGCTGCAAACAAGAAAACTGTTTAATAAATCATTTTTGAGAAAGCCCAGATGCTGTATGTTTTTTTTCTTAACTATATGTATATGCAGTCTTAAGAATTTCATTGACTATTTCTGGAGCTTTGTAGATGTGGACACAAGTGAAATGGTTTAAATGATCTGATTAACCAATTACCTGGAGTGTGTGTGTGTTGGGGATGGGGGGGGGGTAGTTTTGTTTGAATGTTGATTTTTGCATAACACTGGATGAAAAGAGCCGAGCACAGGGGTCTGTTTCATTAAGCGTTTGGAAGAGGCTGCCCGGGAGATGCTGCACGCCTGAGCTGAAGCAGCTTTTCATCAGCGGCCAGACACCCGGCTGTCAGCGCGCCTCCCTCTCTGCCGCATTAATCTTCCCTCCCTGACACTCTGTTTATGCATCAGATCCTCGCCTCTTGTACAGTCTGGTGTGATGCCACCAAAGCCTGATGGGCCAAAACAAAAAAGCAGGTAGCGTTCCCATGAGCGGCACAGGGCCTCTGGCGGGTGATGTCATAATTCAGCGGATCCAGCAGGGCACACAGCGCCACCTAGAGCCCAAAGACGGGAACAACGCACGCAGATAGAAATTCAATGAAACAGGAAAAACGCCTTAAACATTCAAAACAAACTTGTGCATGTTTGTCTTTTTTTTTTTTTTTAGGAAAATATATATATATTTTTTTCTAAACCTGGTTGTTTAAAGCTATAATTTGACATGTCCCTGTCAAAAGTCTCGGCAAACTTTACGCGTGGCTTTCAGGGGGCCCGTTCTGCATGCTGTGCTGTAGAAAGCTGTCGGGGGGAGAAGCCTGATTGGGCTGTGCGTGTGGAGCCCTGCAGAGGGTGCCAGAGCCTACAGAATATAGATTACATCTATCACCTCCTCGGGGCAATTTACCATCAGAGTTTTAATTAGACTTTGATGGCACTGTGTTTAGGGTCATTTTAATTCATCTCGAATTGGTTTTTAGTCGGACTAAACTTGAATTCCACATAATTAATTTCAAATGACTTATGGGCTGAACCAGCTCAGTGTGGAACAACCGATCATTTCTGGCAATATTATGTGAAAACACTGGGTTTTAGTTTGGATGAACACAAGCCTGGTGGGGGCAACGTGGTGCACGTTTCTAACCCTTAGATGACACATGTCTCTTCTGATGACTCGTCTTTGAGGGGGGTGCTGCTCCTGGTCCTGGTCCTGGTCCAGGTCCTTTGGCCAGACTTGAGCTCCCGTATGCGGCCTGCCCTGCTGCCCGGCTTATTCTGAGCCCTGTGTTTGCCAGATATGACATCACATATCCACCGACACTGTTTCCCTGTCTGTCAGCCGCTGCGTCCCTGTGTGTCCGGAATACACACTGCATTGTGTGTGTGTGTGTGTGTTGGACACACACTGCATTGTGTGCAGCTCGGCTGGACTGAGCACACAGCTGCCTCTCTCTCTTTTTTCCCCCCTCCTTCTTGTCAATCATAACGATCTCCATAAATTATTCGGCACATCTCTCTGGATATTCTCTGCAGGCTTTTTTTTTTCCTGTCTTTGTTAATTCACCTATCCACCATTCTCTCCACTCCCTCCATCTCTGTCCCACCCACTCCCTGCTGTTGTTAGTTGAAGAAACAGCTGTTCCTGAACACCTGAACCCATCATCACTTCTTCCCGCGTCCAATCCCGGCCTCCCTCCCACCTTCTCTCTTGTGATCGTATTTTTTTTTGTTCCACCCCTGTAATTTAGCAGAGGCATATGAAGCAACATGCCCTTGTGTGGTCGACAGAAATGTGTGGAATCCCTTCATTTGACATGTCTGTTTACTCCTCTGTCCCTCATGGCATGTGTGTGCTTGACTTGCCTATTTTATTCAGTGTAAAATATACCTTTTTTTTCTGGAAAAACCCAACTCCAGTTGATCAACTTGTTTGTGCAGCAATGTGTCACTGAGTCCGGTGTTATTATTAGCAAGCTTCACAATAGCCATTACTGCCATGGAGCAATTACCACCTTTTAAGAAATGCACATCTGAGTGTCATGCTGTGCCTTTGTGGGTATGTGTGTGTGTGTGTGGGGGTGTGTATCTTCTCGCTGCCATTTCTTTGGCAGCTCAGCGTGATCCCGCTGAGAATGGATCCAGACCTGCCTCTCACCTCCTCGGGCCTGGAACCCGCAGATAACTAAGAAATGTCTCTGCAGCTGCACAAGTCTCTCCAAATAGCAGCACTATCAGGAGAGCCTGCATATACAGTGTCAACTCACAGCTTCTTGCCTTGTGGCATGTTTTCCTCCCCAAGACGCGACATTCCCCAGAATTGTTTCCCAGCATTCCCAGAGTGCTGTCACTTTGACTCCACTGAGTTGGGGAACCAGATGCCACGAGATAACACCGCTGTCCCCGAAAAGCCACTGTTTTCCGGCATAGACTGTACCGTTTTCTCATTAAAAGGATGACCATGTTTCTGATCATTTCATGTGGGAATTAGAATCCCAATCCTTGCATTTGTCTCAGTTCCCATTGTTGCAACTTGCAACCCATTGTTTTACTGTTGTGGGTTTTGATCTGCGCTCTGCCCTTCCCTTGCGTTGAGTATTTGAAGTTTTAATGATGTATTATTGATTGTAAAGCCACGCTGGAGCCCACGGGGGTCAGCGCGTGTCTGTGAGGGTTTGTTTGTAGAAATTAGCGTGGCCAAAAGGTCAGAGCTGTTTCAGCAGAGAGCAGAGCCGCGGCCCTCTGCTTTACAACTCTAAAAAGTAGTGCACATGACACACTTATCTGATTGATGACTGCGTCTGCTGTTTCCCTGTGTGTCTGTGTGTGGGGGGGGGGAAATAAGGCGAGCGCAAGTGTAAGGCTTTTATGTACATCTGTCTATTATATGTGTTGCTGTTCATCTGTGTGCTGTCAGCTCTAATCCCTCATCCTCTGTTTGGCCTGAGAGCAGGTGGTGTAAACATACAGCGTGCCGCTCAGTCTGCCTGGCACCAGGGCAGTGTAGCGCGGCCCCACAGCAGGTGGGTGTGTGTGTGTGTGAGTCTGTGTGTGTGAAGGCGAAACACTAACCATGTGTTGGTGACTTTGGTGTGTGGCTTCCTTAGCTTAGCGAGTATGAATCTCCTCCACCTGTCACAGAGGGCGGGGTGCAGAACAGGTGCTGTCTACAAAGCCAGCCGAACTGGGAATTATGCAGTGTGTGTGTGTACGTGTAGAGCCCCTCATTGCTGATGCTTGTGTCTGCGCACACATTCAGTTCAGAGCGAGCAAGTCAGTGGTGCTTTGATGCCTCGGGTCCTTGCTTTATTCGGGAAAGAACAAAAGAGTGACAGAGGGAGACGGCGAGACACAGCGTGCCACCGAATGGCTGCAGAGATAGTTGACACAGTGACACACTGAGACGGGCTGGAGAGTGTGTGTGTGTGTGTGTGTGTGTTTGTGAGGGGCGCCGCTTCATCATTTCACCATCTCTCACTATCTTACTGTCTGTGGGAGGGCTGGCAAATCTTCAAAGAATGCCAGGCAAGTGTCAGAAAAGTGGCTAAACCTTGTAAGAACTCAACAAACGGAGCTCTTTTAAACCGATTCCCAGACCCAGTGGCTAAAAAAGCCCACATCCCGCCCACCACCCTGTCAAGCCTCTTTACCGCTGAAACGTTTTTAGATATAATGGATTTTTAAGCCATTGACATCTTCTTCGGGATGCTCCCCTCACAGCCACGGGTTAAGCTCACATTGCTCTCAGCGATCGTTTGCTGAACTTCTTGATGATTTGTTCTTTTGGTTTCTTCTTTGCGGTGACAAACTGGAGGCAGGAAAAATTCCATTTTAACTGTTAAATAAATGGACTGATGAAATACTTGCAATAGTGGGTATCACTGAGCAAGGAAATATTTTGCCTCATGAGATTATCCACCTTTCTCCCACTGGTCAGTGCTATCAAACAGTCCTTTATTCCAACTCAATGGCTCAAATTGTTATCATTTTTCAACTTTGCCATTTATCAATAATTCCCTTTGTGGTATGCCTATTTTCTTTAGTTCTCATCAAACCTTTGTACCACCATCCCAAGTTATGCAATTCTTCCATTTTACTATACTGTAATTTCTCTTCCTAACAACCGTTTTCCATACGTGCCCTATTTCTCCATAAAGGTTAATGGTGTCTGATCATGTGGAAACTTACTGACAAAAAGTCCTCACTTTAACTGAAAAGAAACTGAGAATATGATTTTATCAGACTGAATGTTATTCTTTAATATTAAAGCACATTTGTTCTCATGGTGACAATAATGATTCAGGTTATTTTAAATTATAGATAAGCCATCTGTCAGAAATATTAAATAATGAATAGAAATAATGAATGGTCTGTTGTGACTAAGTTGATGGAGAGTTAGTTTTTAAGTAAAGACTGGTTTAACCCTTTTCCCATCACATGACGGCCCATTCAGATTGCTCAGATTAACTCAGATATATGATTGTAGAAAATAAAGCACTGTATATACAATTCAAATAAATAATAGATGGCTGGATGAGTATTTGAGCGAATAATGAAAATCCTAATCGACAACATTGCAGCAGATAACTCAATGTTTTCATCCAAGCAAAAGTGCAGTGACTCAGAGTTCAGCCTACTTGTGTGCAGCTTCTGTGTGAGTGTCTTGTGACTTTCTAACATGTTTCTCAATTGAATTTTGGTGAGTCGAACAGATGAGGCTTCAGAGTGGCTGTTCGGTGCAGTCCCCGTGGTGCGCCGTACTGGCTGCGTTTACTGTGAACCCTGTTTGTTTCTGCGCCGTACCTGTGAGCTGTGGAGTCAAGGTTGCCAAAGTGAGTTAGTTCCAGGCGTTGCTTGTGTGCATGTCTTTCTCACAGTAATGGCCTTGACTGGGTCTGATGCTATCTCTCACGCCCCTGGATGTATTCCTGGTCTTTCCTCTCCAGTCTGTGTCTCTGTTCCTCTTCTACCCCTTCCTTGTTTCCCATTAAAGCCTCCAGCCTACATTTGTTGATGCCGTATCTTTCCTCCAGAATGCTATTTTCTAGTCTGCTTCTTCCCGACATGTCTGTGTCAGGGTGTTAAAAGGCGTTTTCCTTCTTTTTCTACTTTTTCCATTTCAACTGGGAAAAAAAAGTTCACAAACCCATAAACATTTGAAATGCGGTCAAGAAGCCAGATGGGTACAAATGTGCATGAAAAAAAAAACATTTGAAAAGATAATAAAGAGGTGGATTAGTGGCGACCAGGATTTGGGGTCCCACCAAAATGGGCAGCCAGTAAAGCACATAGCAGATTGTCCTGTCTGGATCCTAACAGAGAAATTTTCTTTTTCTATTTTCTATTCTTAATGTTTCTTTTTTTCACCCTCCATTATTTTTCCATTATTACATTCCCCCCCCCCCCATCTGACTGTTCCAGCTGAGGTCAACTGACACAAGTCTGCTGCCGCACTAGGACATGAGAATCTCATGAATACCAATGCAACAAACTGGCAGAACCCCTGACATTTGGAAAGTGTGTATTAAATTAAGTTCATTTCAATACTATGAATGCAATTGGAAGAGGATCTGCCCCGTCTCCTACCGGTTTCTATTAAATATTGAACTTTAGTGGAAACGAAAACTCTGTCAGTCACAATTTATCTTGTAATACTTTCTGAAGGCTGCAAAATGAAATACTGAAATGTTTTTTTATTGCTTTTCAAATGTTCAAAAACATCAAAATGTTTGCGAAATACTTCGCAACCTTGCTGATAACATTCAGGCTAAGAATGCTCGAGTATCAGAGATGTTTCTTTGTGTTTTCCACCGCAGTGTTACATACAGACAGACACCAGCGGTCATCCTTCTCAGCCTCAAATCTGATCCGTTACAAATCAATTCCTCAAGTCTCAGGATAGTCTCAGTTTATTCACGTGAGTCTTGTCCCATTCATTAGTGCCTGTTTGGATGAGTGGCCCCTTTGTGTCTTTTAAGATTGCTTTGATCGGACTATCAGTCAATCTAAATGTGCAAAACTTATTTCCCTGGCTTTCACCTCTCCGTGTCACCTCACATTTTCTCTTACTGTGTTGCTGTAAAATTTCTCCCTTTAACCCCCATCATTCACCCGACCATGTTTCTTTTTATCTGTCTCTGCTTTGCTGGTGGGCCAGCCAGAAGGCAGAGCGCGCAGTTGAGCAACATAATCTGCTTTTTCTCCCCCTCCCATTTCCATTTCAATCCTCCGTTCACAGCTGGAACCGCGGCGCTCTGCATGCAGATGAGCAGGGGGTGGGCTGTTTCTGTACTTTTAGACAAGTGATGAGCTGGAGGGGGGAAGAGACTGAGCAAAAGTTACTGCTGATGAAATATTAACAAATTCACAAAAATTTCATTTTACAAAATTAAATATTTATATAACTTTTGTATGGCTTAAAAGTACAGAAAGACTAAAATCTCTCGATTCGAAATCAAACCATAAAACTTGTTTGTAATGACCAAAAGGCAACAAGGATGATGTCTTGTTTTTCACCGTGGACATCAGGGGATTGATTGTTTCAGCAGCAAAGCCTCATTTTATGTTTTGATGTACAGTAAATATAGCCTTTTTTTCAAAGGATCCATATGATAAAATAAATATTTCTCGTTTTATTTTGGGCTTGTCTACAATATCTCTTATATTAACCTAGCTGTACATTATCCCTGTTTGCTTTACAATTATTTGTGATTTTAAGCTATGAACAGAAAGGCTTTGAAAGATCAATAACAAAGGAGATGACAGAGAGAGAAGTCACACTCCGTCCCACAAACTCAATGAGTCAAAAGACAGTTTTAAATGCTCCCTGTTCATGTTCCCGGTGACCATGGAACGCATGATGAATTATGATGAGATGAAATTTTCTGCTGCTTCACTGCCCTTATGATACCACTAGGAATGAAAAATGACCACAAGGTCATCACTAAACATGAATTTTAATAGCCAGGACCCTGCTGATGACATCAGAATGGTGTTATCCCACTATGAGTCACTCCGATTCGGCTAATTGTAAATATGGACGGTTGTCTTGCCCTGAACAAAAACCCAGGACTTGGAACCCTGTGATCTGCCAGCAGCATGCAGTACGGGAGGGAGGGAAAAGCACAAACATGACCGCTAATTGATGTTATTGTTGTGGGCAAAGGCCCCTAATGCACCCAGCTCAAGTGCTATCCAGCCAGCCACTCGAGTTTCAGTCGAATTCCTTTTATGGCTAAAACCATCTGCTGCCAATTGATTACAGTAAGAAATATTGATTAAACCAGACAGCATCAGCAGCAGAAGTAATTCACTCATAAGAAGGCAATGAGGTGTGACAAACTAAGCAGACGTAAGAAGACTGTTTAATCTTTAAATAGTCACTTAAAGCAACCACGGCCCGCTCTATGACTCATGAAGTCCTCTTAAAAAAAAAACAACTTCAAACTTAGAAATGGCAGCAACGACACACACACACACACACACCGCTAGCCTTCTCTCGTACTGTCAAAGCGGTGGAACATACTGCCTTGCTACCAGTCTCTTTGCCACCACCAGCTTGCGATAGAGTTGCATTAAGTCTCTTCATGCTGAGCGGTCTGCTCAGGCCAGCAAGTCGATCTAGACAATCTGCAAAGCCCGTCGGTGAAGGCCGGTGGTTGCCTCACTACCAGCTCTCAATCCTGCGCTTATTGACAGAGCATCCCTTCCTTATTTTCCTCTTGTCTACCCTCTCTCTGTTTCTTCCCCCAAGTTGATTCGCTGCTGTCAGAACTGCACACCATATGTCCCCTTTTTTTGTCTCCACTGACTCAACTTTTGGTTGTTTTCCCAATATTTTTTTCCAATACTATTCTTAAGAAATGATTAACCTTTCTTATTTTTGCACTTATGGGAATCTAATCTCAACACCGGCTGTAATGTTTTACCCCTTTTTATCTTTCATTTTTCGTCCTCTTCCCCCCCGATTCCGCCCGGTGCCTAATGCCCTCCTGTGGAGTCGCAGAACTCTGCACTGCTGGCCACACTGCTGCACATGTCATGCTGAATGAGCGTGTGTCACAGTTGCTCAGACCTCTATTCTGGCTTTAATGCCATAATTACCCCTCTCACACACCCTACCCATCATTATGGGTAAGAGAAGGGGAGTAAGGAACACAGTGGATGAAGGATGAATTAATCAAACCAGATGATCTGAACAGACACACACACATGCATATATTCATTTATTTATATATATATATATATTACCGAAATGTATACGGTATACGTTCAATTGTGGGATAGAGGTTGTCTGGGCCAGGGTTTCTCTGGGGCCAGCCTGTTCATGTTTTTGTCATGGGAGCCCACTTCAGTGGAGATTTAATGGTTCAGGCCTCATTAAACACACAGACAGGGGTCCAATAATGTCCTTTCACTGATTCACAATTTCATCAACATTAATTTTGTTAGGTTGGAAAAATATAGTGTTCTGCAGCTTTGGTTTTGTCACTTGATGTTTTTAACAGTCAGTGAGCGTCCATTTATAAAGGTAAACCTTTCAGATTGAAACCCCTCTTTGAATTTTTTGTATATCTAAAAAGTTTAGTACAGTTGAAAATTGACTGAAGCACACAGCAAAAGTGAATTTAAAAACAAACTGTGTAAGGTTTCCCTGGTTCTCAACAGCAAACGCTCCACGAAAGCTAAATAAGAATGTGCTTGCATGTGTAAACATTGTGTTTAAGTTTGACAGAGGTGGTAACACTTTCTTATTTCTCTTGTAACCTCCAGGGAGGACACAGAAAGATGCAATTGCCTTCAGTTCATTCAGCAGCAAAGGATGATTAATATTCCATAAAATTATTTATGTATTCGCATTCAAAGCCCGAGGGTGTGAACACTGAGACGACGCCAACGTTGAGTTGGTGCAGGAATGATAAAGTCCACACAGCCTGGCAGGCACGCGGGGCTGCTAATGTGTGTTTATGAGCAACATAAAGTGCAGTGCTGAAATGTTTGAGACTTTGAAGGGAAAAGGCTGATTCCTAATTAATTTTCCTCTGTAAGCTACGTTTTCATGCATTACTAAAGAAATGTCTACAGAAAAGCCAAATGTGGTTTAGGACTGTAAGAGCTGCTTGGAAAAAGCAGCACAGAAATGAGCGCCCAGAGCCTTGAAGAAAAATTCATACTTTGTGTCGTCCTGTTTTTTCGAAGTCTTTAAACGAAGTCTTCATCTGTTTTGTTTGGTTGCCCAAATTCCCATTTACGTACCTTCTGCTAAGTAGATAAGCCCCCATTTGTAATTCTATTTCCGATGGTGATTGGCAGATATATACTAACATTTTTATTTAACTGTGTCAGTGTTTTCATGCAGCATAACTGTGTAAATAAGCCAAACGTGACATTAAAGTCATGGCAGCTTGCAGGTCATCTACATATTCTACAGTGTATTCGTACTGCACATAATGTTGGCTGGTGAGCTGAAATGGCATTTGCTCGGTCCTCACTTTTTCCTGGATGACACAGTTCTTGTAAATGCCAGCACTTGACCACAAAGATGACCTTTATTATGCACTGACCAGATATGCGGACACAGAGGCAGATGTGGTATGTGACTACCACACTGTTTGATTCATTTCCTCTAACCACCCACTCTGAGATGCTCTCAGAGTGGGCGGTGTTGGGACTTTTATCCAGGCCAGCAGAATCCACGCTGAACGGCATCGACAACGTGACAGTTTTCCTAAAATCCATCACATTTTTAAAAAAGCACTTCAAATTGAAACTCATCACGGTGAGTTCCTTTAAGTGAGGGTACTGCTCATCAGCACCAGTCAGGAGCAGCTGTGAGTGATACCGGAACATGAGTAATGCTGAGTTCCCACAATGAAGCATCATCACAGCACAAGTCTGGCACTGTGACAGACGCCTCATCTGACTCATAAACCACCGAGTAAAAGTGCTTTGAAAAGTGTTATGGTATTGTTTTCCGCTCAACCAGTAAGGGAGAAGCCAGGAGAAATTGATCCATAGAGATTGGAGAGGGAAAAGAAGTCAGAATGTGTAGAAGGATGGAGTAAGAGGTGGAAACAAAGGATGAGATCAAAGAGCCATGGACGGCGTGAAAGATGGCGGTTCGGCAGAGGTTCGCAGAAATGTCGGGACATGAGAATTAATACAAGATTACAGCTACCTTCACTTTTTTCATCTTTCTTTCTGCTTATTCTTTTCCATAGTTCCCTAAGGCTATATGTAAACCCATCCCCTGACTTTGGAATTAAAGTTCTCCCCTCCTCTTCCTCTCCTAATCTGTTCTCTTCATTATTCTTTCATTACACATCCCTGTTCCCTTTGTAGTGCTTCTACGTCTCTGCTCCTCTTTATCCCCATGCTTTAGGCTGACCTGTCAAATAGGCTCTCTGTAAGGTTGTCTAATTTTCTACATGGTGTTGGGGTGGCAAATCATATAAAACATGGGGATATAAATATAAAGTGGCCTGTCTGGTTTTCATTTTTAAGGCGTGACAGCTTTCTTTCATGGATATTCTTACAGTGTTAAAAAAAAAAAACATTTAACACTGTCTGTTGGACCACTGGCACTGATACATTGTGGGACTTACAGTGCTGACAAGTCTCAGGGATTGCAAAAGTATAACACACCGTGTCATCAATACAACCACAGAAAACATTGATCTTCCCAACATTGATGTGGATAAAATGCATCTCAGTGCATTCAAAGAGGGCACATAGCTCATATCCCCTCCCAGTAATGGACATGTGTTGTCTGGTAAAGGCCAAGCTTGTGTGCTAATCAGTCCTGTGTTTTAGTTCTAACAAAATGACTCAATATGGATGGAGTGAAATGAAACTTTTACAATAACTCAGTGTCTGGAAGATGAATCCAAACTAATCATGTTTTTCCCCCTGGGCAGTTCTCTGTGATTTGTCATTTTTATGGCATTTATGGCATTAAAACAGTAGATAAGAGAGTTACTAGATATAAAGAGTTAACGTCCTTTGTAGATTAATTGTGGACCTTGTAAAGTCTGACATCTTTGTCTACCTGACATCCTTAAGACAGTGAAATTACTTTTCAGTGTATTACATACAGAACATTTTGAACTAAGTATGCCTTAATATGGAAACACCAATAAGCAGGCTGGTCAATACATTCACCCTCTAGAATGAATTAATATATTCAAATAAATATGACACTGAACGATCATTGTTTCAGATTCCTAATGACTTGAGTACAAAAAATAAGCAAAGTAAGAGGCAGCCATCTTTTCACTTCTACTGATGCTCTTTCCTAAAGTGTTTGATTTCAAGGGCATAATTCAGAAATGACTCCGAAGGCAAAGATTTTTTTGTTCTTCCCAAAATGTTCTGTGGATGACGCACTAGATATGAGCTGAGAAACAAATGGGAGAACTGAGCTCAAATTTCCTCTGCAGGATGAGTATGCTAGATCTCCAGTGGCTGGCATGAGACTGATCCTCCTTTATGCTAGAAGTTGTAGGTCATGCTGATGCGGGAATCAAAGCAGAGAACTCCCTCTGGATATCCTTTACTGGAGGTATTCTGGACATGTCTGTTTTAGAGCAAAGTGGTTTGATTAAATCCCACCAGGCTTGGGAACATACCTAGGAAGACAGGCTTGTAGGGTGTCTCACTCAGTTTGCTTCATCTGTGATCCACTTCACAGAGTTACATAAAAAATGAAGTAATACAAAACTGGATGGTAGCAAATGTGAATTAAAATAAACAACAACCTGCTTCAACAGCTTGTTTTGTTGTTGTTTTCAATTGCTCAGTGTGAACCAGTTTCACTGCAGCATTCTGAAGCACACAACACCTTGTTTGTTTCAGGAAGGATGGCTTCCCTGTTATTGTAAAGTCTCATGACAGACATCATCAGTACAAATTAGTTCTAGGGCTTCTTCCCTTTGAAGGCTAAACTTTGCTTCACGCACCTAACCTGAAATGTCTGAGAAAGTTCTGGTTGTCAGTCAATCTTTTCCCCGTCTTCCCTCTCCCTCAGATTATCTCCTCTCCTATTTGTTTTATACATCCCCTTCATTTATCCTTTTCTGTTGCTTGTACCATTTTCTGTGTCCTTTCTTGTTCTCGTCTCTCCTCTGCTGCGGCTCCATTAGGTAATGAGCCAACTCGGTAAATCACAGCTACTGTGAGTATGAGTAAAAGCCTTAAATAAAACTGTCCCCCACTTGGCTAAAGCAGCACAAATCCACATCAGTGCAGCAACGTCCAGCTCTTATGTAATACACTGAAAGGATTATGCTGCATCAACTCCTTCACCACGAGAGAGAAGAAGACCTGTTAGTGGAGTCTATATCTCAAGGGAATAGAGAGGTGACTGTGACTGGGTCAATACAATGAAAAGTGGCCGTATTGGTGTTAGAAAGCCGTGGAGAAGATTTCGCCCCCTCTCTGGTTCTCACATCCAGGAATAGAGAACTGAAATAAGTTTCAGAGAATGAAATGATTTTGGGGGCGAAACTAGCTGCCTGAATCCCATCAAACTGTCTGCTGCCTTTACAGACTCCTGCCAGCGTCTCTTCATGTGAGGAGCAGCTGTTTGTGCATTCCTGGGAGCTCAGCTATCAGATCCTGGCCAAAGATGAGCCCGCTCTGTGCCCATGGCCGTACAGAGCGGGCTCCAGGTATCACTTGTCTTAGTCAAACACGGCTTAGACAATATTAACCAGCTGTTTTAGACAAACTATGTTTGGAATGTATGTCTTTGAATGCAACTGCTCCACAAAGGGCTACTATTTCTTGCAGGCTGTGGCCATTATTTACTGCTACATGGTTAGAAATAATACCATGGAGCTAAATGTTTAGATTGACTAATACAATGGACGGTAGTATCATCTATTCTAGCCTGCCGATTGATTAACTTATTATGACTTATAATGTCCAGTCTAAAGCTTATGAGATTAGAAATAATTTACATTTAAGGCTGAGTTTTATCCAGAGCTAGCATAGAGGAAATTATTACAGTGCAGTTAATAAGGAGAATAAGCTGCTGACAGCCTCTGAATAACTAAATATCTGTGCTGTAAAGAACTAAATAGACTGTGCCTTACCATGTAAATACTCAAACAGATTCTTAAAGGATTACATGTCTAGGAATGAATGGTATGTCTCTCCGTAACAGACAGCTTAGACCACTAGCAAAACCCAATCTCCAATTGCTTTGAAAATTTAAATCATTATATGAGACAAGTAGGGGAGGGTCTGTGTTATGGTCCAATACAGCAGGATATTTGTTTATGGAACCAAGTGGCCAAAGAAAGCTGACGGTTTTATACAATTTTGAGTGTGAGTTGACCTGCTCTAAATGATCATCTTTAGTAGCTCAGCAGATTAATTCTACATTCTATGATAGAAAAAGATGATTTCCCAAGTGAACAGTTGCAAAGCTTAACTCCAACTTAATCAATAACCAATTGCCTCCAGAAATCTTTTCAAGGTATCTTTTATGATTTTCTTTCCATGCAATTTCCTGCATTTTCCCCCTAGTTAAATGTATGTTTAGAAATCAATTTATAATAATACAATTATGATAATATGAGTTTCACGGCCCTCTGTTTGTAATTTTATGTCAGAAGCACATGCTCTACATTTTAACTGAAAGTAGTGACATTCTTTTTCTTACTATTGATAAAATAAGAGACTACGAGAAATCGTTGTACTCATAAGTGATTAGTAAACAGTTGGCACATTAGTAATTCCGGCTAAAAGGTAAAGTTAAGTACAATCCAAATGCACAGAGTCCAAAATATAAAGCACTTCCAAAAGCTGAACCCTCATAACACGAGATAAGCTTGGGCTGCAGTTGAAGAATACTTTTTCCATCATTCAGAGAGATTCCAAACTGACTGAACTATCCAGATTGATTTAAAGTGGTTCTCATGGTTAAACATGATCTGTTTTATGTTTTATGCTTCGGGCAGATGTGCCTTTATCAGAGAAACACTGCAGTAGTTTCATACACTAAAATGTGGTTCATCTTACCCTACAGCAACAAATTCAGTTGAGGTAATGCCAGCCTTGCATTAATAAATCAATACCTCTTTTACCGGTGTCGGTAAATAGAGGTGAGGTGTGCAAAACCATATGTGACTGTACTCAAGTTATACACACTTTTAGCCACAGAGTTGTACAAATACAGCCCATAAATGGCCACAAACAGTGTGACCAGAAACACATTTTACGTGGTAATGAGCTGTTGTGTAATCAACTGGAAGCACAGGTTCAGGAAAAAGTCGGGTTCAGAGAAAGTAAAGAGACCAAATTCTAGCATACAAAAATATACATGGGATCCATGTATATACATTTTCAGGGAATCTCTGTCCATTGTTTCTTATTCTTGTTTTTAGTTTTCCATTTTCAGTAAAGAGGATGCTATCTTCTGACAAGTTTCTTGAATTTTTTTCAGAGTTTAAGTTTTCAAACAGCTGCTTGCTTCCTATTGCCCTGCTCACAGGTTTAACTTCACAACCTCTTAAACTGATTTCAGCATTGTACCCCGGATTGTAAAAATGGTCGAATGTGGGAGCAATGTGGTTAGCAAGTATACCTCTGCATGCACTGACAATGGCATCCATGCATCTATACAGGCCATTTTTTTCCTGCCACTTTAATACTTGGATACAAATATTATGCATTAACCGTGGCACCTCACCAGGCTCACTGCAAACTTATTTCACAACTTCTAATCGGAAAGATCAGTCTTGGTCTTCTTTGCAAAAAAAAACAAAAAAAACACACCCAATATTCATCATCTTCATAATCTGCTAAACGTGACCATGTGGCTCTGGGCAAAGCAGTAAACTGGATTTTTTTCTCCTTGGACGTCATGCATAGAGGCTGATTCAATGTCATTCCTGCTGTCTGAGCCCTCATAAAAACTCCTGTTCCAATAGAATGGCCTTACTCGCCCCTTTTCCCTTGGCTCATTCTGGGGGGTCATTTCAGAGGAACAGTTATTTTAGCTGTTGCCAGCCCCATTTGGGGTTTTTGTGATTCATTCTCCAGCTATTTTTCTGAATATTTCTCGATGTCCCCAGATGTTCTTCAACCCCTTTCTATTTTGTGAAGTGTCATACATTTCAAATTTCCTCTGGGAATTATTTCAAATATACAGCCTCCATATAAATGAGGCCTGTGAGAGGGCTTTCTTTTTGAGCTTCATCTCGTTTTATAACATCCATCCCGGAATTAGGGTAAGTTGATGTCTTCCCTACATGTTCTAGCATGTGACATTAGTCAGGGTGGGGGAAATAACTTCTGTTTAAAGAAAATAACCATATTCGGAGGAATGAAGTCAGACAAAACTCCCTTGAATGGAACTTATGTCTTAAGGGCTTTTTTTTGGTGGTTGCTTTCGGGCAGGTTTTTTCGCAATGAGTCAGTGAGCCTCATGATAAAATCACTTTTAACTTTCTTTCAAAGAAACACCGCGGGCCTCAGCAGTATTAGTCAAGCAGGTCTTTTCACTGCAACTGAGGTGGAGAGACAAGGAGGGAGGGAGGGAGGGAGGGAGAGAGAGGGGAGGGGGTTGTGAAGGGAGGAGAGGGGGTCACCTTTTGTGCAAATATATCAACCAAGTAGACTGCCACCAGCATCAGATTTCCGTGTGTACGGGTGTGTGAGTGTGTGTGTGAGAGAGAGACGCGCTCACTCTGCGTACAAGAGGAAGAGAGAGAAAGCATCGAAAGAGGAGAAAAAAAACCTGCCGCTGTGCCGCATTTCCACACTTTACAAGCTGAAAACAAAGTGACTACTGCTCATTGAAAAAAGTTCAAGAAGCGGCCATGGACGGGATAACGTTTGGACGCACGTCGCTCCTGTGCACCTTGGTCCTCTGGCTGTTCCAAGGTGAGTCCCCTTCAGTGCTTCCCGCTATATTTCACATATCATACCCCCGCTAACTTAACCTTTTTTTTTTTTCTTGAAATGCTGGTTGACTTGCTCGACTCTTGAGTTTCACCGCGCACCACAGACCTGCGCGTTTAACCCGCTTTGTGAGCACCGTTCAGTTCTGAACTAGAGTTGAGTAACACGATAGGCTTTGCACAACTGACACAAAATAAAAGGGATATATCCCAAAGGCAACGTGTTTCGAAAGGGATCGATGGTTTTTTTGGGAGGGGGGTGGGGGTTTCCCTGCAGAAGGCTCTGCGCCGTCAGGTGCGCAGCGTGCGCGCAGGCAGCTCCAGTCCCCGGACTTACGGGATAGTTGCGTTAACGGAGGCTTTCTGTGCGGGGAGAGTCTCTGTTCCGCACTTCTAAGCGCGCAGGACTGCAGTAACCCACTTTCCGCTGAACACAGTCAGTTCAAAGTAGAGCCAACACTCCAGATGAAGCCACACAGTCAGAAATCCTTAAGACAAATTCAAATCACGATCATCAATAGAAAAAAAAATCATGTTTACTGCCTTATGAAGCGGTTCGAAAACTTTTAAATGAATCTTTTTTTTTTTTTATCGCGCCAGTGAATCTCTTCCTGGGGAGTGAGAAATGTTGGAGCCTTCTATTGAGAAGACCGAGTTGCTGGTCTTTTTGGTGCGGCTGAGTTGGGCTGCTGTGGTGCAGTTTGCAGCGCTTTGATGTCTGATCTGCGGGATTTATGTCTCCTGCGTTGGCAGTGAGCCTCACCATCAGCACCCCCTGGGTCTGCCAAAAAGTCTGAGCCAGTTGAAGTGAAACTGGTCTTTAACATTTAAAGATATTTGCTCAAAATATTGGAAAAAAAAATCCAAACAAACATACAATTTGAGGACTGTTATCTCAACAGGCTTACATTTTTTATATTCCAGGAACTGCATTTGTTTAGTGTTTGGTTCTTATACTGATATCTGTCTTTGAATAATATGCTGTGTTTCTGATTGCATGTCTCTTATAATTGGGTTTGCCAGAATTCTTTGGGAGCTGGATAAGCTAAACTGGATCAGCTAAAGGGTGGGGTTTCTTTCCTTGCACTTATCCCCTTTCTCTTCACGCTAGCTTCATTAAGGGTATCCACTGCTTTAGCTGGCATTGCTTTTTTTAAGCAAATTCCATCATATAGTTTTAGGTTAGCCTTTCTTTCCCACTTTTTTTGCTCTGTCATTTCTCAGTTTACTAGAAATAAATCAGCGAGGCACAGTTTCATCCCCTGAGGCAGCTGTTAGGCTGTTTTTGCTACCTGCGTGCCCTTTTTTTTCTGGAGTCTTGTAACAGGTACCTGCAGACAGTGCCCTGTAATTGATGACATCTTGTGGGGTGTATCACACACAGCTGCAGAGCATTGATTTAAGGGTTTGGTTCCAGGTGCTGAGCTCTCTGCCACTCCCCGCCCCAACCTCAAAGAAAAAAAAAAAAGTTAGCCAGTTTTCTCTTCATTTCTAAAGTTTTCTCTTCTTTGTCTTAGTCAAACATGGTTTTGTCTAATAATAGCTGCTCCTGTTGGCTCTCGGTGGGACTGGGTTTCTGAGACCTACATTCTTGCATATATTGGTCTCACATTCGCAACTTCCAACTATGTCAGTGTTGCGAACAAACTTGAACTAAATAGAGTCACTTGACACAAATCACCCAGATGTGTGCTGTCTCTTAAGCTCGGCTGGGACTGTGCTGCCATAAAAAAAAAGCCAGTATCAGTAGTTTGTACAAGAAGCCCATGGTGACACAATCCCTGAGCACCCATCGCCGGCTGATCAAGAGTTTATCTCGCCATCTTATAATATTTCAGAGTCAATGTAGAAGCAAACCCGCATTGCCTGTGCCCATTTTATAATTTAGTTGTACTTTAAAAAAAAAAAAAGATATTGAAGGACTCAATCCCAGAGTTTTGAGAAGTCGTGCTCATAGAATAGTCTGTTTACAACAATGGAATCAAGCTTCAAATCTAACCGAGGGATTCTTTCAACTTAGATTTTTAATCTCTTTTGTACGACAGAGAGAGCTAAAGGACATTAAAGTAAAGATACAAAAGCAGGTGGTCAGATGAGTGTGAACTAAACTGTAGAGACACGTGAGACAAGTGGAAAGAATCATTTTGACAAGCATCAGTCGAGTTCAAGGTGTTAGCCTTTAATAAGTAGTGTCAAACTCTTTGTCTAACACTCCTTTAATTCTCACAGTTATTTCCTCGCTTTTAATTTCTGCCTCCCCCCCTGTCAGTGCGGCACAAGAAGTGCACCCCCTGCAGCTACGTGTAATTATTATGGTATTAGGCCAGAAAAAGAGCCGTTTAGCCATGGTAAAATCCAGAGAAACTCCAGACAGCGGTCTCTGGGCACTTTTTGCATTAGTTCTGTTAAACCATAAGTTAAAATTCTTCAATTTGTGACTGCAAGAACATTTCTAGTTATGCATAGATAGGATAACTACTAACATATAAGTATGAGGTTACACAACTCCAAGGTACACACAATGTGTACTATACATTCTGCTGTTATTCAACACTTAAAATCCTATTGCGGGATAGCAAGTGACAGACTGCTTTGGGAATGTAAGAACATGCTTACCCCTGTGTCATTTTCAACAGGAGTCCCCTCCAAATTGAGAGACTGCCGTAATTATTGTATTTGTGAAGATCTGTGACAGTGACTAAGTGAGTCAGTGAGCTGGAATAAGTGGCATTCCTCTGTGCACGCTGGCGCTTGTCCTGTAGTGGTGTGTTTTTGTTTGTCATCACCTCAGATTCCTTGGAAAAAAGCTTCCTCTCCTCACTTCTAATCTTCCCCTGTGCACAATTTACTGGCTCTAATCTATAAACAAACAAGCCAGAACAATGTGCTTGTCATTTCCATCTTGCAACTGTGTTATAAGTTAAAGGCAGGGGTTGGTTCTAATCCAGGTTGTATTCTTGTGGGTGTATGAGTTTGATTTAGATGTCAAATTACTGGGCGCCAAGTAAACGTCATCCAGTTAGGGACACACTTAGGCTCACTTGTGCACCTAAGTCCATCTAACATGCCTGGTAATCTTTTGCTTTCTCTGAATGACGCACTAAATGATTGCAGTGATGTTTTCTAATAAGCTGGCAGGGAGCCCTCATAGCCAAGTGGGCATCAGCACATGGTACACTGCATGCACGTGGATAATCCTGGCAAAGTCAGTTAGTAAGAATAATGTGAGCCACAGTTCAGATGGAAAAGTTTATCCCCCATATTTTCTCATTCTCCAAAACAGAGCTTCACTCGCACACAAAGCTCCTCAGTTTCACAAAAGGTTTTTTTTTTTTTCCAGGTAGCTTTGTCTATGTTCCCATCTCTCTCTCTATCATTCTATCTCTCTTTTCTCTCTTCATTACCTTAATCTGTCTGCCTCTCTCGCCATCTGCCTGTGTAGTTTGTCCTTTAGGAGAACAGATTCGCTCTATTTGTTTCCTGTTGTTTCTGTGTGTATGTTTGCTCGCTGCGGTTTAACGTGTTGCCTGTGTCAACCGCTGTGTTTTTAATGTGGAGCTATCGGTCACTGACCACCCATCGCATTAGGAAGCTAACCTGCTGTGTTGTAGTGGGAAATGGCCATGCTCTGCTTTTACACCCATCCCCAAAACACTCTCACAGTGGATTTATGGGCACTACTAATGATTTTAAAATAAAACTGAACAATGTAACCCCCCCACCCTTCCTTTTCTTTCATTTTCCAGTTCACGCACACCTCTACTGTTTATCTCCACCATGGTCAGTATGTCAACAGAACATGTTGGGATCGGAACTTTTTTTTTTATACATTCAAATTGACTAATTAAAGATGAGAAATTAAAATTGAAGGATGTTATTTGGGTGTGGTCTCTTGCTTTGGGGCTTTGTTTCTGGCGGGAGTCGTAAGGAGGTAAGGAAGGAAGCAAATAGGGAAGGGTGGACGGAAAGACAGTGAGTGGGATGAGAGATTGTTTGAGTTGACTATTGTGCCGCTTCTGAGTAGTCTTGTTGTTCTTGTCTCCGGGGAGGACGGGGAGGCTGATGTGTGATTATACGTGTAGCCTTGAAAAGAGGCTCCATGTCTCTGTATGTGTGTCCTTGTCTGTATATCTTTGTATGTGATGGCAAATTGGGCTGGAGGTGGGAGGGGTAGTGCAGTTCTGGGTTGTGCAAAATTGAAAATTCACAAAGCTCTTTCAGCAGACAAGGTTAAGTGCTGCCAGTCCATTTAGCAGCAGAGTGCTGCGGTGAGATGCAGGTAAGAACCGGTACGCCTCGGTGTTTTTGGTGTTGGAATAAACAATGCAGGATTGAATTTGCTCCAACTCTTCAGCCATTTGGCGCAGACATCTTTTTTTTTTGTCATGAAAATGGAGAAGCAAAAATAGGTGGCATATATTTGTAATTTACCCACAGGCACTGATAAATCATAGAACACATACGATGCGTTATGGTTACAAGGGTAGCTGTAGACTTTATGATTTCAGGATTTTACAAAATAGAAAATTCACAAAGCTGTCAAGATCAGACAGGCGGAAAGCGTCAGGATTTGAGGAATACCAATTAAGAATGGGGAAAGACAAGGAGGATCCTGGATCCTTGGCCAAGGAGATCATTTTCTTGGCAGCGGAGAAGAAATCCTAACCCCTCTGCCCCTCCAACCCTAAAGCCACCATCTGACTGTTGGCTGGCAGAGGGTCCTCTGGGAGACCCGCAAGCTGTTGCCTTTCAGACGTCAACAGTTGCCTCCGCAGCAGTTGTTGAATACACCCCTCCAAAGAAGCCACATCACCCCCTTTTTACACCATGCTCCCACTTGTGTTCCGTCACCACCTTGTGTCTCTCCTCACAAATGGTGTAGACTCATGTGTGGAAAATGAGAAAAACTATCTAATTCATGTTGTTAATGCATCCCTAATTTAAACATTCTTCAGAAAATGTATTGCATTCATTCAAATGTTCATTCAAAGCTCCTGCAAAACTATAAAATTGCACACTTTGCGTGATTATGGGTAATAATTTGAATGTAACCCGGTAATTGTTGCTTCCTAAGGAGAGGTTTCAGGATTAGGACAGAAGGGCCTCAGGGGACATTTTTCTTCTCTTATCTGAACAGCAGAATGATAAGCAGGAGATCAGGGTGACTTGAAGTTCACTAGGCTACAGAGTCCTCTGAATAAGAGTGCGCATGTGTGTGAGCAAATTTACTCAAAATATGCCAAAGAGGGTTCACACCCAAGTCATTATTCTTTTTTTTTTCTCCCCAGCCCCCAAGTTTAATCTAGTTAATGGTTAAACAGCAGCGTTAACCTCCCCGTGAAGCTGGTCACTGTTTTACGATGAGATCTTATTACTTTAACTATGCTGGGGGGGGAAGTGGGAGACAGGTGCTGGAGCATAGCTTCTCATCTGGAAGAAAGAGGAAGGGGCCGCGTTGTAGTGTAAGTATGTCGGGTTCAGAGGTGATGTTTGCAATAAAGCATCCATGTATGCTGTTTCTTTGTGACTTTTTCTCTGTATGGCAGACTAGGGGGCTTCCAGAGCCCCATGAGAACAGGTCCAGGATATCATCAGTGAGCAGATCCAGTCTCAGTTTTCACAGCTTTGGAGTTAGTCATTTAGCCTGAGGACGGGACTCACCTTTGTTTTATGATGGGTTTTACTTACTGGAGCCCCACTGAAGCTAGAGCTATGGAATTCAAGTTTGCTTGTGTGAACTTGACTTTGACATAAATGAGTGGAGGGGTAAAGTTTACATGCTCTGACTGTTAATCTTCTCCTCAAGTCGCATCCTGCTCTAAACTTTACTGTGAGTCTGTTAGGCTTGCCTGTGAAATTTGCTTTCAGTCTCCACTTTCCACTCGATGGCTATAAATGATCGGTTATATCATTCAGTACTTTATTGTAAAAGAAAGAACATTGTTTATGTTAGTCAAACAAAAAGAAAACTTTCAAAATACACATAAATAAATTAGTATTACTGAAATTACACTGAACTGAATTTTCAAAGTCAGATTAAACCAGAAGTGTAAATGTATCAGAATGTTTTTCTTCCCAAAAGGGCTATAAACACGAATATAGATCATAACAATGAGTGCTTATGGATGGACATCCTTGATACTGTACATACTTTGAATTGGAAAGATAATCGGTTTGCTTTACTTGCCTGTTCCTTCCCTGATTCTCGTTCGGCTATAAGGTTAAATGGGTGTGTAAAGTGAAGTGCGCGACAGAAGCTTAGATGCTGAAACCTGGAATTCTGTACAACTTAGTACGATTGTAAATCTGCAGCTCTGACAGCTGCCACTGATATGCAGATTCTCAATAAGTATGATACAAAGAGAATCAAATTTAAAGTTGTATTTGGTTTGCCATAGCGAAAGTGCATGCTTAGTCTGGGACCATATGAATATTTAATTCAAAATCAATAGCATTCAATTGGATTATGTCCGCATAAAGCTAAATGATTCTCAATTACACATCTACGCAATCTGCAGAACAACAAATGTGATGGATTGTCATAGTGGGGATAATGTTAAAATTACAGTGTGCTTTACCGAATTAGACTCTGCTTGTTAAAGGCTAAAGTAATTATAACCACAGTATTTGCTTTGAGAGCATCTTGCAGTCTGACCCAGAAAGCATGTTGCTGCATTAGGGCTAAATTACTGAGCAAGTATTCTTACTGAATGATTTTCAACTGGACGCCAGCTGAATGCTTCTTCTGGTGCTTTGTGAATGATGAAAAAGGTATTTGGTCTTTCCTGTCGGGCTTATGGAGTCCTGAGAGAGGCAGCGGGCAGCTCAGAGGACCCGCTTTGATCCAGCTCCGTGCTCACATCACCCACACACGCACACACTCCATTTTATATTTGTCTGCAGAGAATGATGAAAGATGCACCAACTCCTCACGTCAATTAGCAATCCAGGCGTGTGCGCTGCACTCTGCGTGCATGTGTGTGCCCGTGCAGTGAAAGTAGTGCGTGAGGGTGGGGTTGGTTAATGGCCGGGGCAGAGAGGACACATGTTCCATAATAAGGCCTGACAAAGGGGGACAGAGAGAGGGAGGGGCTGTTGGAGGATAAAAAGAGAGAGGACATAGCATTCAATATGTCAGTATTATCTTTTTCGTTTTGGTTTGAGTTGGTGATCAATACCTTTTTATAAATTGAAAATGCTTTCCCATGTTTAGCCATCAGTCCCTTTTCATGATGACAGATTCTAATACTAATACTGAAAATTACACGTCCTGAGTGACAAAAACAATTACTTACATAGTTAAAAAAAAGTCACATCAGTAGGATGAGTTATAACTGATTCTAAAAAAAAAATTAAAAATATAAATCCTTAGAAATACATTGTGTTTGCTAAGTAGTTAAATGTGATCAACCAACAAGTGACAATGACCTTTAAATGTGATCACTAGGCTTATTGAATTCAAAGTGAAAACACATTAGTTTTAGTTTGCACAGTCTCCAAATGTTACTGTATATATGTCAACATCTACAATAATCGACAGAGTTGGGAAAAGTTGGAAAGTGAATATCATGTTGCATGGGAAACGGCAGAATGTTTTTACGCTGCGAATTGTAACTTCAACAGCATCTGTGTAGCAAGTAAAGTAAGAGAAACATTGTAAATGGTGCAATTTTCTGAGACTTCTTTATTGAATACCATTGCATTGTGCAGAAGGGTAGTAGTACCATATCACATTCTGTCATAAAGCTGCACATATCAGTTTTATAACAATGTCTCCTGTGCATTCTCATTTGATGAATGAAAAAAGAACGACCCTTGACTGGTGTGTATGTGTGTTCTTAATAATCTATTCATCATAAAAGGTTATAAGTTAAATTGAGTGTTTTTTTTCTTTAGGAGTCATTCATCTCCTCACTATAATCTACAAAGCAGACTACTGCTGCTGGGGGATTATTACCGCCCGACTTTTAAAAAAAACTTTTTCGGAAAGGTATTTTTTTCCCTCTGCACCTGAACAATGCTACATTGTAAAGCCATTCCTCCAGGCTGTTGGAATGCAGGTATTAAAACTGGGCTGATTACACACACGGCAGACACAGAAACAGCAGAGAGGCAAAGAAAGTTAAGGAGAGGGGAGGTGTGAAGAGAGAGGAGCAGAGAAAGGCAGCACGGTGAAGCGGAGGGAAAGGGAGAACCTGTTGAAAGGTGTTCCTTGTTGATGTTTAAGCTATGTGCGGGTTAATGTGAAATTTAAAAGCAAATGCCCACATGCATGTGTGCATGTGTGTGCTGCCTATATCTGCTGCAGATGTCTGGGTGTGTGAATGTGTTCTTGGAATGTATACCACGTTAACTGAACTAACACTTCTGTGTATGTGTGTGAACAAAGTTAGAATCAGCTCTGGGTGTGTGACCAGACTCAGCAGTGTGTGTGGTCACCCGTCACTTTGGGCAGTCCAGACCGTTAGTGGCATGTGAACATTACTGCAACCCCAACATAATCTGAAGTCCAGACTTAAGAGAGGTTATAAATAAGTGTGTGTTTTCAATCCCCCTTCAAGGGAGTACCAGGTGGTGATGGGACACCAGTACGTTTGCAGTTGATCCAAAATTATGCTGACAGGGCCTCACAAGACTAGAACAACCTTTTTTTCAGATTCATTCATTCCACTCTCCCAGACTTATCTTCTCTCTGTTCATTAATCCTTTTGTACTTTATATATCCCCTCCATCGTTTCTTTTAGTTTGGAAAATCACACCACTGGGTTGATATTTGTGACTAAAAACAAAAGGATGTCTAACTTTTATTTTGAGGATGTTTAAGTAGCAAAAGCTGCACTAACTCCATTAGCTGGTAGCTGCTTTGCCTTGTTAACATTATGCCGCACTGTGTTACCACAGTTGTGGTTCTTTGCTCACCAGCTGGTGATATATTATCCGGGCTGTAAGAGTTAGAGCCTGTTCGCCTTGGCAGGGAACTTGGCAAGGTAAAGCTGGCAAGGACATAGAAAATCTACCATACCATGCCCCAACCCTTTACTGAAGCCCCTCACCCACAAGCACACCCATGTCGCCCCCCTCAGTTTGTGTGTGTCCATTTGGCTTGGGTTTAGGGGCAGTTGGTGTAACGGTTCAGGAGAGCTTCAAAGCCCAGCCCACCATCGGCATGACAGAGCAAAGAAAGTCAGGGCTCAGCATACAGCCATAACCCTCAGCTAACGCTAACTCCCGACTTAAATTCGCTGAAAGATGCTTGATGCTGGAAGCAGTTGGAGGAGGTGTGCACCTTATGGTCGCACTGGTTCCAGCCAAACAATGATATACTTGTTCTCGCATGGCTACCCACCTGTTCTGCACTCCCTCACTTTTGTTGTATCCAAGTAGCAGAACAGGACCTCCTGTCCTTCACCAAACAGTTACTCCCTCATTCTTTCTTTTATCTCTTTTCCTGTCTTTCATAGCACGATTAGCTTATTTAGCAGGGCAATGGTGGCACCAACTGCAAAGCAGATAGACAGCTGGACAGTCAGGGACTGGACTGCATCTACAGGTGTCTGCTTCCGTCAAGGCCCGCATCTTTTCCTTTCTCTCTTTGTTTCTCTTCTTTAACAATATTGTTACTTTTTCCTCAGCCTTCCTGTTTTATATCTTTCACCTTCATGTGGTTCTTATTACGTCTCGGTTACTCCTCTCACAGCTGCTGTTCCTTCATTTCTGTTAGTTGGTCATTCCCTCTGATTCTGTGTTCAAGCTTCTGTGTTTTATCTTCTGACAATGTGGTCACAGCCCCCCGTAGTGGATTATCAGTTAGTTGCCTCACAGAGGGCAGCTAAAGCTTCCAGTACAAACACGAGTCAATACCAAATAATTGGCCGTGGACCTTGGAAAGCAGGCACAATGTCAGGCTGAGCCAAACTCGGCCAACAGCTCTGCCCAGAAAGTTGATTAGCCAGTGAAACGTATGTACACTGTGCTGCTTCTGTTTGTCTGCAGCAGCTGGCTGTGGATACAGAACAATGGAATAAATCATCATATAAAAACAAAGTCTGTTATCAGTTGATTTAACATGTGGGTGGGAAAAGAGGCCTGAGTTGCAGAACTCATGTTATGTAAGACTAATAACTGCACACTGTGTAGACCCCCTGCTCAAATTTGCATACTCATTGGAGGCTTATCCAGTCATCAGTGGGCTTGACGAACTTTGATTTTGCCTATAATTTTGGTTTAGATTGGTTCTGTACTCTAAGGAAAAAAGGAAATTTAGGATTAACCCTAGTCATTTTTGAGGCAATACCTTTCTATAGTCCTATAGTGGTTCAGATATTATTATAGTAATATCATTGTGGCTACAGGTCATCAGACATCAGTTCAGTTCTGCTCAGTTTTATAGTTTCAAAACACAATAAGTGTAATCTACAGTCAAATTCCAGGCAGTTCCCACAACATCATTCCCAGTGCCTTTGTTTACTTATTCTTATCTTGGATTGCACATTTTATTTTGCCCGTGGCCCTTGTAAGAAAATACTTGACTTATTCAATAATAACCCCAAAGCAGTAGCTCTTGTTGCAGCCAATGGCCAATCGATATTTCAATTTCTGTTTACGCATTGACCAACCATTTCACTTCCACGTTCTAAGCAGAAGATTTGTCATTCTCCTTTATGGTATAACTACCATGCATTTATGAAACCTTATTGAAGAATGACCTACTGACTGTTTATTTCAAAAGAAGAGATGCTGAGCATACTTAGTGATTACTCGAATGCATCTTTCATCTTGGAAACTCATCAGAGCCAATCTATTGGACTTTTCAAGCCCATCGGTGTTCACGCGTCCATGGCGGAAACTTCAGCTGAAGTGTTGCCTTTCAGCATCTCTCAGCCATCTCCAACTCGGGTTCAGCTCATTACAGAGACTCAATGTTTGCTTCTCTGCCCTGCAGCTACATCTCTGCTCAGAAATTGAGTTGAACTCATGGAAAATTCTGGAGCTCTGCTTGTGACAGGCAGCTTCCACATCTCCTGTCCTTCAACTCGGCTCACTCATTTTCTTGCATTCCTCAGGTCACTCTTTGTCGGCACTCCTTTCCTCTTCCAGGTTTTGACAGACCCCCTCACCCCCCCTGTTTTTTTTCCCTCACTCCCCTCTCTCCGCCCCTTCGTGTGAGATACCTGTATGGGCAAGCTTTTGCTTGCCGCTGGAAAGCTCACACAAACCCACCCTCCCCACCAGGAATGGCTCCAGGGACCCCAACCCATCCCCAGAATGTGTTGAATGTTTTAAACAGGCACAACTGTTCTCAGGTTACATTTTATGTACACACATGTTTGTGTAAACCACTCAACATTGTTGAGTCATTGGAAAAAATTTAATCTTGTATTGAATAAGATATCTCACTTGTGATCCAAGCAACAGCCTTACAGAATCTTTTATTAATATACTTATTAACATTAGAAATTATTTTGTGTACAATGCTGACTTGAGGTCCAGCAATGCAAGACAACCTCCTTCAGGTTCATGTTACTGAAGCAAGCTCAATTGTGTTACGTCTTCCTTGATTTCTGTTCCATGCTCCCTCTCCCTTACTACCCCCGTCTCCTCTAACCTCATTCCCCACATGAAAAGCAAGGACTGGAAGCTGGAATGTTATTGTAAAACCATGGGTGTATGGTAATATAGAGGATGAATTTAATTTTCACCCTTTTCGTGCCACTATTTTTCCTCAGGATCAGTTTTCTTTAAATAGAACTGGCCCCTCATGGCCAAATATAACAAAAGCATGCTAAGACCAGTGGCTTGCCGTTTTACCTCCTTCTGTCTTTATCTGTTTCGCATTGCTCTCCAGGCGGCTACGCTCTGTTTGTTCTCTCTCTTTTCTATTTACCTACATACCATTTCCCTCCCGCTCCTCCTACTTCCCTCACAACCCACTCATCCTACCTTCCCGTCCTCTCCCTCCGTCCTTCCACCTTCTGAAGTTTTAATTTTTCACATTATTAGCAGATTCTTGGAGATGTAGGAGGTGGACGAAATGGTGCCAGGGAGGTAGAGGCTCCGATAGTTAAGCTTCATCACCCAAAAAACCTCTCAGAAGCCTCCTCCTCCTCCAACTGTAGATTCAGACACACACTTGCTGTCATCCTTGGCTCCACACCATATGATATTTTATTCCCTCCACTCTCCTGAACAAACAGCTTTTACAACGCCTACCTGTGCCATCTGCTTTTGCAAACGCCCACGGCCAGACCATGAGGTCAGATAGCAGAAGTTTTTTTCTGAGGAGAATCCAAATTAGACTAACCCACATTCAGTAGTTTAGTTCTAGTGTTTAAAAAGATTCTGTGTTCACAAGGATCAGTTATAGTCAACTATATACATGCAGATGAAATATGTCAGATACAGTAACAGTTTAGATGTGCTCCAATTTACGACATCTCCTTTTTGGAGAAGATTGTTCCGTCAAACTGAGCTTGTTTGGTATGTAGGCGTCACTATTAAAGCAATAGAACACCCCGACAAGCTGTTTCCTCGTGCCTAATTTCCCGCCTGTCCTTGATGTGTTTGCTTTTGTCATTGCATACCCATGTCAGTTTTTTCACATCGTACATTTCCTTCCCTTATCGCCTATCGGTATCTTTGTTCTTTGTAATCTATACTGTCCAGATTCTGTCTTCACAACATCACATGTTCGTCTGTCTTCACAGGCGGGTTGTCTATTTTAAAGTGATATCTGGATCAGAAATGTTTTTCATAACAATAGAGGCAGAGAGCTGGTTTTCTTTGCAATGTTGCAATAACAGGAAGACTTGAAATGTTTGGCTCCAACTGGTAGCCTTGTAGACAGATTAAATTTTTCGGTCATTAATATTTATGTGTTTATTTATTTATCCTTAAATATATGAAAGCTAAATATTCTAAGTAGTTGACTAAGAAGGCATCTTCACAGTTTAATTTCTAATATTAGAAAACAGAATCTAAGATAACATGAAAGAAAACACAGACTCCACTATAACAGATGTGAATCCTTTTGTGACTGGTCTTTTCCTCAAATTAAAACGCCACTTAAGAACGAACCATGTCCATTTAACATCCCTCATCAATCTTTTTTTTTTCAGGGCAATAAAAGAAGAAGGTGCCCGTCACCTTTATTGACAAGATGTCAGAGGGAGTCACAGACATTTCAGAAGTCTGCATTTATTTAGTTTAAATCAGGATGAATTATTGCCTCTATATGTGTATGTGCAAAAATAAGCATAACTCAAGGGGTCATGGGGTGATCTGTGTGTAGATCTCTCGGGAAACTGACAACACTATACGTTTGCGTGTGGCCCTCGGGTTGATCACTCAAATGGGTAAAAAGCCAATTTATGGTTTTACTTTGCCACTTCTCAAAAAGCAGGACATGGGCACTTCGCAGAGGAAATTGGCACACACTAAGGCATATATACTATTCTCCTCTCTGGGCAGGAGTTTGGAGTTGTGTGAGTTGGTGTAAGCTCCAATGTGGGAGACAGAATGGGTAATTTTCCAATCGCACTGCTCCGTCTAACCTCTACCCCCTTTCGACCCTTTCTTCGACCGCCTTTGTCTCCTCTCTCTATCCATGGCGACACCCCATCGTTTCCGTCTGTTTGTCTTTGACACCACTGGCTCTTCAAGATACCCCCCCCAGCCCTCACCTGCGCCAGCCCCTCCTCCTCATTCCATACGTCTCCCTCAGCCCCATAGTTGTCTCTATCTTTCACTGCAGGTCTGCGCAGGTTGATGCGTGTGATGTTTTGTCTCTCTCAGGTTTCACGCATTCCAGATATTATCACGGGGCTTAACATAGCTGATAGCTATCTGGACATGGCAGTCAATCAGCTGGAAGACAATGACAGATGTCGCACCTAGAGTCAGGCCTCATGCCCATGGACGATGAAAGGCCCGAGCCAGACGTGGCCCTGTCATGTTGGGCAGTTATGCGCTTATCTTTTCAGGCACGCCTGTCAGATATATTATCGGTAATGCTCGCGGAGTTACCAGAAAAGAGTCTCTGAAATCAGTTAAAATGAAAATGAATGTTGAATATTTAAATTTCAGCTTCATTTGCCTAATTATTTCATCTGTTGTCTTTAATTTCTTTCTAATCACATCATCACCAAGCTATGAATAATGATTAAATGAAGCATTAATGAATGTGAAAAATGTTCCGGGGGAGCAGATTGGAAATGTATGAGGACAAGAAGTGTTTATGTGGTAATGAATACGATTTAAGTGTCAAATTTATGAGAATCCGCCTTTCTCTGAAAATCAAAGCATGCAACTGAAATATTTAATGGTTGATCTTGCCTGCTATTTTTCATCTGACGTTTTGACTTTCAAGATTTGTCTTTACAATGTTCATTTCACCAGGTAGCTGGTGGACAGTGTTCTCATTGCCTGTTTATTTTTGTGTCCGGGTGCATGTATCTGCCTCTAATCCTGCCCTGGGTTGCCTCTGTCCCCTGCAGGCTCAGTGTCAGCAGCTTGACTTTGATGTCAAGCCACAATTTATTCGACTGTCTCTGTGGACTCCCATGTTGTCCACATAATGTCTGGCAATCAATAATAATGTGACCTACCCAGCTAAACACTGCCAACCTACTGCTTTAGTTATTCACCCCCTGGCTCGCAATATTCCAGTCTCTGACCTGCCCCTGCCCCTGAACCCCACACCCCCTTCCTATTTCTCAGTCTTTCCCTCTTTTACCAATAATGCCTGTCTAGCTATAACAATAACCTCAATGTCTGTTACTGTGGAAACATATACCCCCCTTAAAGCAAAGGCAGAGCAGACTTTACGAAACATAACACGAAAAAAAGTTTTTACTATATGGAAGCGTGTCAAAATAGGAATGCTATATAGGGAGGGAACGAAAAAAAAGAAAAAGGAAATAGGACAGAAAAGCTTTTTGCTCATAAAAATGTTGGTGTAATCCTTCTTATTCTGCACTATTAAGGCCCGTTCATATTTTTGTTGAACTAATGGAGAATGGGAGAAGACAGGTGTGCCATTATAGTGGAGATTATCCAAGAATGCTAGAAGGTCAGCACAGATGGGAGTTGGTCAGATGTGCACTTAATTCTGCTTGCCAGGCCATACTCCTTTGAGGTTGAAATATGTGAATATAATATGTAATCTCCATGCCATTTATGCTATGTGTGCTCGCCCCGACCATATGCTGAGCGTTATTTGAAATATGCACACTTGATGTGCAAACACATTTGTGTGTGTGTGTGTGCATCCTTATTTTGTGTCCTTGAACTCCACGTGTATGGGCGAGAAACACCCTGGTCCTATCTCCTCATCTACAGGTTTATCTGCTGTCCTGTCTTGAAGAGTTTGGGCAGAAATAGAAGCAAGTTGGTGGAAATGCAGTGTTTGTTTTTTTTTGTTTATCCCCTTGTGTGAAATATTTACTGCATATGCAACAAAATGCCACGTAACACTGCAGATCAGTCACTTTAATGTGACTAATGATGTAGGATGCTCTTAAATGTAAATTCAAACGACACTTCATCACCCTAATGAGTTATCTGCAGAGGGAAACTGTTGGCGTAAAAAAATCTTTTGAAAGAGCAGCTTGCATGCAAATGAGAATGCAGCTACTGTGTCTACATCTGCAACTGTGCTGCCTGTGTGCACATTTTCTTCCTTACAGCTAACAGCTCTAAATGTGATGGTTGTCACTTGGTTTTTCCCAGTCCTCAGCTGGTCCTACCAACCAGTCAACCGGCCATGTGTTGCCTATCCACTCTAATTAAACTCTCTATGGTTCCATACTCCAACCAGAGAGGCACAGTCTCAATGCCAGACTTTGTGTTTTCCCCTGCCAAATCTCTCTACACGAGTCTGTGTGTGTCTGAAAGCAGACATCGAGAGGGTGCGGGTCGCATAACCGTATTTGCTTATTCCGCTCAGTCAAGACAAAGTGTGGACGGACCTGCCAAGGCTCAAGGCGAGCAGCGAGGGGAAAAAAATTGAAAGAGGAGACACAGAAGAATCTACAGTAGACAGCATATTTGAGCAGTTGGCTATTAGAGGGAAAGAGGGACTTTAGTGGATTTAGAAATAAAGCAGAAGAAAGAGCAGAATGCAGGAGAATAGTAATTAACTCTGAATTATTCTATCTCAGAGGGATCAGAGGGATTAATCGAGGCTTTGGTTTGGATTCTGCACCTTTCGGTCTGTTGTGGGATGGGAGTCTGCTTCCTGTGTGTGTAAAGCCCGTATTTATGCAAGTGTGCACGGTTGTCTGCGTCTATGCCTGCATGTGTTTCCCTGTAGTCCAGAAGGCTCCATGTTTCTGTGCCAGTAGGCTTGTGACCATATCTGCCAGCCAGCCAGAGATGTGTGTGTATTGACGTGTGACTTTGTACCCCCCACTTACTGAAGTTCATCCAAGCATTACAAGTTAATCCTCCATAATAGGCAAAAAGACAGAACGTGGGGGTAGTGTGAAGTTGCAAGGAAAGGAAAGGCCGTCAAAAGGTGTGTAAAAAATGTGTGTTTCTATGTGGTTTGCATGTTCTCATAACAATCTATGTTGTGTGAGGTTTACCAGTCAGGAGAGTGTAGTTTTAAATTTGTTTTTAGACAACAAATGCTGATAGCAGCCAGAGTTGTTGGGATTAAATCTAAGTTATGACTGGCCCGCTATCAGAACTATAAATCTGTTTAAGTGTAATGTGAAAACACAGATTTAGAATATTTATTTTACCAGTGAATTAGTAGTGGTGTATGAGGAGGTGGAAAAGATAAGACACCATTACTGACACAAGGAGGTAGATCACAGCAATGAATCTGTGCTGAGTGCAAAACATTTTCGTTTAGAGTGTCGTGTTTGACAGTGCTGAAAGTAATATATATATTCCAGCGCACAATGAGACGGTGTAGTCCTCAGCTGGGATTTACAACGTCTCTCAACCTCCCCCAGAGTTTTGCCTGTTTGTCCGGGGTGGGAGGGGTTGGGGAGTGGGAGAGATTGGTGAGCTGGAGGGCAGGTGCAAGGCTAATTTTGTGATGACTGGGGAGTGGTGGTGGGCTTTACCCAGCCTGTCTGGAGGCAGTGACCCACACTGCACACAGCCTGATTACTCCTCCAACTCTTGCTTTAACTGAAGATTTCCCAGCTCTTATCATGCACTTGAGTGTATTTCCAGAAACATACACACACATGCGCTCTTTTGGAAGCTCTTTCCACACTCTCGTGCCCTTGTCTTTCCCCTTCACCCTATCTCCCTGCTGCTGGGTTCACCCCTGCCTCTCTATCCCTCTATCTGCCCTTCACACACGGGCTTTACCAGCCTGCTGAGCACGATGGCCTGTTTTTTTTTTTTAAACGGAGCGGTGAATGGATAAGAAAACAGCAAAGGGATAAGGGATGTAGCGAGAGGAAAGAAAGGGGGAATGTATCAAGGCGTACACCAGTGGCCTGTTATCTCATTACAGCCGTACAGGCTTGTCATGCCTGACTGACTGGCCCCCAAAGGAGCACCCTCTCCCCCGTATAAGACCCCCTTTATTCAGCAGGCGCTCTCGCATTTCAGCTTGGGCACAAAGAAGGGCAATTCTCTCTAGTTTCCAAGCTGTCCACACCTAATTTGTGTGTCCCGGCTCCGCCATGGCACACGGACCTACAACATGGGCACAGGCACATAGACAGCAGCCTTGTTAGTTGCTCGTTATGAAATTATGCTTACTGATAATACAGACTAATAGTGAGAGGGGATATCCATTTGCTCCACCATTTTAGTCCTTATTACAGCCATCTAACATGGTCCCATGTGGGTATTAGAAGAGGATCTCAAGAGGGAACTGCTGTCAGCTGAAGTAGTAGAAATGGTGTTCTTCTCTCTGGCTTTTCTCCCTTTTCTGCCAAAATGAAGGCTCATTAGATGAGAAGGGAGGGCTGTTTCTAAATGAGATGAGGCAGAGTGCTACTCAGCACTCCTACAGACAGTGAAGGAGACAAAAGGACTGAGAGGGGATGCAACAGATAGAGAGAATGCAGACAGAGCAATTCCACTGAAGAGGTAGGAAATAAGTTCTGGAAAAAGAAAGAGCAGTGATGCCATTCTGATGATGGAATAGGTGGAAAATCATTGGACAGCATCAAAATCAGTTTAGCTGATATGCCAGAATGACCAGATGGTCTTCTGTAAAGGTCCCCTGTCACACTGAGACTGAAAATCAAAAGCAGAACTTAAGCCTTTTCAGTTTGGACAAAGCAGAACTGTTTCCCAACCTAGTTGGGCAATTGTGCCCAAAATATTATTGTTCACTATTCTCGTGGACACCCAGTAGAAGTTGGACTGCACACTGTATCAAAGCCTTGTTTGTAGGCTTTCATATGTTTTTTTTTGCTTTACTCATGTAACTTTTGCTCTTATAGGTAATTACATAAAAACAACATGTCATAAAATGAGAACCAGACTTTAATCTCCCTCGGATCCCGTAAGTGTTACAATTTACACGTTCATTTAGTTTAAAATCTTTCATCCGATTTGTTCCTTGAGCATTTACTTTGTGTTGTCATGCCCCCAACTCACAATTAATTTGTTTATATTTGTTGTTACCAAAAATTGATCTGATGAACTCTACTTTATAATTAGGTTTACAACAATGTCCATGTTGCTACACTGAGACAACAAATCCTAATTTGATTAACACGGACACAGCTTGATGTGTGTCATATGAGTTGCTACTCAGGCATAGTCGCTGTAACTAAAAATGATGAGGATCATCAATGAATCCATATTCTATTGTCAGACCAGCACTGATTAGTCTTTGGAAGTCTAATTGGCAACAATGATTGATCGCAGGGATGGTGAAAGCTGTCATCCTCACCCATTATTGCCATGCAGCTTTTCACTGTAGCAAGTCACGGCGTCGGAGTGTAATTTACCCATGGGCCCTTGCTGTGTTTACCTCACCTCATGGAGTGTGTGTGCAAGCTGTCCACACAGGAACTGGCTCCTTTTATCCCAGCCACAAAACACCTCTGTGTAACATTTCAGCGTGATGTGATGGCAGGAAAGAAGGTGACGGAAAGGAAAAGCGCTTGAAGACCTGAAGTTTTGATACAGTATGTTAAGCCAAACAGGTCTTGGGTGCGTGTTGTCCTGTTTGTGAATGCAACTGTATGGAGCTGTGCATACCTACTGTAAATAGACACAGAAATATTATTCGCTAGGCTCATCAGTATTAAAATACACATAGGTTGGCGGAGCGCCTGGTGTAGTCTATGAGTTTTTTTAGACATAGGGTCCAGAGCGGAAACTGGAGACCCGCAGAGTAGCTTGCTGGCCTGCTTTCACCTTTTCTATACCATACGACTTATCTCGAATTTTACTTCCTCTGTGGAGCAGTGGGAGCTTTGCTTTCCTTAATCAAACACACTGTAAGCTACTGTAGTTTGATACATGGCTCCAGTGGGTTTTTTATTACTCTGAATGGACAGAAGAGCTATTTTATGTAGAGTATTTATCTGCGCTGCATGTTTGGTAATGACTTGCATTGAATGAATTGATTCAAGGATAGATATGGAGGGGAAGCGGGAGAGACGGCAGAGGCAGCAGCACTTTGTCCAAACCCTTTTAGTGAGATTAGTCGTAGTCTTAATGTCTCTTCTCTTATTTATACTGAGTCAGCCTTCCTACCCTCTCTCCTTTGTCCCGTCTCTGATCAGGACCTCAAAGCTATTTTCAGACTGTCTGTCGAAATCCGTTATTTTGTACAGAGGGGTTAGAAAACATGTAACCACTGCAGATGGCTAAAACTGGGGTTCAAATTAGATTTTCTAGCTGTTTCAGTCTTAACAAGCTTGAGTCTCAAATTGGATTGCAAGGGTTCTTTAACATCCCTTGGAAAGTGATGCCCAGCGTCAAAGTCAAATCCAGAGTGATGACAGTATTGACGGGAATCAGCACTGGCAGGTCACTAAAGATAGAAACATTTATAACATGGTCTGCTGATAGTGGAGGTGACGTTTGAGGTGCTGCAGCACCTATGTAGATGTTTAGCTGATAACTTCTAGACCGTTATCAAGGAATTCCATTCACATTCCATTGGAAAAATGTTAAACGTGATTAGATCAATTGCAAAAAAAAGTATTTGCTTGAAATCTAATTTGGCTGCAATCTCAACCAACGATGAACACATAATTCTGAAACAGATACTGAAACACACAAGCATTTTCAGCAGGAAAATGACTCAGTTGAGACTTCCTCTTATCTCAGTTCTTAGTGTGTAACAAGGACAAGCAGCAAAAAACCATTCATTTTCAAATATCTACCATTTTAAGAAGTTAATATGGTGTTTAGGTGCTATATGTATTTCCTAAAATTAAGTGTCATATAAATCTAGTAACTTCTAATGAGTGAAACATCCAAATTCAATCCAAAACAACTTGGAGACTTATGAGTTTTGGCTCTGATAGAAATAGAGGGCAAGAACAGTTGGGAGGATATCGCTTCTTGATAATGTTTTTCCTCCTCCACTTTGTATATAAATTGTTTCTATTTTCAGGACACTGTAGAAATAATTTACCACAGGAATTGCCTCAATTAGGCGCTACTGCTCTGGGAAATGGAGCAATAAATACTGAGATGCATTTGGAAAATCGTCATTCCAGGCATTTAGGCGTCCAAATGAGCGCAGCCCTTTGAGAAAGCAGCAAATTACATAATCTTGATAAATGTTTAGATTGAATAATTTTTCAGCAAGCTTTTACCTGGCTTTATTATAGGAGTAAGACATTACAGTCCTGCACAAATGCAATCTATTACACCAAAACTGTACGTTGTTTCCTTCCAGTATGTAAATGTGTGTCATTCACGGTTAAATGTGCCTCAACACTTTAAGTGGTTGCTTCACCTTATCTAAGAAAGACTGGAAGACTGGAAACTTTATTGGTCAATAATGGTCAGTTTAAACATTATTAACTGTATGGAATATCAATGAAACTCTTTCTGAATTCTTCCTGTGCTTAAAGAAGTCTAAAAAAGTCCATAAAATGTTGTGTCCTAAAAAACTAAAGTTTAAGAAGGTGCCACTACAACTTGAATAACAGTGACCTTTGACAAGGGATCAAAATCCAAAATACAGTCTGGGATTTATATCGTATGATTTAACCAGCTTTATGAAAAGTCGCTCTTCTAGGATATCAGTCTTCATCCATCATCTTTTCAGTTCTACCTCTGCCTTTTATTGGAGGTCCTGTGGGCAATTTAGTGTATTTTCTGCCTCTCCCATCACTGAATGCACCTCATTAGGACACCCCATTATGGACGCCAGCAAGATTAGCAGCAACATGTGCAAGCAGATTGCTTCTGCCAAACTCTGCATATCATTGTGGCCCATTAAAGCAAGTCATTTACCTTGATAAATGGGTAGAGGCAGAATGGAATTGAAAACACACTGGGGACCCTCTCCCTCACTCCACTTTTCTCCTTCTCGTTGCTTCAGTTTTAACACCTCATTCCTCTCCTGCATGTGTTTGCTGTCCACCGAGACCCTCCAGCTTCCTAAAAATTCACTCTTCCAAACTTTGTATCCCACTGTTCAACATTGTTCCTGTCAAATTCTGTCTCTCATTTACTTTTCCTGACTTTCCCTCCATTCCTTCCACCTTTCTCGTCCCATTTGAATAATTTTTTTTTCTGGCTGGAGGCCGTGTAGGAAGGGAAGAGGGGAATAGCAAGAAAGACTGGGAGACAAGGGGGGGGGGGAGGAAAGGACAGGGCATGTTAATTGGACTGCCTGAGGCAAAGTGGGGTAGAGGAAAGTAAGCGAGTACGAGAAGGAGGCCCTGATTCTGGGGCCCCCGAAACATTAAATATTAACACCTTTTCTCATCTCTGCCCCTTTAGTGACATCCACTGATTGGGTTCTCTCAGTCGATCAGGACGCACACAACCTCACACACACAAACACACACACACACACACATACACACACATGCCCTTTCTGTCTTTTCCTTCCTTCACCAAATTGAGTTCCCTCTGAAAATGAAAGGCTGCCAGGAGGAGACACACTGCAGTAATTGGAGACCCACTCTGTTTTGTGGCCCTTTGATTTAAAAAGTAATGAAATTCTACTTGATATTTTATCCTATCCTGCAAGTAATTCACAGCTATATATATTTTTTCTTTTTGGGGGTAGGGAGTATCATTCTCATATGACCTCTGAAGTAGGCAAGACCCTTGCTATTGCACCAACCTGCTACTTTTAGTCTCAGTTATAATTTAGTCTGCTAAAAGATATTATTATAAAGAAATGAAAGTATAAGTGTGAGAAATTAGGAGAATTTTACTCCGCTAACTGTAAAAGGCAAAGGACCCTTTGGTTTATTGGTGGGGCAATATATCAAAGCTTCTCTCCAGAAGCGCTGACACAGCACTAAAACTCCCACCACTTATGTGCACACGGCTTTATTCTTTTCATGAGAAGCAATGACTTCATTTTTACTTTTACAAGTAGCTGAAAAAGGTGAAAAACTGCTTTGTAAGCAGAGAAAATTCATATTCTTCTCACGCGCTCTGTCTCTGTTTCGGTTTGTATCTTGGTCCTCCTTTTCCTTTCCAACATGCCCTCTGTTTTAAAGGGGTTGACTTCTCACCCCGTTGCCAGAGCAGCAAGTATGGCGAGGGAGAATCTCCTAGCGGACAAAAGAGTGTGTGAGGGGCCGACCTTGTAGCCCACTTCATGCTGTTTGTCTTGAGCTTCTAAACTGTGGTGAGATGACACAACACACACACCAGTAAAGCTGTGATTTATCTATGGCAGTGGCACACACACTGTGATGTTACCTCTTTGCCCTCCACTCTAATACAAAAACACTGGCCAGATCCCATCCTCAACTCTACTGCCTTATCCTCTGAACCTACATCTTAGCTGCTGCCCTAGCTTAAGGGTCATAATGGAGGAGTTCATGTGGGCTCAGCATGACATAAAACAGGAAAACAGGCCACATGATGCATTGCACCCTTCAAAGAGAAGAGGAGAAAGGCACACACCCCTGTATGGGTCCAGTACTCTACTGTGGATCTAATCGTTTTTATCTGCTCATGTCACACAGTGTTGAAAAAATTGACCAAATGACCAGGAATCAGAAAATTTATTATCCTAATAGTTCTGACAAAGACATCTGGTTGAATATTTTAAAACGTCTGTCCTTCAAATTGTCACTGTGAGAGGGAAAAAACAGACAGAAATAAAAGAAAATAACCTTCAATATTCTACAAAGAACAAATCAGTTCCCAGCAAGGATGCATCAATCTCCACTGCAGACGGGAGCAGCTGTCTGTTCATGCAGTTCAAACAGGGAAATCTAAATAAAAGAGTCAATAGGGGAAAAAACAACTCACAAATCTGCCTTTATTTTTGGCAAAGTTAAAAGATATTGTCAAATCGAGCTTTGGAGGGGACAGAGAGGGTAAAAAGGACAAACCCCATAATAGGTTAAATAATTGATTCTCTATTTACACTATACAGCCAATCAAAGTGACAGACCCAAACAGATTTACCAACAGCGATTTTTTTCCTTTCAACTTGAATTAATCTTAAAGTCTGTGAGTCTCTGAATGTGGAGTTCCGCTATAGCAAGAGAGCCCAGCTACCTGTGTAGCGGCCTAGCAGGCCTGCATGATTTGCAGCATCATTCGACTTTGAGGTGACTCACCAGTCTGCATTTTACGACACAGTTTCTGATGCACTGATGTGAGTATTGTAAGCCTTTATGGCAGCAGGACTTGCAAACCTCGGCTAATTGCTTGCGTTTGAGTCAGCTGGATTACGTCAACATCGAGTCCTCTGGAACATCAGACCTTTCAGACTCATTTCCTCATCCCCTCCCCTCCGTTTCTCCGTCCTCTGTCTCCTCATACTTGCTTTAAATCAAGCTCAACCTTTGAATTCAAATGAAGAAAAACATGTTTTAAGTGCTAATCACATCGGCACCATTGAAAATATGCTTTGCACATCAGACATGAAAGATGAAACAGATTTCCGGGATGAGGGTTTTATTTCAGAGCTTTAAAAGCGCAGCCTGATGGAGGAGAATTAAGCAAAGACAGAAACTTTTGCAAAGAAAGGCTCCTCGACGCATATTTGATTTATCCACGGCCTCCTTTTTGCCCTGTTTGCTTTCTACTTACAGAGCAGACACAAAATGGCTGGCAGTTTTAGTGCCCATAAATAAAGGGATAAAACTGGCACAGATAACCCCAAACAGTAACCTGGATGTTGGTGTGATTATGTCTGTGTTGCTGCAGGGTCCCAGGTGTTGGTTTTACTCCTGCCCCGACAGGAAGTCTGGCAGGCCATCCCTTATCCTGTAATTGTGGTGGTGAACATGAGGCATCAGAGCATTCAGAATCTCACCTTTAATCAAACCTCTCATCACAAAGACTCAAGGATGTGACAAATAACCCTCTTGAAATACAGGAAATCTATAAAAATGAGGGCACCCAGTTCCACCGAGGAAATATGAGCACTAAACATGTAATTGTGTTTGACTTCAATTAGATGCTCAGATATCATCTTTGAAGCACAATAAAGCCTCTGTTACTGAAGACTTATGAGTGTGGTGGCTTTTAAAAGGCTTGCCAATAGTCAGATAAGGTTTACAAGACTTAGGTCAAATTTCTGATGGCTGTCATTGGTACATCAGAGTGCTGCTGCCTGTGTGACACACTCAACAAATATACATTATCAAAAAAGGCTGTTATTGTAGTGTATTGCTTTAATGACTCACTGTATGAGTAAATTTGTGTACTCTGAGTTACTGAACACTCAGATGGCCTCTGTCAACAAAAGAATGTTCTCTTTGGGGAAAATGGAGTAACCTTTCATTCCATCTTAAATTAGAATTAAGGAATTTCCCATACTTTATATGGAGGATAATACAGATACAGGAAACGGTCATGGGAAAAGCTCATGAGGGAATTTTGCATGATGACTTTTTAAGTACTGTATGGGTCCCATTTAGAGAACTCCTTTTCTCAGACCAAGATGAAGTTGCAACAGAAAAAGTGCAGACAAAGGGAAATCAGATGTCACCATGCATTAACATCCAGCCATTACAGTCAGAAATGGCTTAAGTGTACTTGAGCTTGCTGATAAAAGTATAGGATAAGACTATGTTTTAGGATATTTAAGATTGTTATTGTTATTTAACATGTTCGAGATTAGTTTCTTTGACCTTTGTGTCAGGATGTGTTGATTGTGGTGTGTGTGTGTGTGTGTATATGTATATATATACTGTATATATTAAACAATAATTTCAATTTACAATTGTCCTCTCACTGGTCGCCTGGGGTTGCAGCATATGCTTCTCACTTTTGGCCCTGCCCCTCTTTAGGGGGTATTCATTGATGGTGTGTGGGGTAGTGAGTCTGGTGTGTGTGGCTTGCAGCAGCTGCTGCTATCGCGCTGCACCTGTTCTTGTCTCATCACTTTGACGCTGATGGACTCCAGGCCATACAAGGACCCACCCTGACGTTGGCACTCTGACCAGCAAGCCCCATACCCCACACACAAACATTTGACATGCATACATAGGGCATGTGTTTTATGGCTACGCTCATGTTCCTCTCCAATTGTCACCTACTCAAATGTCCTCAAAATCAAAGCCATGTTTTTATTCAACGAATCTTCTCAATATTTGAACTGGAGTATTTGTCTCATATGATAACAATAAATATGTGCGGATGTGGTTTTTATTACATCCACTGGATGTGACTAGTTTCAGCTTCATGAACAGACGGTACCTTTGCCTTGAATCTGAGATGATGGCTGAACTTTTTTCTGTTTATTTTGTCTGCATTACAGCTGTCCCTCATGGGCATATTTCTCTGGCGGATCGAGTCAGTCTGCCAAATGATAACTCACAAAACAAACTGAATTTTCCAGAGCAATGCAAACAGTTCCCGGCTTGCAGGGCAGGAAGACTGAAGGGAGCCTTAAGTGAATGCGAAAGGCTTGTGAACACAGAGATGTCAGTATGCTCTAGTCATGTGCATAAATGGTAAATAACCATCATTAGTAACCTAAGGGAACCCCGCTGCTACAACCTTATTCATAGACCTTGGCCCTCTTGGATTGTGTATGTGAGGTAATAGAAAACTGTGTTTATGCTTGGACTGTTGCTGCTTCATTTGAGTTTGTTTATAGTCTTCCAATCATTTCCATCCATTAATGGCACTAATGCTGACTGTCCTCTGAAAAGATATTTTTACAATTAGCAATCTGTCTCGATCTAAATTAATGGTCAGTCAAAGCTAATCAAATATATTAAGAGTTTTTCGAGAAGCTGCTGGTCAGTGGAAAGTGTTGAAACGTGGAAGCTCCCCATGGTTTCGGCCATAACCTTGTTCTGTAAGTGACCGTGTCCCCGGTGGCATTGAGGCAGTGTCTTCTGCAGCAGAACTCTGTTTGCTTTGCCAACAGTCAAACACACTAATCCTGTTAAGAGTTTTGGACCACACACAAATGCACGCAAACACGCATGCAGACGCACACATTCCTCGTTCATCAAGTCCGACATTGCTCTCCCCTTGGCCCTCCCATCTTTATACTTGGATAATGTTAATCTTCAGCCCACCCCTCCTGGCAGTGTTGTTGCAGTGTTTTATGATCTCTCACTGTGATAAATGCAGGCTAAGATCTAGGGCGCTTTTTCCTGACCCCTACCACCAGCATCCAGGTGTGTGCAGAACAATGCTTGTCAGTCAGTCCTCTCTCTTATGTGCTGTTTGGGCTAGCAGAAAGGCGGGCAGGTAATACCAAAAAAGGGCAATGCTGGCTCCACACAGAGACATTGGTGGATAATGGTGCATCTCACGTAGGTACAAGAGGGTATTTTGCTCTGCCTCTTGTTCCTCTTTCATTCCCACCACATCTTTTCGCCCATGTTCACAATTTTCTTTGTTTCTTTCCTTTGCTATTTTTTAAATCCTTTGTTTCTGTCGGGGAAAAAAAAAACACACCAGAAACTTTGAACAGAGGGTATTAAAGAATGCTCTTTGAGACTGAGGGATGAAAAGGAGGAGAGTCTGAGAGAAAGAGGCTCTTGGTTTGATGTCCAGAATACGACAGTAGGTAAGGTGAAAACAGGGGAGGAAAAGGGAGCAGGAGAGACAGGATCCAGCTGGTTCTTTTCATAATGAGAGGCACTCTCATGGGTGTGTGTGTCTCTGTGGGTGCGGGTAAAACAGAAAGAGATGCTGGCAGGGAGAGGAGTTGAAGAAAAAAGCTGAGATGAGGCAGACAGAGGGTATTAAAGTTTGTTTTACATTAAGTTTTCAGGAGATGTGGGACTGGCATGGATCTCTGAGACTCCTCTGTTCTGCCATAGTGCTTTCAATGCGCGCTGTGGACACTTTTTTTTCTCTCCACACGCTGTGTGCTTAACTGCAGCTTTTTGGGAAGGTTGCTCATAAATATCCCATGCATAATAGATATACTGTAACAGTGTGTGGGGGTGTGTACAGTTCATAGTCCGACCATCTTGTGTCCATCAGTCTTTCCACCCGGTCACGCACCCCATCACACACCACCTCTCAAACACTTTCCCTCTCTTTGGTTAAATCCGATTATCCGGCCTGCATCAGCTAACGAGACCCCCATGCAGCAACCAACAACCCTCCCCCTCCCACCCAAATTGCACCCATGGTTTCTTTCTTTTACTCTCTTCACACAAGGTGGCAGCCAACAGCCTGTTTCTCTAAATACACAAACACTTCAGTGCACACCCACATGCTGCTTTAGGCTCAGATTGGACAGAGGACTCCCTAATTATGCTTTAATTGCCTGTCTCTGTCTGTCCAGCTGCCTCGCGTGTAAAAGAGCAGAGAGGCGGCTCAATTGATCACGCTGGACTCAACATATTCTGAATGACACCAAAAGCCGCGTTTGAAAGGGAGAGAAGGGGTTAGGGTGAGACAAAGAATAAAATCAATGAGAGATGAGTTGGAAAAGGAAGCAGGAAATAGCGCAGATGGAGCATACTGATTTATATTGCAGGCCATATTATTACCTCCGCTCAGACATCAACACCTCCCAATAATCCTCGGCAAATTGTTTGATTTATGTTTCAAGTTCTCACTGTCATTATTCCATAAAAGGAAGGAATAAAAAATAAATAGATAAAGCAGGACCTTTTGTTGTTCTGAAAATGAGATTTCATTTATTGTAAATATTGAAAAATGGGCTTTATATGACATATAAGAAGGATGTTTAACTTTCCACAAGAAATGAATTTTTTGTCAATGAGGTATTACTTTTATTTATAAAATGACCTTAACTGGTACGTAAAGCTGCCTCTGTGTTGCTTTTTAAACAGTATTCAGCAGAAATTTAAGATGAAATCTTTTTCAAATCTTTTTTTTTACCTCTCCCATCATTCCTGTCTTTCATCCTTTTGATTTATGAATCAAAAGGGTGGGTAAATTTTAAGGAAAATTCAATGAAAGTTACATTTACAGACCAAAGTTACTCTTACTGTCTCAATAATACATTAGTATTAAACATGCATAGATATATGCTATATAAATCTGTAACAACAATGCAATTGGACAAATTATTATCATGATATATCCTGGTTTCTACTCAGAGGACATGTGTGCTCTGAGTATAGGGTCAGTTTCCCCAAGGGGTAGTTCATTATATTCTATCACATCAAACACTATTACCAACCCAAGTTGGCTTAAGCTCTTAGGTCCAGGATAGATCATATCTTTCGCCTGCTGAAGTCAATATAGGATGCTTCGATCATTTCTTTAGTTTTCACACACAGTGCAAGAGCGTACCACCATCCAAAAGAGCTGTGTTTGGAGCATGAAAAGCAGAACACTTATCAAGCCAAGTAAAGAAATGAGCTTTCTTTGCACATGCCAAAAAGTCACTTAATTTAATGTTGTGTCTGTGAATGTGTGTTTTTCCCACACACCACTTAACAGGACACTTAAATCCTAAGTGCTGTTGAAAAGTACAGAGCTTCATTTAATCACACATTCTTGTACATTTGTTTGTCTTGCTTGCCTTTTGTGTTCACATAGAAACAGAAGACTTTATTTTTCTCCAGCTACATCCTTTTTACAAAAGCAAAACATGAGATTTTCTCTGTAAAAAGTTCATGCGAGCTTGAAAGTCGCCATGCTTGAAGACTAAAATATTGAAAATGATGGGTAGGAATGAGATGGAATACAAGGAAGACGATTAGAAATAGACTCAAGGGAAGTGAGATAAAGTAAATAAAGAGGAACTGAAAGAATAAAAGACAGGAAGATGACAAGATGTTTTCATCATCTGTCAGCACTTTGCTGACCTGTAAACTCTACCTGGTTAGTGGGTCACGCTGAATCACAGCGAGCGACCTCAGTGGAATGTGTGTCAATAACAGCACAGCAACCTCAGAGGGTATTTTTGGGAGCTCAACATGTATCTCCTTCATGTGTGGTGCTCCTTCTGTCTTCTCCTACATCTTTTTCCTCCCTCTCCTTACAGTAGCTTGATAAAAAGGTGGCCATCGCTCAACTCCTCTCATCTCTCTTTAGACATTTCCAGCAAACACTCTTTCATCTTTCCCATCTGCATTTCTCTGCCTTGTTATTAAAGCTTGCCTGTCAGACAGCTATGATTCCCAGAAGTCCATCCTCCCCACTCTTGGCAGTTTTTCACAACAAATAAATAATTCAGCTGTAGAATTTGTAGTTGAGGAATTGAAGGTATGTTTAATTTATGGTACCACACAGAATATGGGGATGTGTTGTTCATTAGCTGCTCACACAAAAACATTTTGTACTTCAATGATACTTTTGAATGTGCCGCAAAGTGCCTTTGTCTGTATGTTATGTCGAATAGATTCAACAATATCATGCCCAGTTGAGCGTTAAATATAGATATAACACTTTTGGCTGGATTTTAATGTATTTTGACAGTGTCATGCCACTAATTTTAATCACCCTGTACTTTCCATGAAGTTGTCCTTTGCTGCTCTTCATTAAAGCCTCACCTTCACAACACAGTGGACGGAAGTGTCACCATGTGTTACCACAACAACAGATTTATGACACTCTACCAGACGCACTAACTTCATTAATAGAAAATGGAGGTTTTTCCCTTCGTCCAGCCTCTTTGTCCTACACTCCTCCAACCCTTCCTTATATGCAATCCTCTCTAATAGCTGTATTGTTTGCATGTAGGTGGCTGTACAGAATGCTTGGGGTGTTATAGCTCTATCTGTCCCCACGGGAACCAGTAAGAGTTCACTCTGTCCTCTAGCTGCATGCTATTAAATGAAAATCTGGGACACCGGGTGCATCTTGATGTCCCTGGTGAATAGGAAAAACTGACAGTAGCATTCACAGAGGCCCTGTTACGTCAGCCTTTTATAAGTTTGAATTTGCTGTCTGTGGTTTCAGTATCTGGTATGTCCTCGATTTACAAACAGGGTTAGCGATTCAATCATATTCACAGGTCGCCAACCTGATGCCGCTTTTTATATCTGAATCAAACTCAATCCTGTGTAAGAGATTTCAGATGGAATATTCTTTCACTCTTCCAACAGTACACAATGAGGATTGGTTTACTTTTTCGAGGGGATTTATTGTATTCTGGAATGAATATGAGTCACATATGTCTGTGTGTTTGCATGTGAGATTTGAACCTTTGGCAACACACTGGTATCAGTTATTATCTCTGTACAGCTGTGAGTATGTTAACCGTATTGCGTATTTGCAGGGGGCAAACAGTACATGGATGAGTGTGTGTTTAGCTGTGTGTGTGTATCCTGCGAGGCGCTGTGCTGTAAAAACATTGTGTAATGCCACACTGTAGCTTCTTGTTGCTGATGAGTGAGCGGGGAGCGATGAGAGCCCAAGGCCCTGCAGGAAAAAGACGATCTCTGGTGCTGACTCTCTGCCTCACGGACACCGCATATTCCTAATCTTTAGCGATTTACTGCTGTGTCTCAGGAATGTGCCCAGTTGTTGCCTCGTGTGTTCTTAAGTTGTATTTCATTTTAAGCAACTTGTTATCGTGAACAACTGTGGGGCTGATGTCCCGCGTGCATCGTTAGAACTTTATTTCTAACCTGTTCAGTCCTTCTTCTTGCAATTATTAATGTTTTTGTTGCTGTGTGCTCTTTTGGTTTTTACAGGTTGCAGTGGGACTTTAGTTGTTTCGGTCATGCCTGAAGTGGAAGTGATGAAAGGACAGACAGCCAAGCTGCCCTGCACGTACACCGGCTCAAAATCAAGCAGTACTATTGCGGAGTGGTACATTGTAAGTTATCCTCTTCGCCTGACACAGTGCAAACACAGGTCCATTTTTTTTGTCATTTCCCCCTCCCCTTTTGCCTCATCTTTCACCGGAGTGCTTTTTTCACTTCCTTCCCTCCTTTCAGGACGAGCAGGGAACAACGACACGCGTGGCTTTTCAGCCCCACAATGGACCGGCAAAAAATGACGATGTCACCCGTTTTGGAAAACGGGTTACTATTGGAGCGGACTTCAGTTTGATCATCTCTCCTGTTGAACCTTCTGATGAGCTTCCCTTTCTCTGTCGTGTCACCGACGGCCCAGAGGGGTTTAAAGAGAGCGAGTCACTGCTCAAAGTCTTCTGTACGTTAACCTGTTTTTCTTTCTTTTTACTTAAGCATTATTAATAAAAATGCATGCACATATAATTATCATTAGTGGTTAAAATGAACTTTTTGGCTGCATACATTGGCTTAATTGTATTTAATGCATGATGTTGATCATATTTCACACATTCATGTTGATACCACTTAACATTTTGAAGAGACGGATCATGGTTTGCTACGATTGTCTGCTTCTAGCAAAAAATAGAGCAGACTAAGTTATTTTTTATTATTGTATTTACGACTTTGGAGCCTCTATGAAGCCTGGGGTTGCCAATTTGTTTTGACAAGTTCCCCAGAGGTCAATTAACCCCAATCTAATCACTTTTGACATAATTGATGAATAGTTCCATCACACTTGTCATGTCTCATATATTTCACTTTAATACGAATCTGGATTCATCACCAAGATGCTAAGGGTTGACCCTCGAGGAGGCGCCTATGTCCTTCCCCCTCCCACAGCAGATAAACCAGAATGAGCAGGATTCATTTGCATTTCAGATTGGGCCATAGGTCTCACTAAGGAGGAGGGGGATTTGTGTTAAGAAACTTGCAAGGCAACCCTGTCCTTAACAATGCCTCCTCTTGAAAAAGAGCTTATAGGTTATCCATTAACATTTATGCTCTTAGAGGGGCTGGTGTTAAAAAGAACCTCATAAATAAGCGTTTTATTGTGAATGGACCAGTCAGTCTTAGACAAAACCTCAATGGAGTAATATTTGACAAAGGCTTTCCCTGACACACTTCATGCCCACACTGCTAAGAAAACAACCTGTCTCACAAACCAGTTATTATTCTTTTTGTGCATTTGACAGTTTGAATAATGGGACGATTGAATTGTGGTGTATTTCTAACACCTTAACGTAAGGGACTGAGTTATGAGGTCTCCAGTGGAGGTTTGGGCAGCACCAAGAGATTGATTGCTCTGCCCTAAGAAGTGCGACTTTAAATTTGAGCAGTATTTTAACCATATGTCTGGGAAACTGAAAAAAAGCTAAATTAAAACTCACATTATGCTAACAAAAAAAACCTGCAGATGGAGAATGTTTACATAGCCGTGAAAACCAATCATCAAGATGGATCTAAATGTATTTGGTATTTGTATCCTATACTATTTGAAAAGAGAATGACGATGAAAACTGAACAGCAGTTTCAGGAAAAGTGTTACCCAAAAACACAAAGACTCAGACCTAAACCCTCCCTCTTGGTTGTACTTGCAGCTTTGGAGTGTCCTTGACAGGGTAGTGGCCCTTCAGAATGGGGCTACAGGGTATAGAGGTTGAAATCTTTACCTAGAAAATGGACTGCCTCTCTGTTTGGGGATCTGAAAATGCTCCATCTCGAGGGCCAGTTGAAAAGCTTGATTTTCAGAAAGAATAGCTCCACTTTACCCAGCACAGGAATGACACAAAACACAGGGTTATGGCGAAGTGCTTGGGCCAGTGGGGGTGTCGGGACTGCTCCGAAAAATCAAACGACTGAGATGGAGAGAGAAATATCCATCTACTGTTTATTTTTTTAAAGCAGCCAGCGGCTGCCGGCTGTGATAAGATGACCTAAGTGCATTTGGGAAGAAAGCAGAGAAACAAAAAGGAATGCTTGCACCTGTGGCAGTGTGTGTGAGCTGGGGAGTCGGAAGTGGGAGTTTTTTGTGGTGCAACCTTTATCAGCTCATATTAACCAGGTCAGAGTGGAATGCCAAGAAGCAGTTTATTTTCCTGAACATGTCGGCATATGTGTGAGTAAGGTTGCAAACATTGGAAGCCAATGATAGTGTTCTTACATATCACTCTAAAACTAAAGATTTTTCCTCTCGAGAATCGTGATGATGTTATCATTCTTTTCCTAGTTGCACCAGAGAAGCCAGTGCTCACAAAGACATCACATCAGGCCATTTCAGTTGGGGATACTACCAGCTCAGAGGTTAGTGATCTGACATGTGTGTTGTTTCATTACAAGATTCTCACTGGATTATTTATTTTACTCACATCCATTTCTCTTCCTGCATTTTCCATATTTGCTCAGATTGAAACCTGCGAGGCAAGGAATGGACACCCTCAGCCAAGGATCATCTGGTTCAAAAACAAGGAGCCCCTTCCTGAAGTCAAAGACAAAAGCGAGAGTATGTTGCTTGATATGAGTCTGTAGGTTAATCATTTGAAGTCAACCATGTTAACAATGTTTTCCCTTCTCTTTCAGAGACCTACATGGTTCCCTCAGTGGTGAAAGAGGCATCAGGTCTCTTCACCATAACGAGCACCCTGTACATGCAGCCCACCAAAGAGGACAAGGACTCAGAGTTTCACTGTGTCGTGGAGTACGCTGTACCAGGAGGACAGATTAAAAAGAAGGACTCTGACATCGCCAAAATCAACCTCAACTGTGAGTAGAGGCTTCTATTGTTTGATTTTGTTAATCAGAGGTTTTCCTCTAGACCAGAAAAGTTTTCAATGTGAAAATATAGGTGACCGATGAATTTAGGACAAAAAGAAAAACTGGCAGACCATTAACAGAGGACTTTCTCTTGTTGAGGGACAGACATTTTTTCTCTTTTTGTTTGTTTTATGCATTTCTCCTTTGCAGTTGTAGGAGCAGTATGCCAATTCCACTCAGCAAGCATGATCTAAAGATGGTATTTTTCAGCTTACATTTATCTCATCTCCAGGTCCTGTGATTTTTCACTATTTGACTGCTCAAAGGGACAGAAAAGATCTGCTGGTTTCTATCAAGCAGTTCCCACTGCCGTGCAGCACGATTTTTCTCTCATTATCAACATGACTCAACATAATTGTGATCATAGTTATTTCACTAAGCTCTCCATATATACTTTTTCCATACATGCTTTAAAAATCTGATTTTGGTCAGACTAAGGTGGAAATAAATGTTCTCTTTTCCTCATCTAAAGATCATAGTGGCATTTGGATGAACCCCAGAAATCACTTTGCATCTGGTTATCTTTGAGAATGCAGTTGTTTAAATTCTTAGGACTTAATAAACCAAGAGCCATCATGTAAGGCTCCAAGCTGGAATTAGTAGTCCAAGTATCGTTATTAGAAGAAGGGTGATAACACATAGTAAAAAGGGTGCTTACAACCCTCCATTGGAACTATAACTGGAACTATAACCAATTAAGGACTGTTTGCCTGTTTTGTTCCCGTTCTTGTCCATCTAGATCCTTCGGAGAAAGCTACCTTTCTTCTACTCAATACGAATCCAGTCAAAGAGGGGGATAACGTGGACATGAAATGTGAGACCGATGGAAATCCTCAGCCTGAGTTTGACTTCTTCAAAAATGTACGCAAACGCTCAGCTCCCTTTCTGTATCAGAGGAGACCCCAAACAA
>CAJRST010038888.1:5764434-5823694 GCA_907169785.1 Menidia menidia
TTTGCTGTTGACACAAAAGTTAGGATAATCTGCTTTTTACCCTCTCACTCAGTCTTTATTTATATCAACGCTTTCTCTCCATAACCAGGGAGAAAAGATCGCTGGTCAGGGTGGGCTTCTGACACTGAAATCTGTCAAGCGCACTGATTCTGGGGAATACGAATGCACGGCCACAGACTTTGATAACCTTGATGCTGACCTGACAGGAACAATCACCCTCACTGTCAACTGTGAGTTAGTCAAACACACACACATGGACACATCCGCAGAATTTAATGAATATGTGTAACTTATCTCCTGTTTGTGCAGTCTTACCCTCACACTGAGCCTTTTTTTTTCATCCATAAATCTGAGAGTTTCGTTCGGAGGGAGATTTAATGGAATCTTTTCTGCCGAGAGATATCCACTTCAATTTCTCACAGTTCAGCTGTTACCTTACCGCTATCTGAGCCCTGAATTTGATCATATCACACAGTAAACTCTCATTGCCTTCGAAAAGATTTAACTTTAGCTTCAAAATGGGTTTAACTCCAGAGTAAATAGACAATTATAGAAACTAAACTGAAATATTCTACTTCAGCTTTGCCATTTTGAGAATGTGAGCTCTTTAAGTGACTGAGAGATTTTTATATTTCACTCCTCATCTACAGCATTATGTTTCCAAGTGTCTCCCATTTGCTCCATAAGCTGCTCTCTCTGTTTTCTATTGGTCAGACATTGACCCCATGGAAGTGACCCCAAAAAAGCCTCAAGTTGTCATGCTTGGAGAGAAGGTGGAATGGCAGTGCAGGACCAAGGCATCTGATTTGCATACAGTTCATTGGAAAAAGGTATGCTTCCTTAATTTATCAACCTTGATGCTCCTTTTTTTAAACTCAGACTATATGTTTCTTGTGGATCTGAAGAAACATCTTAGTCATTTGGTTAATAGATAAACTTGGTTCCTCACATAGGGAAATGTTATGAGAATGTGATTTTTCGGGACCCAAATTACTCTCAGCCATTATCAAAGTATGTTGTAACTTATACATCCACATCAGATTGATTTTTAAAAAAACTAAATGTTTCTTTTCTCTAATTTATTCATACAAAGTTTCAGTCAAAAGTAGGGATGGGATGTGTTTGGGGAAAAAAAATTGTGGTCTTTATTACATGCTATTTACAGAGAAGCTGCAAACTGTTATATTGTAAACCTGCATACCCTTGGTTATGTTTTATAGTCATCTGTGCTTCTCTACTTGTTATGTCAAAGTACTCCTGCAGCGTCAATACTGTTTTTTGTAGCCTGTGTATCTTTTGTTGTGTCTCCTGGGTGCGCTAGAAACCGGCTAGAGACTGTATTGTTCTTAAGAAGAGGGATTCCTGTGAGGAGAAATAGAGAAGTATTGCAAGAGACAGGTTTATCATTGAGGATGATCTGTTATCACTGTGCTGTCAAAGAGAGTGTGTGAAGATTCTTCCTCTGCTTTCCCAGTGCACCAGAGTACCTGAAGTCTTGCTATCCACTGTGCTGTTCCACTCTCGCTTTCATATAGACAGAGTAAAAAGAAAGTATAGAGCAACGATGATGTGCGTACAACAGGCTTAATTTCTGTTTGTCTGTGTTCTTCAAGGGCTCTGAGATACTCTCGCAAGACGGCACTCTGTCAATACAGGATGTTACCTACGACCAAGCGGGAGAGTACATGTGTGTTGGAGCTGTTCCATCTGTGCCAGGTCTTACAGCCCTGGCCAGTGTCAACCTGACTGTCAAAGGTAACATAACCACTAGATTTAAGCTCATTGAGTAATTTTTACGGCGCTTTACAGTATAACTAAAGGAAATAAAGCCCACCCCCATTTGCAGCCAATACAGCATGTCCTGAAAATAAGGAAAATTCTATTATACAAATCTGTTGAGTTTCTGGGAAACTGAGAAGTGGCAGAAACATGTCTATGAAAAGACAGTTGGGTTGAACATCCAACTTCTTAAAATTGAGTAGCTTTTCAGATCAGTATAAAGGAAGTGGTTGAAAAGAAGGGTGCAGAAGTGCGAATAATTCAGAATTGAGAGACAGGTATTTTATTTGAACCATGTTTCTGGACTGTGGAAGGAAGGCCATGCAGACAAGGAGAATACTTACAAATTCCTCACAGATTTACACCAACCAAGATCATTTTCTTGGAGGCCTAGCCTGTGAACAACATTGTTAAACGATTTGGAGAAACTTATGAAATTCTTGTGCACAAGAGGCCAATCCAGGCAGAAAAACATTTCTTTGTGGTGGTGATTTTTGTTCCTCAAACAGACCTGCAGGAAAACTAAAGCATTTGCTCTGGAACACTATGAAACTCATTCAGACACCCCTGCATCCTAAAGCAGGCTTCTTTTGTGGGCCCAAGCTTATTAAAAATGGATTTGGCAAAGGTGGGAAAGCATCCATTGATCCTCTTAAGTCTTAGAGGTAAACGGTGTTTCAGGAACTCAAGCTGCTATTCAGATGATGTATTTTTCAGTGAAGTTATTTCTGAAATTCAGCTAAACAATTCAAAACCACAGTCCACCATGTATTATAACAGCATGAAATCCTGTTAAGCAGCTTAAATCATGAGAAAACATTTGACCTTCAAAACCTCAGCTCTTGGTCTCCAAATGCTCCCTGTGTTGTCAAAAGAATTTATTCAACACACAAAACTTAAGGAAACAGCCGCAATATGCAGGATGGCTGTTTTGCCTTTTTTTAAATGTATCCTTGGTATACTGTTTTACCTCTTTACCCTTTTCTAAATCTTGTTTTTACATACTTTTTTAACATTGCGGGGTCAAGATATATATTGTTTAATCTCCATGTTAAAATGACAGTAAAAGGTGTTTCGATTCTGATTGGGATCATGCTGGCAACACGTTTAATATCTTCAAATATGTTCCCAACTGTACTGATTCATTCCCCATATGTATATTTTGTTTGTGGAGGCCTCTACTTCCAAGCATCAAGCTCTACCATTGCAACACACACACACACACACACACACAAATCACAGTAGCAATAATGGGTGTTCAAGGTATTTTTTCAATCAGAGGAAGGAAGTAGGGAATTTTGTGGAGACAGCTAATAGAGTAATGCTTCCTTCAACTTTGATTAATTCCATTTTGCAATGGAACTCTGGACACAGGTTTTATGTTAACTGCATTGTTCCTTTTGTTTACCCACCACTTTAAGGAAAACCGGTGATTGAGGCGCCTGCTCCTGGAGAGGTGGGGAAGGAAGGAGACACAGTCACTCTGAAGTGCTCGGCTCATGGTTCACCTACTCCTCAGTTCACCTGGAAGCCTTCTGGAAAAGAGGTACAGCACACATACAAAGAGAGATTTTTAAATAATTACAGTCACTGCTTCGTTCCCGGCCAAGGTTTGCACCTGGACTGTTCTGTGAAGTTTGAAGCATGGCTCTTTTAACCTCTTCAAATGTTTTGCATTAAAAAGTCAAAAGCTTTAGAAAATTAACTAGAAGAAAAGCAACTGCGAAGAAATGTACAGAGGAAGCTCACTCAGTTTCATTATTGAAGTACAAGATGAAGTGATAAAACAAGTTCAAACTTTAACCGTCCTGATGAGAAACTGGATAACATCAGAAGCAAATTGATTTGTGTAAGATCAAAGATGAGAGATGATTTTACTTCAGTGGCAACGTGTTTCTAGAGGCCATTTTTTTGGAGGGAGCGAACATGTGGAATATGAAATGAGGCTATGCTACTGAGTCTAAAGCGTAGCAGAATTGCCACAAAGAAATTTAGGACAGAGACTGGATAACAGCAGTCTGACATCTCAAAATTCTCACATGTCCGTCCTTTGCTTTTAACAGTCCATATCGGTGGAAGGTACCAAGATGGTGAGCACTGTGACCCTACCCGCCACGACCGACATCTTAAAGAACGGGGTGACTTGTGAGGCCTACAACGAGCACGGAACAGATAGCAAGATGTTCCCTGTGTCTCTCAAGCGAGGTCAGTGTGAAAAGGGCAGGAATGAGTGACTTTGGAGCGCCTTCGAATTTGGGTCATCTGAAGAAGACATATGTGGAATCGATTCAAATACATTTTGTAAGGTCTTTTTAGAAAAAAACAAAACAACAAACAGTAGAAATTGGTTAGTGGTTTTAGTGGATCTGAAGCAAATGTTTAACCTAAATCTGAGCAGAGCCTGCCATTTTTTTGGCTCGATCATGTCTCAAAACAGTTCCGAAGAGCTGTCCTCTACCTCGACACTTGCATAGATGTAAATTATACTACTTTTGCTATCTTCCTGTGGTGGTGTCTGTGACTACATCTTATTGGGTAATCGACCCTCACACAGACACTGTGCTGCCAGAATAACCTTGTCTCTGAAGGCTTGACAGATGTTACATTTCTGTTGTTAGTGGAAGAGATTTACTAACAGCTGGTGCCACCCAATCATCCTTTCCCTTTTACAGCTTCATATCCTCAAACCTTTGTTCTGTTTCTTCTTCTGTCTTACAGCAATTGACAACTCGGCTGAAGGTAGAGCCTTCTCCCTCCTCCTTCTGTTCTCCTCCCTTCTCTCAGGATTCTATGTTGTACAGACCCTGTAATTTAGAAATCTTCCCTAGATCCATCTCCTCTAGCCCATGCCCTTCCATATCTCTCTCTCTCTCACACACACACACACACAACACAGTCCACACACACCTTCTTCTGCTGTACTGTAATCTTGTATATTTGTCCTATTGCTACCGAACACTGTGGATATTGTATATTGTTATTCTTCTTCTCTCGTCACCTTTGTATGATGTCTGTCCTATATTTTGTGGATGCTAATACAACTTTTTGTGGCCCCTTGGGGACAATAAAGAACTCTATTCTGTTCTATTTCTTCCATTCCTTTCCTTGTTTCTTTACTGTGTCTTTTTGGTCTCAAAATCTTTCCGACTGCCTTCTCGTTTCCTGCTTTTTTTCCTTTCCTCATGCTGTATGTGGGTCGTGAAACTTGGGCTTGTTTGTGCGTGTGCTCTCAGCACTGTGTGTTTTGGTTGTTGCTTTGCTCTGCTATGGGACTGAGAAACTCTCTCTCTTTCAAAGTGCTGCTCTCTGGAAACCCTGTGCTAAAGTCAGGTCTGTATGGCTAACCCTTTTGACATGTGTACGGTGTTTGTCTAGATGTGTAAGTCGCTGTGTGTGTAGCGATGTCTGTGTACACACACAGGGTTATGTCTTGGTTTTCACAAGAGTTCATCTTTTTGTGTATATATCTGTAGCCTACTTGTATTACTGTAGTTGAGAGGACAGGTTTTAGGTTAAAAAAGACAATATACTTGGAAAAAACTAAAAATGCTATTGCTCGGGTTAAATTAATAATTTGACCATTGATCATTTCTAAATAATACCCTTCACAAATAAACATATTCAGCACACTGATATGTGTTGAATGTTAATACAACATGATAAATTTAGGTAAACCTGGGCTCTACTAAGAGTATTCAACCCTACTTCAAGTTATATCACATGATCCAATTTTAGTTTTAGTTTACAAAACTCTTGCAAAATTGAACAAAAATAGTCTTCAAATATTTCTTGCAGGGAAAATTAAGTCAAATACATTTAATGTTTTCTGCAAAAAGAATTGATTTATTTTTTCATACATTTTCCTTTTTTTTTTTTAAATTCGAACAATGTATTAACTCATAAATTGTTTAATGCCAGGAGTCCATCCTAAATTAGAAATCAATTAAAAATAGAGAGATCTTTTGCAAAAATTAAACCGTAAGAGTTTGCTGTGATTGATATAGAATACATTTCAGATTTTCAACCCTGACTGATGCTTAATCAATGTTGATTCAACCAGCATCAAAAAGTAGGTCAGAGTGCAGCGAATGAGACGATGCTGATAAACTCCCAATGATACAGTTTTCTGAATTTACACTAAACAATCTGGCAGTGCAGTCCTGGGTTTTATTTACAAGATGTAATGTTTGAGCCAACTTGGATTTTTGAATTATACCAAAAATTAACCCTTCAATGGATAAGTGAGAACTGGTTATCAGTTTTTACTTTAATTATGAACATCAAGACAGGAATGTGCCCCCAAATTAAATATGTCCTATATGTCCTGGATTATTATTATTATCATAATTATTATTATTATTAGTAGTAGTAGTAGTATTATAACCCACTGTCATGGTAAGCTTGTTTTTCAAAAGAAACGTTTTCAAAATGTAGGAGTAACCCTTTCAGGAAATATGAAAGAAGGAAGATGTACTGCTTACTTTGTCCTTCATTCAAGTAAAACATACCTCACACCTCACAACCAGTTGTGTCCAAAGCTTTACCAGTTCAGTCTCACCTCATTCTGATGTCGACTTAACCGCCAAGAGAAACAGAAGTGCTTCAGGTTTTTTTTTACCGGAGTCTCATTATTTCCAGGGGGTTACTAGGTAACCAAGAGAGATGCCAAAAAGTCAGAGCTCCAGGCCAAGTAACAGTCCATCATCCCACACCTTGTAAAATCACTAAGCAAATGAGAAAAACGATCATAATTTAGGAAGATTAATCATAATTGCATTGAAAATTGCTGATGCTTCCATGCAGTATTCCATTTTGCGTTGCTCAGTGGTCTCATGTCCTCACAATTACGGTAATACAAGTGTAGGTGGATGGGTGAGTATGCTTGGTGTAGTTTTTGTTTCTGGATCTGATGCCTGTCTAGTTTTACCTGTGAGGGTACAGGCCCTGTTACTGGGTCCCATCACATTTCAGTCCTTGCATTCAGAAGTTAGACTAACCCCACATCCCAATCCCTACCCCTTCTCCTCTCCACCCACCCATCCATTAACTCTTTCCACCTGGACCCCAACAATCCCCCTGTTTTCCTTTCAACCCAATCCAAATTAAATCACCCCCCCCCCTCCCCCTCCTCTTTTTTCACCCCACAAATCAAATGCCCCTCACGGTGCCTCTCACCCCCTTGCGAATCAAAAACCCCTCCGTTCCAATCATCAAACCTCCTCCGCTGTGATCAACTCTCTACACCTCCGTCCCACCTTCAAATCCCTCCTTCCCCTCTGTTCCAACAACTCCCCGTCCCACCATCCGCCCCCCCCCCCTCCATCCTCCCCTCCATTTGTCCCGTCCGTTGCGGTGCTGTAGCTGACAAGCAGCAGGGAGGCTCCAGCGGGGTGGTGATTGCTGTGGTGGTTTGCGTCCTGCTGCTCCTACTGCTGGTGGCCCTCATCTACTGCCTGAGCAAGAAGAGCAAGCTTCCCTGCAGCAAGAAGGACAAGAAGGATGTGTGAGTAGAGCAGAGGGGAGCACAGTCGGGATAAATTATGTCAGCAATTGTCTTACATATTGACAATAGCGATGTCAATGTGTTTCGTTGACTTTCCATCTGTTTCTCCATCCAGAGCCACCAGAGAGGTGAACAACGACATTGTGGTGGAGATGAAGACAGACAAGGCCAATGAAGAAGCCGGCCTTCTAAAAAAAAAAGCAACCACAGAACAGGTTAGGTCAGCGACAACTGGGAGGGACAGTGGGGTGGGGGGGTTGATAAGAATAGTTCATAACAGAGAGCTTCAGATTCATTTTTATAGGACGAACATATTAGCTACAAGACTCCAGAACATATTACTGGCTTCTTTATCCATAAATGTGTAATCTAAATGCAGCATGGCATATCTCTCACTCACAGACTGTTCAAACTCTGTCCTATTTCAAAGAGAGTGGCCTCGTCAGATGAAAAGAGGGAGTCTCACAGTCAAAAAGACCTTAAAATGTCACCACAAATGTGAAACATTTCATCATAAAATGTTTTGCCGTTGCGTATTTGAATGTTAAGTTTCTCCAGCCAGTCGTGTTTCATTGGAGCCATTGGAAGCAAATTGATTGACATTTTGAAAAAGTAAAAAAGATTCCCAGAACATTTTACTTTGCTTTTGATTTGAGAATCAGTCTGTTGTCATGCTATCAAATGAGACGCCATTGAAAGTATCACCCAGTAAGCTAAAAAACTTCACCCAACATGGGAACACACTTTTGATAACAGTATGTGGATTTATAAATCACCTAAACATTGTATTTTAAGGGAAATAAAACTAAACTCTTACTACTTGTTAAAGATGAATTGTTTACGAAAGAATATATTGATGGCAGCATCCCATCTAGAGAAAACAAGGTTAGGATCAAAGGCAGTAATCGGAAGTCTTCTCTGCTCATGGTTCCAAAATTAATTCAGAGCAGGGCTTCTTTAAGGAGATATCTCTTGTCTGGAATAAGTTTTTCAGCCATTGATATTTCTGATCGTCATGTTTTAGATTGCAAATGTAACAGGTGTCAAAGGCTGGCGGCTGTGAAACCATGCAGATGTGCTTAAAGAAGAAAAGTAGTTTGACTGTGTCTTAGACTACATGTACAAGTCACATATTCTGTTTATTCGATTTAACAGAATTACACTGACCTGGATAAAGATGTTTATGAAAAGATGTGTTCAAACTGCTGACTGTTTTACTTATGCACTTTTACTTTTGATGCACATATAAAAAATATTCAGATTTAAGAACAATTCATTTTTTATCTGAGCACACTGATGGCAGTAATAATTCAATTCTGAGTTGTCAATTGAAGTACTGAAACATATAGTTTTCTCTTCTTTTTTCCAGAAGTAATAGGTATCTTTTTGCTTGTCTTTCAGTGATTAAACCAGAAGATGGATGAACTCTGAGGGATGAAGGGAACAACAGTTTCAAATACAAGAGGGTTCTTTTTCTTTTTTTTTGTTTTGCTGGACGGGGGACAACAGGAGGTGTGGCAGGGAGTAGGGTTTATTTTGGTGGCTTTTACAATGCTCAGCTTTGGTTAGCTTGTTTCATTACCTGGAGTAGACCTGCTGCGTGGAGCTGCTTTCCTCCATCCACACTGTACTTCATCAAACTCATTTTTCCATCGGTTTTAATAGAACTCATGCAAAATAAACAGGCGGCATCGCTGGGAGACCCCAAACCGATCACTTCGCATCACATTTTTTCGTAGACTCCTCTGCAGATGAAGCATGACTGACGAAAATGTAAAGGCAGTGGCTGAATCTTTCCAATCTGTCACGGGTGCTAGGTATAATATTTGTATGCCGATTTCCCTGTCTTCTTTCCATCCGTGGTGTGTATGTATTCAATGAACATCCTCTCTGTTTTGGAGTATACACTTAACTTCTTTCCAGTCTTTTGGTAATAATGGAGAATAACAACCTGTTATCCAGTTTGATTTCGCTGTTTGACTGTACATTTTCTGTCAGAGATGCTGTCTGTGCCTGAGTGTGGATTGTTTTGTTTCTTGTATGCCACCGGGGAACGTTTAAATATCTTTCATTACCCCTCATTAGCTTTGATAATAGAAACAGGTGAGGTATTTCACAAGCCTGTTTTTCTTGAATTTCTTGCTTTTTTTTTTATCTAGTGGACACCCGCAAAACACACGTGTCTTTATGGATGTACAAATGTATTCTCGACGGTTCCAGATCACCTGTACATTATGTCAAATTGCTTGTTTTTCTGTGCTCGCCGTATTTTTCTCTGTGATTTCAAATACTAGTTTCCCTGTCAATCAGGCCGGAGTAGCTGTGCGTGATGCGTGAGTCTAAGGTCACCGTGGTTAGCGGGCAGCTGGCCGTAAATGCAACTCTTCCTTACAGAATGGGTTGCAGCTTCTCAGATCTGTGCTCTGGGAGGAAAACTGGCGCGAGGCTGGGGAAGTGAGAAAGCTCTCTCGCAGCCCCATTACCTCCAGCTTTCACTGTGAAATTGGTGGTATTTGGTGAGCGGGCCGATAGTATCACACTCCAGCCTGTCGCTCGTTGTTTTCCTATCACAACTTAATGGGCCTATCAGGGGTGGCAGTGCGGTACACAGATACACCTGTTAGGAGGCATTTGGGCACAGGTTTGCTCCAGCTTGAAACGCACAGGGAAGGGAAGCTGTGGGTAGGGGGGGGGGGGCACCTTTTTTTCTTGTACCAAACGAAAGTTTTTGCGTGTCACAGCGGAAGTTGTTCTGCGTTAAGGTACACATTCCTTGTATTTCTTTCTCCTCAACACTGTCTGCTAAAAGCAGTTCTTAGAGCGGGCAGATGGCCATTTAATTTTGTTTTACACTGGAGCGATCGAACCTTGATGTTTTTCCTTTTTTTTTCTCTTTAAAAAAAAGCTTCACCTCAAACCACTATCTGTATCCACAAAGCTTTTTGTTTCTGGCCGTCTGTCTGCTGATCTTAGGGTGAACTTTCTGACCGTTGGCAGGACTGTGACAGCGGATCAGATGGATCAGTGAACTTGGACAACTGTTTTGTGACATGTTTTATATAAAAATGTTGTTTGAGCAAGGGGATTTTTCATTTTGGAACTACTGAGTTTTCTTTTTCCCGTGTTTTTCAGCTTGCTGAGAGAAATTTTTTTTTTTTAATTATTATTTTAGATTTATTTTGATTGAATATTCTCTGTTGATTTCTCTCTCTTTAATGTATACTGTATATTTTGTGGTACAATGTTTGTGACCTCTGTGGTGTGTTGATGTATCTTTTTACTTTGTTCCAGCTGTGTAGAATTTCTAAGGAAAAAAACTTAAGAAAACAAATCACATCCCATGACTGTCTGTGTTATTATTTCTGACTGCAGTCCATCTCAAAAGGTGTTACTGGATTTGCCTTAATTATTTTCTTTTTTTTTTTCATAACTTTAAATTTGCTTCGAAATTCACCCCAAAAAATACTCCTCAGCCACTTCGCCAACCATCATCTCTAAAATCTTCACATGCCAGAATTCAAATTGCCCTCGATGTGATTCATCTGAGTGTTGCTTTCTTTTTACTTCATAGAAGATGACATCTAAATTGATTCCCATCTTGCACTAAATTTTAATATCTTTGATTCAACCATATTATGTAAATTTTTTGCCCACATTGATAGGTCCCATGATTTGTTCTGACAGGGCGGACAAATGGAGGAAGTCCACGCTTTGCATCAGTGACGTTTTTATGGATTTTCTAAGTGCTGACTTCACTAGTCTTGGTCCTATTATCCTGCTTTTATGTATGGAAATTAGTTCCATCAATCACTGAAAAAATAGCTGTGCAGCTTTGTGCCTAGATGAGTAACAGTTTGCCAGATAATTCTTATCAATAGCACTATGATCGTAAACTCATTATTCTGTCAAAACAAGCTGTTAATCAAGAAAAAAGATTTTAAAAAATCCAAAAAATCTCTAAGTTGTCCAATAAATCTGTGGTTCTTACACAAACTGTCCAACCCTGTACCCGCTTCTGGCAGGCTTGTGCAACATAATGCTGCTACACTGCTCCTCCACTTATGGGAATGTCATGTCGCGTGATGACACACACCCACTGCATTGCAGGTCTTCCATTAGGAAATTAAAAGTCTCCCATCACCGTGACCCAGCGAAATCGATCTGCAAATACAGAGCTTTAAACAAAGAAGCAGGCAGCATAGCAATACTGGATGTGAGTATTTATTTTCCACAAAAGTCAAATGTATTAGTTTTTTGTTGAAAATCTGATGGTTGTGTAATTTCCTTTTAATAAAGTTTCCCCTCCACAAGAATAATCTTGGCGATATTGATGAATTAATGAATGAATGAAATGCAACCATGAACAGTAAAACCAGGCTTTCAGGGTTGTGATAAGAGTCTCCATGTGTCTGAGTGTGAGAGAGATTTTCTCATGCTTTGTTTTACAAAGAAGGAGAGGATCAGTGCTTTCAGTCTTGCTAACAATGAGAAGGATTACTGTCATTCTTCCTAAAGTCCTTTCCTTCTTCCCTCCTCCTCCCCTCTCCCCGCTGGGAGTCGTCCTGCTCCCTTCACTCGGTTTAGTTACAGTAGATTTAAACTGATTTAGACATTTTGTGTCAGCCAATTGAGGAATGGCAGTGGCTATTTTACCTCTTCAGTCCAGTTGTGATGGGTTCTAGGGGCACTTGGCCTGGTCAGAATCTGCTCAATATGCATGCCGAATTAGGCCATCAGTAAAGAGCACTGCAGGGATGGATCCAGAGGGCCTTGCTGACTGCATATGCTGCACCATCCTGCATAATGAGCAGCACACATCACCATTCAAGAGCAACAAAGCAGGATGATCAGCAGTGTAGATCAGCAGGGATGTGTTTTTGCCAGGAGAAGAATACAACAAAAAAAAAGCTATCTGAAAAGATGGAAAGGGAGGGGGGGACGAGGTCTACAGCAGTGTGGAAGGAGGAGTTACTTTAAGGGGGAAAGGAAATTAAAGTAGTCATTGGCAGTGAAGGACAAAACAGGATGTTCAGCTAAAACGTCATTAATCTGCATTACACAAATACAGATGGAAGAACTTGTAAGGGAGGGGAAGCTGTGTAAGAGTTCAGAGACAAAGTATGAAATGATAAATGTGATAAATGTGTTTATCTGCTTCAGTCCTCAGGTTTAATATCCTGTGCAGTCTTACAGTGTTTATTGTTTTGATGCGATCGTGAAATGCAGAGAATAGGTACTTGTGTTTCCTGTGTGTGTTTGTTTGTGTGTCTGTTTGTTTGTGTGTGTGCATCTCACCGTGTGAACCTGCATTTATACTTGCTTTATTTCTATTATCTATCTCACAGCGAGGTGGATTTGTCTCATTGATTGTATCAGTGAGCTTGCCATTAAACCGAGCAGCGGCAGATCTTGCACAGCGAGTGTGTGAGTGTGTGTCACTCAGGAGTGCCCGGCCACCCGTGGCATGTTTGCTTATTAAGGCACAGCTGGACATGATTTTATTTAATCCATTCTGTTATTTTGTGTTTGGCCGAGGGAATGAAAGATAAATGCTGCTGAAGGTGAATTACTAGCATAGTTTAGAATATAAAAACAATAAACATGCAAAACTGATGTGCATAGAGGAATCTAATAGAATATTTGGGGGGATGTTTATGTGTGACACCCCCTTTGGGTTCATTTAAAAGCTGCTGGAACATTGTTGCCTATGAGTGCATTCACAGGGTTAAAGTTCATAATACATTTACTGTAAAAAGCTATGGGCAATTTTAAGATAGATTACTGTATTATGTACTGAAAACAATGTTTGATCAATATTTAACCAGAGTACTTTAAGAGGGTTGACCCACGACAAATCAGGAAAAACGAAACCAACCTCTCCCTTCCTGTTTTACAATCGATGTTAAGAAAAATATTTTTTGGAGGACATGTGTGAACCAATCCATCCATTCATTCATTGTCTACCGGGGTCGGGTCGCGGGGGCAGCAGCCGTAGCAGGAAAACCCAGACGTCCCTCTCCCCTGCAACTTCTGCCAGCTCCTCCGGGGGGATGCCAAGGCATTCCCAGGCCAGAAACACAGTCCCTACGTCCCGGCTCTTCCTCTGGGCCTCCTCCCGGTGGGACGTGCCTGGAACACCTCATCAGGGAGGCGACCAAGAGTCATCAGATGCCTGAGCCAGCTCCCTCCAACTGGCTCCTCTAAACGTGGAAGACCAGCGGTTCTACTGTGAGCTCCATCTGGATGGCTGAGCCTCTCACACTATCTCTAAAGGAGAGTCCAGCCACCCTGCGAAGGAAAACCTATTTCGGCTGTTTGTATCTGCAATCTCGTTCTTTCGGTCACTACCCAAAGTTTGTGACCTTAGATGAGGGTTGGAACGTAGATCGACCAATAAATCGAGCCCCAAAAAATCCATCCACACACCCCGGACAGGCCACCAGTCCGAACCTTTTCTGACTAAAAATAAAGAGTAAAATAAGCTAACTATGAATTTACAGTACACCTCCACAAGTCTAAAATGAAAGCTGAATGTGAATCTGTTAATGAACTGCAGCGAGGATTAATTTTCCAGAACGCTGATGGAATATGCAATATGTTATGAGATACTCAGAAAGCTCACAGTCACACACAGTTTTGGATTTAAAGCACTGCCGAAAGAAAAAAAACAGTCCCCTGGGCAAAGAGAAGAAAGAGAAAGGGGGGATCAGAAAGATAAGTTGCTGTCAAAAGAGGAAAAAAGTAGGAGAAAGGCCCAAAGGAATGAGGAGCATCTGTTGAGAGCTGCTCCTCTGAGAACGTCTGTACACGCAACAGGCCCCTCCAAGGGGCTAGCATTACAGTGCAGCAGCTGCCTTAATAAACACACATGCCCACTTTTGTCTTTGGTCATCATCTGCACGTTTTCAACACATAAAATACACTGTGACATATGACACCTGTTGGGGTTTTTTGCATTTTTTTAGTGCGGAATCAAAATGAGTGAAATGGCACGTATACTTTGAAGCATGCGGAGTGCTGCAGGATACTGAAAAGGCGTTCCCTTTACCCTGTCGCCCAACTCTCAGGCTCACGTGCAGGTGCCAGGAAAAGCAGACACTACATTCACTTTTGTGCAGCAGAATGTCTGTTAGTGTCGCTCCTACTCCGCTCCGTGTTGCTTCCATCCCTTGTGTGTTGTAATAGTAATGGCACCGACAGTGAGAGCAACTTAGTGCATCCCAAGAGTACAACTGATAATTGCTATCATATGCTCCACTGACTTACTAATGGAGCTTTGCGATTGTATCCCAGTCTGTCTTCTTTTTTCTTTTACTGAGGTGTTCTCCTCCCGCTAGCAGAATAAACAGAATCTTGAGTGTGTTTCACTTGTTTTGTTGAACAAGGACAAGTGTGAGTGGAGAGACCTTTTTACCATTTTCAGTTTCCCGTTCTTATCCGAGCTACTACTATATACTGTTCACCCACTGCTGTGACCTACTTTCTTTACCTTTAGGTAAAAAAGAAAGAAAGAGCAGCCTAGTGAAGATTGTTTTAATGCCGACAGGGTCTTCTTAGCCTGCTCTGTGCTGCAATAGAAAACGTGGGAGTTTCCATTCAATTTCAGCCCCAGTGCTTGTTCTGTTACTTGTGTCTACTCTCCTCCATGGCCTGCTTACGCGTAATCATGGAGCCCTGGTATTTCTCTCTGATGGATCCTTATCAGCTTATCAGGCCTGTCCACTTTATTTGATGTCGGATCAGAGGGCATAGTGAGGCTCTGCAAAATCTCTGTCACACACACAAGGCATGAAATGCTCGAGTGTGAGCGAGTGGGTGGTTCAGAAGTAGATGTTTACCAGATTCTGTTCTACCGTAAGTATGTGTGTGTTGGTATTTGTTGATGGATACTGTAAACCTCCAGAGTTGTCTTCTGCCTTCTCCACACTGTCTGGCTGTTTGTGACACACCACAACGCTATGCTGACACTCAAACTGTTCCAGTGCATGACATACATTTCTGTGGGTCTGTACACAACTCAAGAAAAGTAAAGTGTACTAACTTTTCTGAGTTAAGGCAAGTGTCATTTTAACTACATGCTGGGTGGAGTCGGGGGAGGAGAAGGCAAACATTCCTGACTAATTGTATGTGCCCCACGTCCCACCCCCTCCTAAGAGATAGTGTGGTAGCATGTGTGCACATAAGGCCTTAGTAAACTAACAAGAATGGAACAAAGTCAGGGTCATAAGAGAGAATCCTTCTCAAGCTCTGTGTGTACATGCTCAATTTCGATCAGTTTTTGTTTTCGTTTCAGCAATAACTATTGACAAATTAGTTTAGTTCAGGAGTGTAAGACAGCCGATCACTGTACAGTCTGAATGATTTAATTAAAATAATATATATCTTCATCACTTTAATAGGCTGTACCAACTGTGAGACCATAAAGTCGCAAGATTTTGTTTTTTACTGAACAGTGAGGACCTTTGTGGCTTTGTTGGTATTGTTTAGTTGACACCATCCTGTGAGCAGGGACTTCCCAGATTCGCAGTGAAATTGGAGTCAGCAGCTCTCACCTGTGGGACAGTCCGCTCAGATCTAAGTTTGGGAGGATTTGTCATGCTTACCTAGCGATGGGACTTCTCTTTCTGACTCAGTCTGTACAGTTTAAGGGTAAAAACTGCACTGAAAATTGCCTAATCACTTCTGTGTTTCGGTATGATTGACAGTATACCCCCTGGTGATGTTTTCTTACTGAATTCCTAATACTAATGCAGATGTTAAGTCATTTCATGGCAGGAAATAACATGTCACGATATGTAGGAATGTTTAAGAAATCACTTCCCCAAAAGCAATGTCACAGTGAAATAACAGTGTAATAACATTGGCACTGATGGAAAACAGACTCATTGATATGCATCTGTGGCAAATCAGCAAGCCAGAAAAAGATATCAAATGAATACCTGTGGGGTACTCTTGGTCGCCCTGGGCGGCGGCCGGAGTCGGGGACCTTGGCGGACTGATCCCCGGCTGCAGAAGCTGGCTCTAGGGACGTGGAACGTCACCTCTCTGGCGGGGAAGGAGCCTGAGCTGGTGTGCGAGGCGGAGAGATTCCGGCTGGACATAGTCGGTCTCGCCTCGACACACAGCTCTGGCTCTGGAACCAGCCTTCTCGAGAGGGGTTGGACGCTCTGCTACTCTGGAGTTGCCCCCGGTGAGAGGCGCCGAGCAGGAGTGGGCATACTCATTGCCCCCCATCTCGGTGCCTGTACGTTGGGGTTTACCCCGGTGAGCGAGAGGGTAGCATCCCTTCGCCTTCGGGTGGGGGGACGGGTCCTGACTGTCGTTTGTGCCTATGCGCCTAGCGGCAGCACAGAGTACCCACCCTTTTTGGAGTCTTTAGAGGGGGTACTGGAGGGTGCCCCCCCTGGGGACTCCCTCGTTTTGCTGGGGGACTTCAACGCTCACGTGGGCAACGACAGTGAGACCTGGAGGGGCGTGGTTGGGAGGAATGGCCCCCCCAGCTTGAACCCGAGCGGTGTTCTGTTTTTGGACTTCTGTGCTCGGCACGGATTGTCCATAACGAACACCATGTTCAAACATAAGAGTGTCCATATGTGCACCTGGCACCAGGACGCTCTAGGCCGCAGCTCAATGATCGACTTCGTTGTCGTTTCAGCTGATCTGCGGCCGCATGTTTTGGACACTCGGGTCAAGAGGGGGGCGGAGCTTTCCACCGACCACTACCTGGTGGTGAGTTGGCTCCGATGGCGGGGGAGGATGCCGGTGAGACCCGGGAGGCCCAAACGTGTTGTGAGGGTCTGCTGGGAGCGCCTGGCGGAGTCCCCTGTTAGGCGGAGCTTTAACTCCCACCTCCGGGAGAGCTTCGAACACGTTCCGGGGGAGGCGGGGGACATTGAGTCCGAGTGGGCCGTGTTCCGCGCCTCCATCAATGACGCGGCCTCCCAGAGCTGCGGTCGCAGGGCTGTCGGTGCCTGTCGTGGCGGCAACCCTCGAACCCGCTGGTGGACACCGGCGGTGAGGGATGCCGTCAGGCTGAAGAAGGAGTCCTATCGGGCCTTTTTGGCCTGTGGGACTCCGGAGGCAGCCGATGGGTACCGGCAGTCCAAGCGACGTGCGGCTCGGGTGGTCGCCGAGGCAAAAACCCGGGCGTGGGAGGAGTTTGGGGAGGCCATGGAAAAAGACTTCCGTACGGCCTCGAGGCGATTCTGGTCCACCATCCGGCGTCTCAGGGGGGGGAAGCAGTGCCCCACCAACACTGTTTACAGTGGGGATGGTGTGCTGTTGACCTCAACACGTGACGTTGTGGGTCGGTGGGCGGAGTACTTCGAGGACCTCCTCAATCCCACTGGCGCGTCCTCCGTTGGAGGGGCAGAGCCTGGGGATTCGGAGCCGGAATCTCTAATCTCCGGGGCTGAAGTCACCGAGGTAGTCAAAAAGCTCCGCGGTGGCAGGGCCCCGGGGGTGGATGAGATTCGGCCGGAGTTCCTAAAGGCTTTGGATGTTGTGGGGCTGCGTTGGCTAACGAGACTCTGCAACATCGCGTGGACATCAGGGGCAGTCCCGCTGGATTGGCAGACTGGGGTGGTGGTCCCCCTATTTAAAAAGGGGGACCGAAGGGTGTGTTCCAACTATAGGGGGATCACACTCTTAAGCCTCCCTGGGAAGGTCTATTCAGCGGTTCTGGAGAGGAGGGTCCGTCGGATAGTCGAGCCTCGGATCGAGGAGGAGCAGGGTGGTTTTCGTCCTGGCCGTGGAACGCTGGACCAGCTCTATACCCTCAGCGGGGTCCTAGAGGGTGCATGGGAGTTCGCTCAACCAGTCCACATGTGTTTTGTGGACTTGGAGAAGGCGTTCGACCGTGTCCCTCGGGGTATCCTGTGGGGGGTGCTCCGGGAGTATGGGGTACCTGGCCCTTTGTTACGGGCTGTTCGGTCCCTGTACGACCGGAGTCAGAGTTTGGTTCGCATTGCCGGTAGTAAGTCGGACTCGTTTCCGGTGGGAGTTGGACTCCGCCAAGGTTGCCCTATGTCTCCGGTCCTGTTCATAACTTTTATGGACAGGATTTCTAGGCGCAGCCGAGGTGTTGAGGGTGTCAGTCTTGGTGGCCTTAGGATCGCATCTCTGCTTTTTGCAGATGATGTGGTCCTGTTGGCTCCATCAAGTCGGGACCTACAGCTCTCGCTGGAGCGGTTCGCAGCCGAGTGCGAAGCGGCTGGGATGAGGATCAGTGCCTCCAAGTCCGAGACCATGGTCTCTCACCGGAAAAGGGTAGAGTGCCTTCTCCGGGTCGGAGCGGACGTCCTTCCCCAAGTGGAGGAGTTCAAGTATCTCGGGGTCTTGTTTGCGAATGGGGGTAGGGAGCGTGAGATCGATAGGCGGATCGGTGCGGCGTCTGCAGTAATGCGGGCGCTGTACCGGTCTGTCGTGATGAAGAGAGAGCTGAGCCTAAAGGCGAAGCTCTCAATTTATCGGTCGATCTACGTTCCCACCCTCGTCTATGGTCACGAGCTTTGGGTAGTGACCGAAAGAACGAGATCGCGGATACAAGCGGCCGAAATGAGTTTCCTCCGCAGGGTGGCTGGGCTCTCCCTTAGAGATAGGGTGAGAAGCTCGGCCATCCGGGAGGGGCTCAGAGTAGAGCCGCTGCTCCTCCACGTGGAGAGGAGCCAGTTGAGGTGGCTCGGGCATCTGATCAGGATGCCTCCTGGTCGCCTCCCTGGGGAGGTGTTCCGGGCTCGTCCCACCGGGAGAAGGCCCAGAGGAAGACCCAGGACCCGCTGGAGGGACTATGTGTCCCGGCTGGCCTGGGAACGCCTCGGGATCCCCCCGGAGGAGCTGGCTGAAGTGGCCGGGGAGAGGGAAGTCTGGGTTTCCCTGCTCCGACTGCTGCCCCCGCGACCCGACCCCGGATAAGCGGAGGAGAATGGATGGATGGATGGATGGTACTCTTGGTTGTCTTTTTTGAAGAGAGACTATTCATGTATGTTGGTGTTCAGCTTTATATGTTTGATTATCGTCAACAGACTCCATTTGTGCTAATGCATTATCGGTATGGAGAGGTATCTCCTCCCATTCCTGATGCATCCGAACATTTTGAGATCAGTCGATACTGGTCCATTAATGCATGCCACTAACATGGCTCGCTGTTTTGTTGCTTTCTCCTTCCTACTCTCTACCTGAACTGAAAGCCGGTTTTGTTACATGGATTCACCCCCAGCCTTTTTTCGCATTGCCACCAGAAAACACAGGTTGTGCGCTAAATGTGTGGTAGCAAACAAAAATCAGGCAATTATAGAACCAATGCATGAACTCATCCTTGTAAGAAAAAAGGGTCCTTTGTATGCTTATTTCCATATTATAGAAAGCAACCTAATTTTAAAATCATTAGGTTAATCTGAAAGTCCTCTAGCTTTTAGATTGTTGAATGATTTCTCAGGTACCCATTAAAGGTACTCGTAAATGGATATTATATGTGCCGTTTGCATTCTCTGCAGCATCATGCTCAGTGGGACTGCATGTGACCTAAATATTTTCCTTCGAAGCTGGGCATGGTGCTGTCTTTGGAAGAACCTTGAACGAGGCGATTTCGTGTCTAACTGCACCAGCTTATGTTGATCTAAATTCTCAGTTCATGTTAATCCTAGATAATTAAATACAAGGCAGATGGACTTATTTTCTTTGTTCCTAAATGTGTGCTACCTCTCTGCTGAGAGCATGCTTCAGTTCTGACTTGTAATAAAATGTTCTGACTTTAAAGGGGCTGTTGAGACATTCCAATTGACTTACCTGCTCTGTGGCATCTGTGTTTGTTGGTTATTGTGTTTTGCATTCTTTCTCGCTATCTTTAACCATAAAATAAAGTGAAATTAATGTGTTTCTTACATGAATACCAGACCATTGAAATATATCCTCTTTAGGTCCTGTTCTGGGCTTTAACAGGGAAACAGCAGAACACACAAACAATAAGCTGAAGGGGAGTCTCCACTGGAAATGAGCCACAGTTAGTTTTTACAAAGTCACTGCAGCAGATTTGATGCAGATTCACTGCTGCAGTCCTACTAGGCTTTCTAATATAGCAAGATTTTGTTAAATTGCTTATTGATGTTTTTTTATGTGACAAGTCAGCTGGCCATTCTGAAAGTTGCTATATTGCCAGTTAGTGCAGCAGTGTAGCAATGTTTAACTTACTTTAGTCAATAATGGGATTACTCTTCTACTTTATAACTTATACTGAGAAAAGGACAATAATCAGAATCATACGGGTCAAATTCTAACTCCGCAGATGTCCCTACTTACATGGATACAAACAAAAAGATTTCATTTACTGGGGGCATTTAAGAAAAAACTAAGTAAACTCACTTTATTAATAGTGTGGGTATAGTCTGTCTGATACCCTACTGATTGTGTTTACGGGTAAGTGCGGTATTTTCACTCATAGCACAGCAACGTACTTGATTATATTGTGATTTTTCACAAAGCTGCTTTGATTTAATTGGAATTCAGAGCATTTCCCAACACTAATGCATGATGCATCCTCCACCTCTTTAAAATTTTGACTGCCAGACATACACGCACACACCGTGTCTGTGGATTTGTGTGTGTCAAGGTTGTGTTGTGCTTAAGCAAACTCAAGGCTCCATGCTAACAATGATGATAGGCGCAGGAGGAAGGCTCACAGAGAGGGATATTGTACGTGTGTAGCCCTGCATGTGTGGGTTGGAGCCAGATAGCCACAACATTCATTACACCATCAGTTTGCATATTATCACAACCCACGCAAAACACACAAATACGTGTATTCAGAAAACATTATTTTGACCACTTATTTGTTTACTCACCACCTCCCATAGAAACAACCTACATGCGATTATCTATCTGCATCCCACATGCAAATGCACACACACACACACACCACTGCCTCTCAGTGTCCTTGTGTAGCTATTAGGCAAGTATCATTAAAGCTTTTCAGACTAATTATCTCCCCTGATGAGCCACAGGTCTCAATGGAACGACAGGGAGAGATCCAGCATGATTGACTTGGCCTGTGCCATCCTCAGTCAGCTCGTAGCCTAATGCACGGTAACACACACACACACACACACACACAGGAGGTTGTGCTAATGTACGGTAAGTCGGCTTACCATATTCATTTACATCCCAGTGAAAAAGACTTGTCAGTTTTTAGGGGGAAAAAAGCACATAATGGAGGAATGTGAATGTATAAGTGTGTGCACTTTCTCTCAGCTTGTGAATGTGCATTTGAGTGTGTGCTCACCACTTTTCTCCTCTCATGAGCCAGGTGCCACAGGGGAATGCTGGGAATGTAAGCCAGCAATGAGTGATGGTGACAGTTTGCCAGGGAAACGAAGCGATGGAAGGAGATGGAGGAAGGGAGGGTGAGGCCCTGCGTTTATTCTGCAGATTTTGTACCCGCCACTGATAAGCTCTGTCACACCCCTGGAAAAAGATTTCCACCAAAGTATCATCTTTCATTTTAATTCCCTCATTAATCAGTTTATACCACAGTGTTTGGGAAATTGAGGGTGATATTTGTTTTCAATGTAGGCCAGTCTAGCATGCCTGACTTATGGAAGCCAAAACGGAAAGGAGGAGGTAGGGAGGACCTTTAGAAAGGCTGTAATCCATATCATGTCAGGTGTAAGAAATGTAAATGGAAGGCAAAGGATCAAGAGTTAACCATTAATTAATCAGAAGCAGGTTCAAATTAACCTCGCTGTGAGAGCAGATCTGAGACTTTGTCATTCAGAGACATAAATACTGTGTGCAAAGTCTGAAGATGAAATTATTTGCTAGCAGCATCTTTAATCCCAACATCGCTGCACACAGCTGATGTTCATAAAATGATCAAGTTCAAACAGCAAACAGTTCATACATGCCATAAAGCGTAAGAACTCAGAAGCAATGTAGTAAATATGTGAGCCACACCCCTTTGAGAGAGAGGTGTACCAAAAACCCAAAGGACCCAAAGTAAATCGTTTGGGATTAAGCAAACAAAAAGACCAACAGTGTATAAAGGGAAATCCCAAAAGACGTATTGCTAGTATTCAGACCAAGAAATCAGAAGAATTTCATGTTGCTCCTTTAAAAAGCTTCCTGACAGCTATGAAATGGCTCCGGTTCTAATCCAACAGAGTTCTGAACAGCGTTTAACCTGAGTTCAACTCAAATAAGAAAAAGTCAACACATAGAAGCTGTAAACTTCCCTCCCTATGATATACCCCAATTAATGTCACATTGCTTTCCAAATTGACATCCCGGCTACCAAAGTCAACCCCTCAGTTTGCCTTCTGTCTCCCACTGAGGTGAGAAAACAGGAAAAGAAGGGGTGAGGAGCGGGAGAAAAAAGGCTGTGAACAGATGGCAGAGTGGCCCCTCTGTTTGGGTGATTATGGACGCAGCTGTCAGTCACTTTGCATGTAAGTGTGTGAGCAAGAGTATATTTGATTTTATGTCTATGTGCGTGCCTCTGACGGCTCCATGTGTTCCCCAGTTTCTTTGTCTCTCAGCAGTGTTAGATTGCATCCACGTGTTTATTGCTGCGGCATGCTTTTCAAAAGGTCTTGGTGTTCAAACAAATTGTAAAGAATGTGGAATTTGGGTTGACTGTCCACACCTTGGCTCTAACGCTCTGATTTCTCTTTGGCCCGCGTATTTGAATTGCTAGGCTTCACCACCCTCTTGTGGTGAATCATAGTATTTGGTCCTGGATCTTTGTCAGCATCTGCTGAGTAATAGGCAATATTCCCAGACATACCTGATTACCAGAATAACTGTATGTGACAGATTTCTTTTCAAAGTATTGAAATGAAAGAAAAAAAAGGTTTGAATTAGGTTAGGATTTACATGAATAATAAAATCAGCTTCATCAGCAAAAATACTTGTTTCAAAAACCGACACACATTTAGGATGTATAAGAATTAGACTTATATGAATTGGTCTTCATGTTTAGTGGGGTGTATCCGCCAAAATTCCAAAGATGTGGTGGCCAAAATTCTGCCCACCCGACACATTTATCTGGCCAGCACACAGTGAAGCAGGAAATTATTATTTACTTGATCAGATAATCTGCTCTACGTTCTGAATGTAATGAGGACACTTGTTTAGTTTGGAAAATCTGAGAAACAACTGCCCAGCAAGTATCGTATTGTCTCAGCTAACAACAAATGAAATAGGGCTATACTACTAGCAATCTGAGTCACATTCTGACAGACAAAACCCAAAGGGGATGCTTTGCAGGTGGTGTACTGTCAGACCCAAACCCACTGCAGACGATTCACAGCTGTGGGGCAGAAATTGGTTAAAATGTGTTTAGTTTTAGCTGTTTAAGCAAATGATTAGATAATTAAATACGCCACTGAGATGAAGAGTGCACCACAGTCTGCAAAATCCTTCATATAATGCCTAACAAACTCATCAGATCTGTTATAAAACGTAACTTTTGCAGACATTAGTTTTATATGCACATGAAACATGTTTCACGGCTACAGTGCAGTGAAAAGAAACAAAACATATCAACCGTCATTAACCAACTGCAGAGAGAACAAAAACATGACAACTATTCAAACCAGATTAGCATAATTTCTTTATTCGTTATCTGATTCAAATGCTATGAATACATATGGAATTGCATGTTTCCATTCAAACAATTTTATATGGCGAACATCAGTTGGCCAAGCTTTTAGAAATATTCAGTAATCTAATTTACTTATACACAGTCTGACCTTTAAACTTTCATTTCAATCACTGAGGTGGTGAGGATCGGCTCCTATCATGGGGTCTTCTATCGATAGATGCGTCAATTTACTGCTTCATGTCGTCATCAGTGGAGGGTGTGTAGTTTCTGGGCTGAAGTTGTTCATCACACTCTTGATCCAATGACTGTACTTGCAGAGTTTGGTGTAAACCGTGGGGTCAGCTGGATCCCTGCAGCCGTGTCTGAACCACGTCAGACCCTGCAGCTGGCCATCGCACACCATCACGCCGCCTCTGTCGTTCTGGAGAAAAATTGGACAAACAAATTCATGTACAAAGGAACAGAGAGGGGCGGGGTTTTTTTTTTTCCAGTCCACGTCTGTTCTCACCAGGCAGTTATCTGTGTGTGCTTGACCAGCGCAGACCATGCCTGGACCCCAGAACACGTATTCAGGGAAAGTGTTCATGCATGTTTCATCATCCACGATGGGCACAGTTATACACTTTAGGTGCGGTGAGGGTTCATCTGTTTATACGGGAAAAAAAGGCAGGATGTCATTATCAATTATTGTGTCAGAAATTGCATTCAATTGTAATATAACATGCAACTATTGTCATTGTTAATGATTTAAGGTATCTACAACACAAAGTATTTCCTACTCCTCAAAGGTTTTCATGCACAACTGCTTATCGCGCTGGACCATGAGATCTAAACGATGAGTAAATAGTGTTTTCAAGGTTTACCTCTTTTAATTTGTCTTGATCACTGACTGGGCATTTTGGCAGGCAATTAGAGTCTGATTAAAGGAGGTCATGATGAAAATAAAATGTTCATGCCTTGTTAGTGCCGCAATGGCCAGAATAGTAATGAATCTTTTTCCTTTCCTTTTTTTTCCTTTTTTCCTTTTTTTTACATTTTAGCTTCCAATTGAGTCCAAGATCATACTGAGTCATAGTGAAATAATTAAAGCACAAGTTCTATTGGTCTAAATCTGTTTTAAGTCCTTTCTCTTGTACAAAGATTATTACTACATGTTCCTTGTAGTCACTTTTTGTCATCTTCCTCCGGAAGTGTTTCAAAGATGGAAAATTAAATAGCATTTTCCCATTACAGGCAAAGGACAGAGGATGGATGAGGATTGTTAACAGTCCCACCACTGTAGCTTACAATGAGCATGACAATAAAAAGAAAACTGCAATCAAGCTTTGCTTTTATAATCCTTGCCAAAATGTTGGTATGGCTTGAAATGATAGGAATTCCAGCTAGTCCCAACCTAACTGGCAGATCTTGGTAATTCAGCTGCAGCTCATTTCTCCTTCCATTCATTTAAATACGTGCACATAAAAACATGCAGATCTGTGTCTGATTAGAAGTTCATCAGGTGTTAAATCCATGGTTCCGCATCGGATTCCCACTCACAGTGATTTGCGACGGTGGAGCCCCAGCCACTGACGGAGCACGTCTCTCCGGGCTGCGGGCAGCGGCTGGGCAGGGGAACGGGCTGCACGTACTGGGTGAAGCGAGCCGGGCGGGCCAGGCGCACCATCGTGAGGCTGTGCAGGGGTGAGCGGTAGGGGCTGTGAGGGATCACGTCGGCAACTGGGATGTGCTGCTCGGTGCCTTCCTCCACAGTTTTGTCATGTTCTCCCAGAGTTGCAATGGACGTGTAGGGTCTGTAAAGGATAAAGAGTAGTCTTAAAGTCATCAAGTATTCAAGCCGCAGGTGGAAACAGGGCAGAAGAAAAGCTGTTCTTCGTGGCTGCGGGGTGACGAATAAGGTTTAATAAAGCTGACCTGACGTATTTGGCACCAGTTAAAAATTGGAGCCATTTGGCCTTTTTTTCATCAAGCCCAAATCTGATTTTAACTGCCTTCAATTTTATGGAACTCCCCCTTCCCAAAAATAATTCTAAATGAAAATTCTAATGAAAATTCTAATGAAAAAAAACTGCAACAGTCTTTAGGTGGAACTATCATTCAGTAATACTTACGATGGCTGACATTCGAAGGAGGTAACAATCCACCATTCGTTGATGAGAGCTCCACTGCATTGTGTTCCCCCATGCAGCCTGACATGCCACGGTCTGGAATGAGGTTTGCACTCTTTGTTTGCGGGAAGGGGAGATGCTCCTAAAACCCATCAACAAGATCAAGAAGAGACTATGACATATAATATTCACAATACTCTAGTATCCACTTCCTGTGTTTTACACTTGGTCAGAATTTACCTGCAAGCCCCAAAGTAAAAGCCAGAAGGAGAAGATTCATCTTCAGTTTGAGGTACTCCGGCTACAAGACTATGTGCTACAAGGGCTTTAATGAGACAGCTACTTTATACCTGCAAATCCTTGGAGAACAGTGGGAGGAACCGGACATAAACTGATCGTCTGCATCATTTCCCACTCAGCCATAACCTTATATAATCTCATCAGATTAAACGTCAACACATCGGCTCACAGATTGTTCAGATTGTTCGAGTCAGACACACCTTGTTTCCCATACCCTTTTGTTAATTTCATAGTACAAATAACAGAAATAGCCTTTTGTTCTGGGTCTGTTTGAATTTTTATGGTAGAACGTTCAGCAAAAACCCAGATAACAGACTTTGGGCTCCAATAAATCCAACTTTTGTGACTTGTCTGTTCAAAGTCCACTAATAACTGTAGAGTTGCGTCTTACATAAATGAACAAAGATGTTGTAATAATATAAAAGCTTTATACAGTTAATATGTTACCATGATAACATTTTTAAAAGGCATGAAATACTGGGCAATTCTGAATGGGCTTCTGAATCCTGAATATTTTCCAGTAAATGCATTTTTTGTTTCTTGTCTGAGTTAAGTGCAAATATTAGCACTTGGGCTCAAGCACAAGTGGGTTGAATGATCAGCCACCGCATTAAAACCACTTACGGGTGAAGTGAATCGTATTAGTTTCCTCATTACAGACTGGTACTCTGACTGCTGCAAGGCCGGTATCAGGACAATCTGTTCAGCCAACCCCTAAACTTTTATAGGAGGAAATTGAAGGGTTGACCTGGCCATTAAATGATTAAGATCCTGATGTACTTCTTGCATCATGTAATATCAGCAGTACCCTAAATATCAACACAGGTTGATTTTTTTTATCCAAGCATCAAATTGCTCAAAATCGTTTGAGAGTTTTAACACACAAACCGACTTTGAGCCGAAATTTTCATCATGCAGAATTACATTTCTGTATGTGTTGCCCTCTAAGAGAAAATACTGCATCTAAGAACAAAGTGCATTTTTTTCATTCTGAAACGTGTCCCCTACTGGCGTTGCGCTGCAGCCTCAAAGGCCATTTTGCAGATGTATGAATTAAAAATCAGAGAGATCTTTTGTCAGAATCTATAAAACATGTGTCAAAGTCTTTGTTGTTGATTCATGTCTGCCGTTTTCTCCATGCTCATGTTCGAAACACTTTCTTTGTCTTTTCATCCAATTTTAATTGAAACAGAGTCCCTGATCACAACTGTCTTGTCTCATTGCAAATTAATATTTGTGTTCATCTCTACGGTGACAGAAGACACAAACTTGAAACGCGCACTACAATAAGGGGGAGTGAATACAAGAGAAGCACCACTGCTTGTATAAATATTTTATTTCAAGATATGACACAAATATTCAAATTTCAACGTTGGATGTCCATTAGCGTCAACTGGGGGGAGACAGAACCACCACTAGGTGGAGTCAGATTACAAGATTATGGTCATTGTTATTTTGCACATCTGATTGTTTTCCAACTCTTGAAGCCCATAGGGACATTAGAGGTGTGTGTGTGAAGATGCTCAGTGGCCCTTGTGCCAGACTTTTCCTTCCAGCTCCTCTGGGCAAGCTGCAAGCCTTTAGTTCTTTTTTTAACAATGATTTTTTGGATTAGCAGATGAAAACATCGCAAAGAGCACCGTGTCCATTATTTCTGTTGTTGCTGTTTCAGGCTCCATGTCGTGAAATGTGGGACGAGTTCGAAATGTCAGATGGTTTGTGGACATTTCATGAGGATTCTTGCATTGTCAGAAATGGATGCTGAGGTCATTCACAATGAGTTTCCACTCTTTCATTTATTTATTGCTGGTTGTATAAAATATGGTAAAGCTGATCTTGCATAATGCCAGCATAGGTGCTGACCACTGTGGTGGTGTCAGTGTAAAGATTCCTGTGGAAAGAGAACATGCATCAAGTGAGTTTTGGCAATGAATGTGGTTTTATTTTCAGCAGGAAGGCATCATTGTAACTGTATTTGCATTCGCAGTCTCTTACTTTGCCTTCTCCTCCAGCTTCAGACCCTTGATGCTCTCCACGTATCCGCTGACAGTGTCGACGGCGCCGTCATAGTAGGACTTGACCGCATCTGTGAGCTTGCTCAGGGTTCCAGCCTCCTCTTCAGCCTGCCTCGGTACACGAAAGCTTTCAGCGCCTGCATGAATTAAAAAGTGCCAGATTTCATGAGTAAAACACAGCAAATGCACTATTCTCTGTAGGATTACGAGGTTATAAAGGTTACAGAAATGATGGGCTACTTATTTCAATAGTTGAACACACCATCTGTCTGCAGAAAGGTCAAAGGCCATTTTCAGATCATTTTAACTTACAACTTCCTTCTTATGGAGTTACTTTATTGGTGTAAATGGTGGTTCCATTTTGGAAAAATGTTGTCTCACAATCTAATTTAAGGTATAAATTCACACAAAGCTAATAAGGTTTACTTAATTTTCAATAGTTTTCTTCAACTACAAGACATTTGGATTCCATTGAATTGTTTCGATAATTTGGGAATGTACTTACTTAGAGCAAGAAGTGCAATGAGCACAGAGATGACCAGCAGCTTATTCATGGTTGCAGATCTGTGAACGGAAAACAGCAATAAACCTTTAGCCTTGACTCTCTCTTTCCACTAGGGTGAAGCATTGCAATATGTTTCCCTACTCAGTTACAGCTGAGGTATTCATATCCTACTAACAGTCCATATTGTGAAGACAAATTGTTTCTTCATTTTCTATTCTGTTTAGCTTTTTTTCCAGCCAAAATGACGCATGGCACCCAAAATGCAACAAACATGAATTCTTTAACACAGCTGCCCCCTCATTGATCCATTAGATGAGCCTAAAGTCTCCATACTCACTGTATTCCTCCTGAGAAATGTCTGCGAAAGGAAAACAGAGTAAGAGGCACCGCTGGCCACAGCTGTTTATATAGGAGTGTAAATGTGTTGACTTGTCGCTCTCAGAGCCAAAGTGCACTTTGTGGGAGATAAACCTGCACTGCTGTTTGAAGTGTGTTCGTGGAAGAAGTATGTCACTGAGTCTTGATAAAGGAGACATTGTTACCGCATAAAGAGAGGACTTTTCCATATCTGCGAAAGACAGTTATCAATTTCCTGTCCACAAATACATGGGTGGAAGGTGGGCGTCATGCAAGAAATGTATCCCGGGACTGTCTCTGTGACCCCTCTTTTAAACTTTCCACAATCAGTTACCACCTATTGATTAGCTCATGGGTTTTTCCTCATGCAGCACACCTCCATTAGGAGGACTTGTCACTCGCATTGCATAACAAGGTTGATGTGTTGCTGCCACTCGACAATGGTGCTAAGTCCTCTCAAGACGGTCCCAAGTCCAGACTGTGGGGAACACGTCATCCATGCTGAGTCAGGTTATGAAACGTTTGCCCTGTTGCCCTATATCACAAGGCTCCATTTTTTTCTCCAACTTTTTTGGGGGGGAATAAAGACAAAGTTTAAAAACGACTCAATGCTTGATTCAGATGCAAAGAAGTAAAACAAATCTGTGTGCTAGATGTTTGAGTTTGTATTTGTTGTTAAATTTGATTACTGGTTTTGCAAACATTTATCATCAATTTCATCAGTTTTATGTGATAGCTTGCACATCAGAGTTTAGACATCACAACTTAGATTTGCCTGTCCGGCCTTGAGACTGTGTTTATACATTGCGGGTAAATATTTTGGATTTGGTTAATAAGTACTGATTTTTTTTGCTTGCAACCTTTGCACATGAGGAGCAAAACTCACTGAAAAAATCTCAGTCCAAGGAACACAAGACTTCATAATAGTTTGTGAAGTATTTAGATACAGTTATCTGAACATATTTTATTGTGTGCATCATCATGCTCAAGCTTAAGAACATATTCACGTCAATACTGACATTTCTTAATACCAACAAGGGTATTGCAGCACTTATGAGTGGAGGAATCCAAAGAGTAAACAGCACTGTAGGCTATTCAGTACAAAGAAATACACTCATCGAAGACCATTTACTTTATCTGGTATGAATGAATTAACAATTATGAGAAAATACACTTTTTTCTATTACAAAATGATAGTAGTTGATACCCAACTATATAAGAAATGTATATAATCCAAAGCTGTTTGGAACCAACAAACTATGAATACTAATTTTGGAGAAAAAGAAATTCAATATGACTGACATAAAGACCGGAGGACACATTTTTAGTCTGATATGTGGAGGTCTTTTTTTCCCCGTCTGTAATGTGATCCAGCATCACATGTCAAGTTGATTGTGACCTCAGAACTCGGGTCAGTTTGAGTCCAGCTGCAGGTTCAAACTGTGAGAGAGCTTGTGGTTTTGATGTCCAACAGATGAGAGGACTTGGCTCTGTGTGGTTGTCACTGAGCTGGACAAAAGATTAATCTGTGTGGACTGCAGCAATGACACTATACTTTGTGTTCAGTTGGTATTTTTTTCCCATGTGTGTTATTGAGAGAGAGTGTTTTTGTCTTTATCTGAGATGCTTGAGATGAGGAAAAGTGACAAACGCTACATATGGTGTTGCACAACATACGTTCAGTTAACTGCAAAAAAGTTAAGTGCAGTTCTGATTGATGGAAGTTTGACATGACTGCATTTTTACAAGTTAACTTTGTTTAATAGCCTTTTACATAAATAGCTGTTTTCCTTAAAAGAACTAAACCTTCATTGTTGTAATAAAGAAACCCATTTCCAGTCACTTTTACTTCATTTTATTGAACCCATGCACACTTCCATACACTGTCACACACACATGCTTCTGTTAGTATATCATACACATCGTACTGTACATGCAGAACTTACACAGATAGTGTTGACATGACTGACATTCTTGTAACTCTGCATGATTAGGCAAATACATTTGATTTAAAAAGAGGCAAAGAATCTGCATGTTGCGTTTGTCTCCTCAGCCTAAACCGGTGAAATTCTGAGTTATCATCTATTACAGGCTCCTGACAGGCGGTTCGCTCCAGTTGGTCGTCTTTACTCAGCGGGCATGACTTGATCCAGGACCACCTTGATCTGGTCAATGGCGCTTCCCAGGCTGTCGCCGACGTGGGGACGCAGGTACTGTTCATACACACCCAGGAGTGTCATACGGGCCTTTTCCACTAAGGGGGCTGCTTCTGAGCCCACACCGCTGAAAAACAAAAAGAGGGAGGACTGATTATTTAAAGCTTTACACAAATTTAAATAAGTGCTTCACTCAATTTTAAAACGTATGCTTAAATGAGATATTTCTGATGTCTCAAAGCAGAATGTTGGTTAATGAGAGCACGCCTCTGCTGGAAAAGGGGAGAGGGACATTTAGGGAGTAGCTCTCCATTACCACTCACCTGGCAACCTTGACTAGGGCTTGCAGCTCAGGCTTGCCTTGCATAGCTTCCAAAAACTCCCTGGCGCCCTGTCCGTTCTCAGTGGCTCCAACAGTGGCCTGCAGTTTGCTGTAAGCATTCAGCAGTCTCTTGTAGAACACAGATTTCATTGCCTCATATTTGTCAACAAGTTCCTGGGATGGTGGAGGAACATCACACAGGCTTGTGGACACTGGGACAAAATGAGAAGAAGAAATGTTATTTCAGAACAATTTCATTCCACTTTGATGTTAAAAAAAAACAACAGCTTAAATTTATATCTTTTGGAACCAAAGAATGACACTGTTCAGTCTTGGTAAGAGTTAAGCAACCCCTACAGTTAGGAGTTGTTTAAATCTAAACGGTGATCTTGTATTTCAACTACTGTAAATGCATTTTTAAAGGCAACCATCCTCCAATATTAATTAAACAATTTAAAAATAGGTAGTTTTTTTTAGTTGACCAATTCTGAAAAATGAGAACTACTTAAACTAGGTTCGGTCATGTCAAATTGTTCTCATGCTACAAACGGCATGCACGGTGCTCAGAAAGCGCTGAAATATTGCCTTACCCTGCAGAACGAGGACCAGTGCAAGAATTAATTTTGGGTTCATGTCTGAAACAACAGAAAACAAACAGATGTTGACAGTGAAAGGAAAAATAAGATTTCAATCTGAAAATGCCGTGAAATAAAAAATCCTAAGTAGCTTTAGACAGAAGCTGCTTCTGTAAAACTAATAAGTACCTGCTGCTCTGGTGGAAGTACTGATCCAAGAAGTGACAGTCTTCTCTGGAAGCGAGTTGTCTGTAACACGGAGCCCACATCTGGACAAGATGATATAGGGGAGGACTGCAAACAAACGTCATCTGATGACCATACACACATCCACACACACATGCTTGCATGTGCTCACACTCTCTTTCACCTTCACAAAGTTCAGTATACATCGCCATATGTGCAGATGTGGAAATATGAGGTTGTGCAATGTTCCTGAAATGTAAGATATCTGCATTCATACAGTGCACTCTGAGTTCTCCTGATAGTGCAAAAGTTGTATTATCAAAAAACATGCATGTATGATACCATTACACACAATGTGTGGCCTAAAAAATGCACTTTGCATCATCTTATGCGTTTTTACTTACTTTGGTCAAAGATAATCTGATTAGAAAGACTCAATCAGCATTTATTTAACAGTTCAAAGATTAGAGTCAAATGGTCAGTCCCCCCCATGCCGTCTAGACCAGTTGTGCAAGTCCCAAAGCTTCACTTTTGACAAACTGGAAGATTATAAATACTAATTTTCTTACAATTTTCTTTTCTCTTTCTGTGTTTCTTTGTCCATTTTAACTGATAAGAATCCCACCAAGAGCAACACTTAAAAATGCATCAGTACTTTATGTATTAATGTCCATTTGTTGTTCTGATGAAAGAGTGATGTTTAACAAAAATCCTCATGTTAATGATTTGCTCTTCATGATGAGCAGCCCCTACTGACAAATGTGGATGAATGATGAGCTCAGCAATAAGAGGCAAGAACCGTAAGATTTTTCAATGCAAGTTTATTTTCAATTCTAAGGGACTTGGTTAGCTGGACTATTTGTCAAATGGTCTGTAGTTGTCAATGGTTTTCTGCATTCTCTCCCGCAGGGACATTCTAACATTAGAAGCCCACTCAACATAGCTGCTGGCCACTGGTTGGATGTGGTCTTCGTAGTAAGCACCAGCAAATCCGAGCGCTGTGTCTCCAATGGACTGGATTTTAGCTTTAGCTTGCCTGAGTGCAGAGATGAATACATAAAATGTTACTCAAATACAGACACGAAATAACACACAGTGGTGCAAACATCTAAACATCCAGAACGAATTCACAAGTGTGCTGCTTTCAAATACCTGGCCCTTTCTGTCAGCCTCTGCAATATTCCTGGCGAGTCGGGTTGTTCTGGAGCTTCTGTCTGTGCCAAAGCTGGAGGACATGCTGCAGAGAGGGTCTTTTTTCAGTCAAGTCTGCATCCAAGCTTCGAAATCAAGAGGCCAGAGTGGCAGAATAATTCTATTTAAAGCTATACCTTGAATCAATAACAGGAGAGAAAACACAAGAGTTCTGATTTGGGCCTGATGAAAAGACAGCAACACATATGTCAGCAGGGTTTGTTAATGTCACAGTATCAAATATATATTAAAAGCAACCATCTAGCTCATTCACAGCATTTTTTGTTAACATATATACTGAATGAACAACACTAAAGACACATTATTTAAAGTTACGCCTAATGACATTGATATATTAAAAAAGAAATGCCATGGTTTTCCCTTTATTTTTACCATTTCCTCTGGCTCTGGTCAACAGAAGTTAAATGAGTCCAGACTTATCAGGACATTTTTATTTGTATTTGGTGGCTGCAACAGTGTGTTCTCTCATGGGATGATCATTAATCTCTTTGTGCAAAGTACAAATCGAACATTTTTCACTTACAATGCTACCCATGTTGTTGGCTTTGATTTAGATTTAAGACATGCATCTTCATTAAATATCCACAACACAGATGTGTGGGTTTGGATCTGTAACAGTATACATGCAGGTACATTTACAATGATGTTTCCTCTTGCATCCGAGCCTGAACTATTGATATGTTTTTATTGTCAACATTAGCTGGGTTCAACAACTGTCCAGGCGCCCTTTGGTTTAGATATCTTGACCCATCCGTGGGTGCTGAAATGTGTACAGATCAGTCAAAGTCTCAAAGTAGAGATACAGGTTTTGCTAAAGACCGGGTTCAAATAGATAAACTTTTTTAGTTTAGCGAAGCATTTTGGTGGGCAGAGTCCACCACAAAATCAATTGGATCTTGTCAAAGTTTTAGGAACTTTTCCCTGTCTTTGTTCCTTGTGGAAATAAACACATCATCTGATTAGGTTGAACAACCTAAATTGAGCACGGCTTTTATCTGCATGGTGAATTCCCAAACTTGTTCTCAAATGTGTCATTCGTCTTGGTCTTGATTTACTTATTTGGCATGCCAGTACTGCTGAGTATGGGGAAGTGGTAAAATGAAATCTTCACCACAAACTGAAAGTGATCTCTTAGTATTCTAAGTCCAGACAGTCAATTCAACGAAATCTGTGACCTTTATGCACTCGTTGCTAACCTCTGTCACTCTGTACTCTTCACTGGAACATATTTCATTGAACTGGAAGGTCTGGTGAATCATTAACACATCATAAACAGTGACTTTATCCCAGTGGTTGTGAAAGACCAAAAGCAGCCATGTTGGCACTTGCCCTTTGATACCTGTGATTGACACAAAATTATATTTAAATTATAATTTTCTATTAGATGTTGCTCGCTAGTTTGATAAAAGTGGCCAAACATTTTTGTTAATTCATTCCAAAGTTCACCCTGTTATAAATGATTGATTTGGCAAAGTATATATTCAGACCTTCCACAATAATTTGCAGGACTGGTTAGATTTCAAGCACATCTGGAAGTTTCATGCTATAATTGCTCACTATCAAATCCTGCCTGCACTTACTTCAACAATAATTTAAATCCAGTGCACTTTTTATTTTTTCTCTTAAAAGGGCAAACACTTGTTTTAATCTTATTAAAGTGATTTACCCCGCATTAGGTATAAACCTGATAAACCTGATACAACTATGAGCGGTACACTTTTAAGAATTACTATCTTTATGATAGTTTATATTTTTAGCACGGTGAGTTTTTTTAAAGATGAATTCATTCCAGAAACATCTTTTGATAGGTTTGATTGTATTGTGATTGCTTTACTCATTTTGACCTGGAGTGGAATGTGACCTGCTCAGTCCTGTGCAGTCTGGCTACTCCAGCTCATTGCTATCTTTGGAAATGCTGGCACACAGATGTAATTAGAAGTAAGAGTAAATAAGGTTTGAGACCATATTTTCCCCAGTATAAACATTTGCATGATTTTAGCAATCGCTACAAGGCTTTTTGGTTTGTTTTAGATATATCAGATCAGAAAATAATGTGATTATCTTGACAGTTCTATTCAGTTTAGTTATCTGTGCAGAGGAAAGAGTCAAGTGACTTATCAGCATCATGACAAAGGCAAGAGGGCAGCTATCAGGGTTGTGTATATTTTCATTCATTTATCTCATGTCCCTAAAACAAACACCTCAAGATGCATCAGTTTTACATTAAGAAAAACGTACGTTCACAGAGATTTTTCATTAAATGCAATTTTATTGCACCTTTTTCACATTTTTACAGAATTCACAGTCAAAATAACTCTTCACAAAGAGACAATGTAACTGCTGAGCATGGCCATTGTGCAGAAAATGATGTGGTCACAGGTCCGCAGCAGACGCTGATGTAGAGGGAAGCCATGAGCATGTCAGGCACAAAAGCCAGTCAGTTTAAGACTTATCACCAAGGGATTTGATCTGCTCAAGTCTCTCTGCGAACCAGTTCCTGCAAAGGGAAAAAACAAAAAAACATCTTGAGTTAAAGACCCACACCATGTCTTAGATGGCCAGGTTGTGTTCATTTGCTCGTGTTCTACCTGGTCTTCTCTGCAAACTCGCTGGTGTTAATGTCCTGGAAGGAAGTCTTGACCTGCTCAGCCAGGTTCTTCCCCATCTCACCAAGCTGCTGGCCAAACTTGGTCAACTTATCTTCCACGGTTTCCTCTTGAGCCTCTGTTGGTCAGGGTAACAAAGAATTCAGGCCAAAAGTTACATGAAAACCCCAGCTGGAAAGTTTTTGAACGTGCCATTGATAGACTTACCTGTGTATGCTACTAATGCCAGCAGCAGCATGGCAACTGCAAGGTACAGCCTCATCTTGTCTGTAAATCACTGAGGAAGAGAAAGGTGACAAATTATTCCTGCTCTTAGACAGACATGATATGCAACAAAAAACGCAAAAGTGTTTCATTCCTCATCGTTTCAAAATCCGAGACTCTCCATGTCAGCACCAGGCCAGGTGAACAGCTCCTGTTTAACCCCAGTTCTTCCCATATTAACTGACCATTAAGGCTTACATATCATTCCTTTTCACATGTCTAAGAGTAAGAGCTGTTACAATGTTTGCTGCTCTGACCCTGCTCTCTCGTTTCTAGAATGACAAATAAGCGACACGCTTTCAATAAAAAATGCGATATGTGCGGTGCAAACTTTTTTTTACTTTTCACCAGGAAAGCAACAACGTGGAAAGAAAACGGTTGTTCTTGAAGTGATAGAATGTAAAACGTACCTGTTTTCCGGCGCTGAGTAAAAAAAAAATCGGGCGTCTGTGGGAGTTAATGTGTGCGCCTCATTTTTATAAGCCAGCCCTAATTTTGGAAGGGTGACGCAAACGCAGGACTTGGTCAACGAGAACACGCGATGTCCTTGAGGTGTCACTGCCCCCTTTATTGATTAGTTCCTATCGAGTTACATTAAATGTAACCCAAAGAAAGATATTTGTTTGCCTCTGGAAGGATCCAGCAGAGGCATCCAATAGTATAGATTTAAATGTAACCAGTGCACCCATCACCGTGTGTTGTATCTTATTTACATACAGTAGTTGGCATTTGAAAAAGAAAGAGAACAGTTCATTACAATTGAGCTCTGATTACTCTGTAAAGTAACAAGGAAGAAAAATAGATGTGATGTGGAGAAACAAGGTTCACAGCTGATAGAATCATGGACTTAAAATATTGGGAAACTCCTTTGGAGCTAAAGGTTTGGCCAGGGATTCACTTAGTCAGTCATTTGGACAGTATCACTGAACATGTATATCACAAAGTAAAAAAAAAAATGGTCTCATTGAACACATTGAGAACAATGTATAGATAGATCTTTTTATTATCAATTATACATATATGTCTTAGAGTTTTAATTGATAAACATATGTGCACATTCAGTTGTGTGGATATTTCAAACATGTATTATGTACACACTATTTGGAGAGACATTACTTTGTAAAAAGTATCCCTCAAAACCTGAGATATTAATTAAATAAGAATCTTGAGACAGCGTATCTGTGTTAGGTCAAGATGACCATTTGAAAGACACTGTATCAGGAGCTGTGACTCCAGTTGTCTCTATTTCTTCAACTGGAACTGTGATAAAAAAGGTAGTGCTCCTCTCCTTTCTGTCTTTTGTTGCCTCACTATGGTTATAGGCCCTTTGGTAAATCGACTGGCCTAAATGAAAACACAAAAAGGCCTGCACTAGGTTTCCTGTCTGGTTTTAATGATATCTTTTGAAAAGAGCATGTTAACAACAGAAATGTAACTATTTGCTGATACTGGCTTTTGTTTTGGAGCCATGCGTCAGTGGCGTCTTGTTCAACCAAGGACAAGCTGCTTTTCTGTTTTGGTGTTTTTCCATTTACAGCCCTATTTCGGATCTCATTGCAACACTCAATGCCAGTCCAGCGCAGACCTTCCCTTTCTTTAAAGGGGAAGTGAACGAGTGAAAACCATACGTGGTCCATCCTGGTTGCAGACTTGCAACAGAAGAACAGTGCAGTTGGGTGTACTGCAGTAACCCCTCAGCATGAGTTGGAAGTCAGCAAGTCTGCATCAGATTACTGGAAAACATCATTGACACTTAACATATCTATGTTCACACCAAGATGACTGCTGAAAAAGGCCAAAGGTCCATTTGGTGTTGACGACTCGATTCAAGACGAGGTGCTATTGCTATGTTGAACAGCCTAATTAAGCTCAAAGAGCCTTCACATCTCTCGACATTCATAGCCCTGAGGGACTAAACTTCCTTCTCTTTTGTAATGAAGTGGCTGGTGGGCTTATGTATGAGCCGTAGCTTGCGTGCATACAAGCTCCTCTTGAATAATTGCAGGAGGCAGAGAGTGTGAAAGTGCGTGTCTGATGTGCTCACAATTTGCAATAACAAGCTTAACAAAAAGCAGCTTTTTGTGTTGAGCCAAGGCCCCTGCGGTGATTGATGTTGTGTGCCAGCTCCAAGGAGGATGGAAAGGATGTGGGTTGAAAAAAGAGGTAAAATCTCTGCAGGGGAGTTTTTGGAGAGGTTACTAGCAGTCGTGGGCTAGCAAACAACTGTTAGTTCTCTGGATATTTCTTTGGATTTTTATTTTGGTTGTTGTTGCTGGGAAGTACTCAGCTTGCAGACACTGTATGAAGAGACACAGCAAAAGTGCTGAAATGGCAGGATGCTTGTGGTTTTCCTGTTTGGACATTTTGTGAGTAATCCTTGTACACAGCTGTTACCTAAAGGAGTTGCACTTGATCATAAACACCGATTCCTGAAAGGGGGGAATTCATGCAGAATAAACCGCTGGTTACAGTGTTAGTCACTGTTTCACTTTAAACCCAGTGCCCTTTCACACAGATAGAATCAAAACAAGTTTTTGTCTGAATCAAATTAGGTTGTTTTGCAGAGAACTGCTTGAATATCTTTCACTTAATAACACATAGTCGTTTAGTATATAAGAAAACCTGATTTTGAGCTATTAAGGTTTTTGAAAACAGCATCCTGATAACGTTGGTGTCTTCATATAAATAACAGTCAGTCACATCATATAAAAAAATCTTAAACTCCAGTTATCAGTCTGCTGCATATATATCCAAATTGATTCTTCACCCATAAAATGTATCCTCTGTCCCCAAAGCTCAGTTTATGTTATCTTTGATTCTTTATCAGGCAAATCTTCCAATAAAGAAAACACAGCTGCTGCTTTGTGTCCCAGATTAAAGTGCAAGGGCCAGAGGAATGACCATGAACAGGGGACAAATGGTGTCCTCTGCTGGCCTTTGCTCTGAACTTTACACCAAAAATCTTTATGCTTGGTCAGAATTTTTTAACACAGCATATTTAAATCTCACTGTTAGTCAAAATACCCTGCATGTGGTAACACTATTTGGTATTAGACGATAAAGATAATTGGACAGTTGATAGCACAGTGTCTCCCTTTTTCACACATGCAAGGGTTCGAAAAAGTCTTTCTAATTCCCCAAAAAATAAAAACTCTAAACACAATGTGCATGTTGCTGCTATCTACAAACCTGTACATGCTAAAACGTGCATACAGAGAACAAATGCATGGATAACAGTATTATCCAAATCAAGATAAAGGCTGAGCTGGTACAGTGTCATTTTTAAGAGCTCGACCCATGGCACGGAATGTTCCCATAATCCTGTTGGTATTAAGAAATGGAATCTAGAACTAGATCTTAACAAGTCAGGGCAAGAAGAGCAGAAAGTTGAGGGATGTGGGGGTGCTTATACAATGGGAGTGAGTAAAGACTGTTTGGACGGAAAACAGGTACACAGAGAGTCAAAGGGACAACTTTGTGTCGTAATCGTTCAATTTGGCTGGATCCACTGTGATCCTTTAGATTTGCACTGCAGGGTGGTGGACTCGATACTTCCTGTGTTAGCCCTGGGAGAGGGGTGGAACTCAGGAAGATATCAGCTTTCAGTCATGCAACTGGGCATGTACAGACAGAAGCTTCTTGTCCTTTTCTAATGCATGTGGACGGCCAATTTATTTCCAGATCAGCTAATTAATCATGGTAGCGTTGCTTTATGGGAGGAGAGCAGGATTTCCAGTTGGAATATAGGTGTATATTGAATGTGTAGGCCTCCATTTGACCGCCAGAACTTGAATCCTTCAAGCAATGGCTTAGTGACAACTCTGTGAGGCTATCATAAATAATAGATTGTTCTTTAATGTTTTATGAGGCAAACAAAAAGTGGACAAGACACACACTTCTGGACCAGCACAGTGGCTATTAAAAATGTGGAAGGTGTAGTAATGTGATGGAGAACTCACTGATAGTCATACATGTACCAAGTCAGTTTTTATTCCATATGAGTGAAACAACACAAACTGACATGAAAATACAGGAGGGTTTGTCAGAGGTTTGGTTTTACAAACAAGTAGATGAATCTGCACGTAAACCTACAACTTGACAAACATCAGTCAGTGCATTTATTGAACCAAAAGACAATCGTTTTTGATGCAATGAGAGGGGCGTGTAGCCCCACAAGAAAATAAAACCCAGCGGCGAACTGTAGAAAACTGGAAAAGCATGTCAAAGTAGAACAGTGAAGCATAGTACAACATATCTGCCTCTTGCTTGTGTAATATAGAACGTTATTGACTGCGGTGCTAGTGTTCACTGATCAAAGTGAGAACAGGGAAAAAGATGGTGCACCTATGCAGAAAAATCCTCCTGTTGGCTGATCTCTCTGTAAAATATGCAGCTTCTTCCCTGCAGTCACCCCGTTAATCCTGAACACTGGAGGCACACAATGTATATCAGTAACTCTCTGTTTCTCATCTTTATCCATCCTTGCCCTACCATCAACCTTCTACAACCCCTAAGAAAAACTCTTTCCTTAGGCAGCGGCAGCCGCCTCCAACTGCTCGCGGATCTGGGTGGCGACCGGGCCCAACAGATCTGTTAACTTCTCCAGCTCCTCGTCCACAGAGGTGCGCATGACGCTCATTTGGGACTCCAGATAGGTCTTGATGGACTCAGCCTGGGTCTGTATGAGTGATGAGATGTCACTCAGCTTCTGGGTTGCGGTGCCGCTGGCTTGCTGGACGAAGGGGTGGACCTGCTCTTTTACAGCACCCAGGTTCTGGGAGGTGCGGGAATGGAGCTCCCCCATGTAGGTGGTCACAGTGCTGGAATTTGAAGAGGACAAAGAAATTTCAAATTTCACATAAACAACTAAAAAGCAAAACTTCGGATCGGACAGCCGTGATGGGACTTACTCGCGGATCTCCTCGGTGTCCTTGGTGAGGCGCTTCCTCAGTTTGTTGGTGTAGGTGTTGACGCGGTTACGGACATCGTCGGAGTTTTGCTCCACCATGGCCTTCAGCTCGCCCAGGTACTCGGTGCTGCGCTCCTTGGCATCGGTCATGTCCTTCTGCAGTTTGTTGGCCAGAAGTTGCAGATCCTCAGCCAGCTGGTCGGTGGAGGTGGCGGCGAAAGGGGCCAGCTTGGTGTGGATATCCTGTTTGTATACGGCCATTTCCGCCATGGTGTCACTGATCAGAGTACTAGAGAGAGAATAGCCAGATAATCACACACAGATTTAAAATAAAAATGCTGAGGAAAGTGTTGAATTTCTACTCAAAATGATGGCAGGTGAATGAAACTTACTCAAGCTCTCTGCTAAGCTGAGAGGCCTTGATGGTCTCCACCACTCCATCGGCTTTGTGGTTCAGCTCAGAGATGTACTGCCAGAACCGATCCACGCTGCCTTGCAACCGGGCCAGGGAGGTGTCAGCCTGGCGCACTGCACGGGCATTACAGCCTGCGACGAGACACATGCATATGGATGAATCCAACAACTCAAACCATGAGCAAGATGTTGATCAAAGTCAAATCAACAAAACACTAACCTGTGATGACAGCCAGAGCAAGGATCAGAGCTACAGCCTTCATGGTTGTTGGACAGACAGGTACCGCTGTTGAAGACACCAGAAAAGCTCAGACAAATGCAACTCAAAATCAGACAGATGATGCAGAAGCTTTTCTTTCACAATGTGCCCCTCAATAAAGCTGTTTACAAAATCCTACACAGAGACTATTCAAAAGTTCTACTAACTAATTGACAGAGATTACGTTTGTAAAATTTGGTAAAGATTTTGGAGCTGCCCCGTGCCATGTCACCCACCTGTGAGGTCGAGCTTCCTCCGCGCTCCTGGGACGGTATCTGAGGGCTTTTATAGTCCCTGGAGGCTGCTGCCGCTGCTCCGCGTGCTGGGGGGTGGGCGCGGGTGCGCGCTCTGGCGCGTTCACGTGATGATGATGATGAAGATGATGATTTGTCCGCGCTGAATCACCTGATAGCAACGCTGCGTCCGAAGTTCTCCCTGGGAAAGGCACGACTAATAACAAGGTGAAAGTGTGATGGCGAAGTTTCTTCATCATGTCGCAGTCAGCGGACGAGCTTTCAACAAATGGGGTTATTTACCGAGAGAATCCGTGAAATAAAGGCTGAAACAATCACTTTAGAATAAGATGGGAAACGTCCATCAGCTATATTTAAATTTTTTAAACTCCAAATGGCAACTGAAGACCAAACCTACATAAAGAGACACTGATTGCATCCGTGCATGTCATAAACACGCTGTTTCGATCATTATCATGAAGCAAATAACAGTTTAATCTCTTAGCTCAACTATAGTAGGCACTCTGAGCATGTATTATTATCTGGGTGGTCGTGCATCAGCTGTCAAATGAAAACAACGTGAATTATTGATCTTTTTAATATAATATAGATACAGCTGCAAAACGACATCATTTATACTTTTATACTTATACCAGATACAGACTGCTAACTAAAAACAAGACAAGCTCAATATGTTCAACAAAAATAATATACACCAAATTAAAGACTTTTTAAATAAAATCTAATTTCCCTTTCTTGATATGTTTGCAGTTTGCATTTACATTAATCTACTATGGCCCTTTTCTGTCTTTGTTGTTTTACTCAGGAGACCCATTTAATTGTCGCTCTACCCCCACTGCTCATTACAATTTGTGTGAATTGACCATGTCTTAGCAGGTCACTATCTAATCTCATCCGAATGCAAAACCTATGGCTGCAGGATGTAGAACAGCCTTTCACATAGGCATTTCAATTGAAATGGTATGCCACCATTTGCTGTTGACACCACAGTCAAACACATGGGACATTTGCATGACAGTCACTTGTAATGTTCCATGTGTGATTTCCACATTGTTTTTGGTGTTTAGAGTGCTTCCTTATGCCAGAAAATCTGTGTGCTGCTGTTGGACAAAGCTTCAAATATCCGTCTGAAAAGCAGATACGTCAGCACAAGACGGGCACGTTCAAGCTTGCGGGCAGTTTGGTTGAGGTGAGCCCACTACACAAAAAAGGGATTTAAAAAGAAAATGGCTGATAAGTATGTGAGGACACTGAACAAAAGAAGTAAATGAGAGTGCAATTCAATCCCCTGTTCTGAAGGTTTTCACGAGCTAAAGTAATTTGACCAGGAATCACACTGTTTTTCAGACTGATCCCAAAAACTCCAACAACGGACGTCTTCTACACACATGGAATACTTCACCTCTGCCCTGTATCTTCAAGTTGTAATTTTAGGGGAAAACCAAAATGTCACCCACCACCAAACAAAAGCGAATGTCTGGGCTTAAGTTCATGGCTGGAAGTCAGGTCAACGTTTTTTGCTATGCCATCACTCTGATTTAATCACTGCCCATGTGTAAACACCTTTGCTCTTTAGGACTTGAATTCTTTGTTGTCAGCCTTGTCTGTACTGTTGGCTTTGTTCAAGTAAGCAAAGTAAAAACATGATAAAGTAATTGTATGATAATTTATATGATAACCTAAAGACATGGGGGATCACTTTAATGATCCAACTGTATTCTAATTTATGAAAGTCTTTGTCCTTCTGAAAGCGATGAGACCAAACTGATAGTGATACAAACTTCAGGGCTGAGATGAGTATGATTCTTTAAAAACAAAAAGAATAAAAGCAATTGGCAAAGCTGTGTCGTATTGTAATATACTTTGCCCAGCTTGATAATCAGCTGAGTCCACTTCAAGCATTAGGTATATTCATCTTTCTCTGTCTTTGAGATGTAGCTAAATGTGAGGCATTGCAAACAAGTTGTTTTGTGTCAGTTTTATACTTTTATGCTAATAAAAAAAAAGAGAATGAGATTGTGATCGTAGCTTTTTCGATAGGAAGTGAAACAGAGAGAGTTGAGAAAAACAATGATGTAATACAGAGAAAAATTCTGCAATCAGCTGTCTTGAGCAAAAATAACTCCAGGCATTTTGTTTCTTTTTTTTGGATGTGATATCACTCCTTGAACAGACAATCATATGTCCAGATGAGTCAGGGAAAGGCAGTGGGTTAAAAGCTGCCAGACTCACATAACCTTTGATTCCCGGCTGGGTTTGTTGAGTGGCATGCAATAACCTTCCCGTCCCTCTGCCTTTTGCTCCTTTCATCTGTTCTTTTTTTCGCCAGACTATAACATAAAGATAAAGATGTAAAAAAAAAAAACTAGCATGTTTCTCTGAATCAAAATGGTATCACCTTATAGTTCCAAAGAGACATGGGAGTACCAGCTGAACTTCTCTCTACAACAAACAAAAAATCACAGCTGCAGTCAAATCTTCACCACCAAAAGTAACTAAATTCATACTATGTTAGCATATCTGCACAGTGACACACACTTTTTTGGTCATCCATTTGTTGACATTACTTTTAAGTTAATTATTTGACTTTCAGTTCAAAGCCGTTTTTTCTTCATATTTTACTTTCAAAAGTACAGCAATTTCAACAAAGATTTGTGCTTTGATATTCAACTGAAACCAAATTTACACTATTCTTAAAAACGGTGAGTGTGCAGTTTGGGAATACATTCAGAAAATTTAAAAGTGAAATATTCAGAGACATCAACACAATAAGAAACTAGAGCTGTGTGTGTGGAGGGTTAATGATGTGCAGGGCCCGGGGCAGCTGGGGGTAGAACAGAGGAATGTTGTTTGCCACTGGATAAGACAGCGTGGGAGCAAACTGGCAGTAGGGATGAAGGCACAAAGGGGAAAATGAATGAAAAACAAAGTTAAAGCAGGATATGTTTTTGAACTTGCACAGGCAAACCCGAACATGCCCCGTTCCAGCACCCACCGCTGAGTCTCACGGGGGTGTGTGGGAGGGAGGGGCTTTTGCTGGCAAGTCCCGAACAACAAACATTTTCCTGTGTTAAGGTGGATTGTTTGTTTGAGTTTTACGCACATAATACATTTGTTAAAAAGTGATACATTGTTGTGCATTTTAAAAATCTGTGTTAAGAAAAAGAAAAAATGTGATTATTTTTAAGATTTCCACTAAAGCCAGTTTATAAACTGTTTTTTTCAATTTACTTCAATCTACCACTCACCGAGAGGAAAGGTGGTCATCTTTGAACACCACATCAAAATTTTACATAAATATCATTTTTGGAAACAAACAGAAACAGCCGTAATAATTTATCTCTGAAAAACTGTTTACTGCAGTCTGCACTCATTTCTGAAGGCGATATCTGTTTTTTCAATCAGTCATTCCTTAAAACGACAGGGTGGGAGTAATCCAGCTGAAGCTACAGATGCAGATAAGGGAAAATGAGAAAAAAGAGCCACAAACAAGCAGGATATACTTATAAACTTGCAGGCACACAATTTCCCTACAAGCACTCTTTATAAGATTTCGAATTTGTAGTTTTACCAATTCACCAAAACTCACTGAGGCAAAAATGATAAACAGACCTTAAAATTCCACTTACAAGCACTGTTAAATCTATTTAAGTTTAAGAATAGATCAATTTATTGGAACACTATTATTTTCTTCTTTTTTTGCACAGATGGAGATTTGAAAAAACTTTCTCTCCCGTGTAAATCTTTCCAAAATCTTTAATTTCCAAACTCTTAGTTGCTATTAGATGAAAAATACTTTCCTCTGACACACTTTCCCTGCAGGTCAGATTTAGTATGTGAGGTCATTCACATTTGGAGAACGTCACATTATTGAGAAGTGAAGAAAGCACAACCTGGATGTTCCACTTGTAATTGATTTGAACTGCTGAAATCACTACAAAATATTATACTTTTGCGCCATTCCATTCAAGGCATCATTTTGATGAACAGTTTTCTGTCTGCATGTCCATGTCTGATAAGGATGTACAAAGTTTTGTCTTTTATTTTTGGTTTGTATTTAATTTATACTATAAAGATATTTATTTGTTGCTTATATTTGCAAGAACAACTCAATAAAAAACACACACACATAAGGCATTGAAAGCGGTTTTGCTTTTACTTTATTTTCCATAATATAGGAAGAGAACACAGTGTGTGGTCGCAGACTGACACATTTTTGTTGTACATCTGATGACATCCAAGTTTATAAAATATTGGTAATTAATGTTGTTGTGCTGGCAAGGAAAAGTCCAGAGATCAGAGATCTGTGAATTATATTTTATTGAATGCAGGTCCTTTGGTACATTTCAAGCTTGAGGTTGACTTAGTTGGCTTTGATAAAGGAATCATAGAGAGAGGTGAGACGGGCCTGGAGGTCCTGAGCGTAGGGGTCCAGCTTCTCCCTCAGGTCATCAACGTAGGGAGTGGCAATCTCTTTAACCTGCTGGGCCCTCTGAGTGAGCTCGGTCTGAACTCTCTCGGTGATGGGGACCATGCTCTCTCTGAATTCCTGCAGGTGCTGGTCCACCTTCTGCTTCAGGTCGTCGGTGTAGGGTCCCAGCTGAGACTGCAGCTCCTGCACGCTCTGCTCCAGGCTGGCCTTCAGCTCCTCGCTCTTCTGCATCAGGGTGGTTCTCAGGGCCTCAGAGTCCATATCAGCATAAGTGGTCAGCTCCTGTTTGAGCTGCTCCACTCTCTGCTGGATCTGGGCCTTCATGTTCTCGGTGAAGGGCTCCAGCTTCTCCCTGGCTGAGATGATCTCCTGGCTCACACGCTCTTTCAGCACGTCGGCCTCGGTGGTAACTTTGGTGATCAGCTCCTGGGCAGCAGGGGGAAGCTGCTCCTGCAGGGACACTGCATACTTGCTGGCGACGTCAGCGCTCTCTGTCAGACGGGCACTGTAAGAAAAGCACCAGAGTGAGAATTGAAGCTTAGAGTATGTGTGCCAGTGAAGCCGGCGTGGTCTGGTGGGACTTACCTGACATCCTGTCCGAACTGAGACTTCCTGACCATCTGAAGGGTGTCGTCAGCGGTCTGGGTGGCTTTGGCAACATAGTCCCAGAAAGCCTCAGTCACCACTTCTATTTGTGGCTTCGGAGCATCAGCATAGAAGATGTTGGCATTGCAGCCTGGTAGAAAAAAGAACACAAATATTTCAGCAATGTAGGACAGGAATCATTTAGGCTTGAATTTGCATTATATTTGAACTATTTTTCCAGCATACTCACCGGTGAAAACGGCCAAGACGAGCACAGCAATGACCTTCATGGCTCTAAGACCCTTTTGAGTAGAAAAAGACAAACGGTTAGTCATCAAAGCATTTGCACAGCAAGAGAGATACAGCTTTTTTCCATCTTCTTACCTGAGTTTGCAAGTGTGTCTGTTAAACCACTTGATTGTGCTTGTGCTCAGCTGGTGAAGTTCAACAGCTTATATACCCATCCAGACTGTAATGATCCCAAAGTCCAAGAGGCAGTGCCTTGCTGTCACTTCGCCTCACCCTGTTATCCCTACTGACATATAGATAATTAAAGCAAGACACATACATAAGCCCTTCATTTAAATGAATATGCAAACATGCTGGGTATATGGTTGTATTGAACTTGATTTCTCCATGTTGATCCACTAAAGGCATGTTTTTGTTAAACCATGATGATGAATGTTCTGATCTTCAGCCTCAATAGGAGTATGTAAAAACATGTTTATTCATTGTTAGAGTAAAACAAATCTATAAAGTTAACCCTATATAAGCCTCGCATGGCAATTTATGATAGCCACAACTCCCAACCAAGACATAATTCTTACAGGTCAAGTACTTATTACAAGAAAAGGATCGCTTTTGACGTGAACATTTTCCAGCTCACGTCCCAGCAATTAATAGTTGCAGTTTCTGTGTCAATCCAATGTTCAGCAGTCATGTGTGTCTGTGTGGCCAAAGGTCGGTAAAGTCAGACACCGTCAGCCTCTTAGGGACAAAGTAACTGCTGTCTCACACCAGACATACCATAGTTCAGTTCTCATGAACCAGTTTTTGACCCCTCATGCTCCTAAACTGGTAGATATTCTCATGAGAACTGTATGAAGCAATAAACTGAAATATTCGAAGAAAACACCCTCCTTCATGGAAGTGTTAAAAAGTGTTCTGGAGCAGTTTCATATTCCCTTGACGAAAGTTATGAGTGAAATTATTTTAAAAAATGCATTCAGACAAACATGGCTTTAATTGTAACTTTTCTTTTTACTCTCAGATTACGCGTCCACGTGCATATCAGGGCAATGTGCAAAACCACTTCCTCTAAAGACTGAAAGATTATATCCTATAGGATTTATCTTTAAAGCTGTTGTAACACTATGATAAGAAAATACATTTAAATCAATATCAATAATATTACAAATCAAATAAAAGATCTAAAAACACATACAACTTTAACTTACTATTTGAGAATGTATTTTAATACATTTTCAGTTAAATATTATAAGCATGATAACATCATTATTATCCAAAGTTATATTGAAGTATTGCAGTTGAGTTAATTCATTCATCCATGTAGAGCTTGACAGGTCAGAAGAGAAACAATATATTATTCATCACGGAGCTGAATATATGTTGTCAGGACATTTCTGAAATACAGCAGCACTGTGATATTATTACAGAGACACAGGAAAGCGTCTTTGTGACAGCATGGCAGGGACTCCTGGACTTTGTGCTCTTGTCTACAACTGTCATCTGACTTCAGTATATATACACGGAAGCCCCAGACCAGCACATTCACAAACACACTGAGCTCTGGGCGATACAGAGAATAGCACAGAATCTACAAGATTTTAAGAAATTGAGAAGGCTCATTTAAATCTCTAGAACCTTTGTGAGTATAGCTTAATAGATCATTTTTAGACCACTGCAATCTTTCAACAAGTCAGTCATGAGAATCCTTGTCGTACTAGCTGTAGCAGTGCTCTCCGGTAAGTCACAAGATTTTTCATTTCAGTTTAACGCCGATGGCAGAAGCCAGGAACAGTAAGTTAGATATTTGCACTGCTCACACAGTATTGTTATCTCCATCCAACAGGCTGCCATGCCAACATCTTCTATGCTGATGCACCCAAACCACAGCTGGAAGTGGTGACTGACGCTTTCTGGGACTACATTGCCAAGGCCACACAGACAGCTGATGACACCCTCCAGATGATCAGGAAATCACCAGTTGGGCAGGAAATCAAGTAAGTTCTGTGACATAATTAGCACTCCAGTGTCTAGGTGACACAGGTCATGTGATCGATACGTGTTTCACAAACCTCTAAATTAATGACAATCACCTTGTTTTCTAGTACCCGTCTGACAGAAAGCGCTGACATAGCCAGCAGGTATGCGGTCTCCCTGCAGGAGCAGCTTCCCCCTGCAGCCCACGACCTGATGAGCAAGATTAGCAGTGAAGCTGATGTGCTGAAGAACGTACTTACCCAGGAGCTGAGCTCCGTCAGGGACAATCTGGAGCCCTACACCGAGAACATGAAGGCCCAGATCCAGCAGAGAGTGGAGCAGCTCAAACAGGAGCTGGCCCCCTACGCCGAATCCCTGGACTCTGAGGCCCTGAGAGGCGTTCTGCTGCAGAGGAGCGAGGAGCTGAAGACCAGCCTGGAGCAGAGCGTGAAGGACCTCCAGGCTCAGCTGGGACCCTACACCGATGACCTGAAGCAGAAGGTGGACCAGCACCTGCAGGAATTCCAAAAGAGTGTGGCGCCAATGACTGAGAAGGTCCAAGTGGAACTCAGTCAGAGAGCCAATGTGGTGAAGCAGATGGTGGCGCCCTATGCCGAGGACTTGAGAGGAAAGCTGGACCCCTACGCTCAGGACCTCCAGGCCCAGCTCACTTCCCTCTACCAGTCGTTTGTCGAGTCCAACTAAAGCAGTCTAGACCCCAGGAGACATAATTTATACAAGAACCCAACCATGATAGTGTATTCCTGCTTGAAAATAAAACATAACAGTTTAGATCGCCGAACTACACTGTAAAATGAATTCAACTGTTTTAATATACACGTCATCATATTTATTGCAAAGCTGAAAATAGCAAAGCAAACCTTGCACTTGTTTAACGTGTATATATTGTTTTTACCGAGTCAGAAAGTTGTAAACTGTGCCATTTTTGTCATTGCTGTAAGTTATCTTAAATAAACAAATACACTTTAAATTGAGAAGTGGGCAGCGTCTTGTTAACTTTGCACGTGGAGAATTTGCACTTTCGTAACACACACACAAAAAGCTTGAGATGTTCACTCATGTCAGCACATTGATTTCTAATGACTGGTCACAAGCCACATTTACTGATGGGACAGGTGCTGTTTTTTTGTGTTTTTTTCCCTGAGGAGCTAACGGGCATTTGAACATTTTCTCCCTTGTCTTAACATGTCCTTCCTCCCGTCTTGGTTTCGCCTCTTCGTTTCTCCAGAGGCCGATTATTGTTCTTATTCTCGTGCTTGTCAATGCATGCTGTAAAACTCCACCTCAGACGTGTGAACAGTGAAATCAAATGATTGCTGAGAGAAGAAAAGGATTAAAATTAAGAATAAATCAGCAAAGTCCCCACAGCATACACTGAACAAATGTAGCAAGTGATAAGAATGTGTTATTTTCTGATTTGAACTGAAAACAAGCATAAAAAAATCTAACATATGTTGTGTCTGTAAAACTAGCACAGCAATGTCCTGCTTATCCTCCCACTGGTGATGTTGCCAAAATTGAACGTGGAGGGTTAAGGTCCGCTGACAATAGGTCAAAACACACACGAGGATATAGGCGACATGTAAGAAAGAGAGGGTTTATATTTACAGCATTTCATTGACGAGAAAAATTAAAAGCTTTACTGTTGCTCTGCTAATGTTTCCACAGTGATATACAGTCTCAGATAAAGTATTATCAGGTTTTTTCATGTTCCAACCTGCACATGTGTGGGGAGGAGCCCTATTTAGTGAACGCTGCCAAAAGGTGTTGTCAAGTCTTTGACTCCAATGGGCACATTTAGGACACTACACAGATGTCTACCTCGGCCAAACTCTTAGACTAATAACACACCGGGGAGGTGGGGATGGTCTCGGACAAACACGTTCTTTTTAACAGGATGCATCTTGCACATAGACACACTAATTTGGTCTTGTTTTGCTGCAGATAAGAGGTCATAGCTTGACTCTCGGGACTGGTTTGACAAGCACAGCGGTGCCAGCAAAGATAAGGAGATTGCAGCTGTACGTCAGCCTGTCACAGTCCATGCCCTCAAGCGGTGTTGTTTGTTTCATCTTGCCCCTTATCATTTCAGTGTGGTACAATTTCAGTCTAGTCACGCCATAACTGAGAAAAGAACAGATTCAAGGAATACATGAGCCAAAGAAATATGTTAGAAATGATTTATCAATGGATAAATCCAGTGTAGCATTTTGCTCTAATGTAATGGCTTCATATGACTTTTTATCGGTATACTGTAGTGTTGGAGGGTAGCAACAGAGTATGTACTGAACATACAGATGAGTGACCAAACCCTAACAAATGGCTACTCTGCCAGGTCCTACTCTAAGAGTTGAAACAGAAAGCATGACAGTGAGACCTCATTAAGATGGGAAAGCAAGCAAAAACAAAAGTTGTTTGACTTCAATGGGGAAGGGGAGTTGTATCCCCGGCCTGATATGTCACATTCAGCGCAAGAACATCCAGTTAACATGCTCACTGCTTAAACTGGACCACTGTCACAGTACTTAGCTTGTACTCCCCAAACGCTCCATGAAAAGATTATCTTATGATGTGCAGTTAGGGCAGAAGAGGGAAATTACTTTGACCCCTCAGCAAAGCAAAAATTCAGTCCAATTCCTCCCTAAAGCTAACAGATGCTACTGGAATTTTCAGGAAAAAAGACAGAAAACCAAGCTAGCAAGCTCTGACTGATAAGAATCAGCCGTGAATGATGGCTGCATGCCGAATCACATTGACAATCCAAGGATGTTTTTTCTGATTCCTTTCTCATTAAGTCAGACAGCTTTTGTGTTTTAAATTCTTAATTCTGTTTATTTAACAGGAGTATTTGCACAATTAAAAAGTATTTAGACTCTGACCACTTTAATTTTATTGCACTTAATCCAATGAGACGTTTTGTCCTTTTGATTTTATCCTAGTTATTTGTCGCAGGTTATAATCTTATCTTAAACATTTTCATGGACAAAGGTTGTTGCAGTAGATCTGTGGCATTTAGTCAGCTATCTGAGCACAATATTGAACTGCCCTGATACTATAAGGACTGACCCCCAGTTGTGTGCTTGCTAAGTTACTGGGAGATGTCACACTGCCACCCAGTGATCAAACTGGGAAAGAACACCACACTTCTAGTTGTTATTAACATGTTGACAAGCTGAATAGAAACTTTGTATCAATGGGATGTCGAAACAGTTTTGCACTACTGATTCCAAAGGAGGGTCACCTTTTAAGTCTATTTAGTATATTTACATTTTTACAATATACAATATATATTACTTTCTATATAGAAATATAGAATATCTGCTACAAAAATGTACTACTACTTTTATCTAACCTGAAAGTTAATTAGGAACATAAGGCTAAACCTCTTCTCTAAAACAGGTAAGTTTATCATATGTTTTTTTTATATTCTCAAACAAATTATTTTAATGAATGTAATTGATAATGCCTTCTGCTTTGATACTTTAACTAAGGGAAACGGGGAAAGTAGCTGAGGTTGATGCATTTTAGAATTTAGAAAGTTTAGAACTTTGAAAACATTAAGCCTGACCCAAAAAAACAGATCACAAACATGTGCCTCAGGACGATTTTATTAGCTCAAACACACAGCCAAAGAGCCTCTTTGAGACTACAGGCCCTAAGACTTCTATGCTTCTGTTTTTTATTTGTTTTGTTTTTATTTTATTTTCCACGTTGCCACACAAATTTTCAAGCTAAACAGCAACTATAATTGTAAAAAAAATCTTTAATTCTTTGTTAAGTAACTTCTCCAAACTATGCTTGAGGATTTTAAAACAGAATATGTAGATAGCTTTGATGTGATTAAAGATTCATTCAAACATACATACACTTAATTAAATATCTGCCCAATGAAATGGACAGATATGAAATAGGTGTTAAACTCAATGTCAAATTATTTATTTTAATGAAAAACATGCCATCACTTCAAGCGACATAGCTGATGACTTCTTCAAACAGACTCAAAAATGAGGAAATGACATTATTTTCTTAACTATGCTAAATCATTCAGCAACCTGTCCAGAACACACCCCATAACTGGCAGTCATCCATGAGAAGACTGCATGTTATCAGTAGCTATAATCTCCTCTTCCGTCACGAGGAGTAGCTCAGTTATTCTTAATAATTCTTTTCAACTTTGATTGCTTAAACGTATGCTATAAAAATATACTTTTGACCAAGAGCCAATAGATGCCTGTGCAGCTCTATATGGCTTCATAGCAGACAATCCTCGCATTACTTTGCTCTCTGGTGAACAATACCGAGGACAAAACATATTACACTAATTCTATCTATCATCAATCAGTTTTGATTTACTTGACATTCACCTCCATTAAGTTCATCACTCCGTGCATGCTACATGAGGAAAAACTGCACAGTTTTGATCATGGTTTTCATATTAATAACTCCAAAGAAGTTTTGGCTGTATAAACGTGACATTTGTGAAATATGCTTTAAGCCCCCCTTCAATAATTGTAGCACTTCTAGCTATATTTATTAATAAAGCATTAGTAACACAAGTGACATGGTGGCTGCTACTGTGCATTTGTATTGGTCACCCACAGTCGGCATAGGTATGCAAAGCATACATGTTAGATTTTCAACGGCACTGCTCTTATAATAGTATCTATGTTCCCATCTTAAGCTTAATCTTTCCCTGGACATCAGGCAATCCTTGACCAAAAAACCTGAAAATATAATTATATCATGTTGGAGCAGTGCTGACTGCAATACCTGCTTCATTCACATCTTATTATCCTTAGATATAAAGTGAAACTGGCTTCAGTTTTCCTCTCACTGCTGTCATCTCATTTTAATGTCTGATAACGTGTCCAAATTGGTTAGACGGAAAAACCAGTTTTTCCACATCATGTGTTCATTGCGTCTGTGTTGAAATCAATCTCTTCTTAAAAAGCAGAGACTTTATAACTGATTTGAAATATCGATTAAATAACATTTTATTACTAGTGGCTTTGTTAAGCGACCGTGTGGCTGCTGGAACCCTGGAATCAACACAGCCATTGATAAATGATCGTCCAGCATGACATCAGCTCCGTTGTGAGATTAAACTGGAGGACCAGCAAATTGTAATGTATTTGATTATAATTTGACTACATGAGTGGACGCAGACTGGTGGCTTAGCTCCTTTGTTGTTTGGGTAGTCGTCTGTCTCAGCTGCCATTTGAATATTTAACATATTGCATCAAAAGGGAATTATCAGACCAGTTTTCTAATGGACACCAGTGAAGAGGGAAAAGTAGTAGGAGTTTGTTTTGGTTTTTTGTTTTTCTGATGGATGACAAACCTCATGAAATAATTGAGTTTTTCAGTTTTGAAAGTAACTTAAAAAGAATACTTCTCTTTATTGATGTTACTTTGGGATCTTGGCAAAATAAATTATGCTTCTGTTAGTTTAAACATCATAAGGGAAAGTGTCATTTCAATAAAGACAGATATATAACATATTCACCTGGAAAACTTGAATACTTAAAAAAACTTTAAGATGCCATGTCCTAAACTTTTTGACTTGGTTATGCTCATGATGTGGGCAAAGTTTAACCTTTTTTATAAGATGCAAACAAGTAGAAACTACGTGAGAGGCGCATATATGTTGACAGCGTTCCATAAACCATTGTTCCAAAGAATGTAGAGAGACAGGCATGACCAAACGTTCATCCTATGTCATTTGTTAGGATGGTGACCATGTCAAAACTTGTCATTGTCACTTTATTATATACTGTCTGGTTTCCTGGAACTTTTGTATTTCCTTGTGACGGCTGGTTCTAAAAGGTTATACAATGAGATGTGATCGTTCTGCTTTGTCATGTCCTTTTGTGAAGGTGGTGAAATGGAGCATACTTTCAGCAGCATATCACTCTCACGTCATTAGTTAAGGCCAGGTTCATTTTGTCTTTTTTTCTTATATGGACATGTGATTACAAACTATGACAACAAAAGCTTAGGATGAACACCTCTGCTGTGTTGCACTTTGATAAACTCAGAATCAGTCATAACACTTCATCTGTGTGTGAAAATATTCAAATTAGCAGAGCAAATAACCCACAAGATACTGTCTTGTCTCCTCATATCTGTCAAGCTGCTAGTCCAAAATGTTAACATAAAAAAATGATCTTGCAATCAAAATTTGTATCATGTTTGACACATACGGTTTCTGAAATGTTTTGGATCTGAAACCTTTTGCGTTATTAATGTTAAAAACCTTGCTCAAAACCCTACACAAGCTGATTTACCTGATAACAGTAGACAGAAGACTACCGGAGAATGTTTTTGACTTACCATACCATATAAATGAGGAAGACTGTTTGCATCGTTATCAGGAATTTGAGCAAATTAGTTTCAGGTAAGGAGAAATAGCAGCCATCCATTAATTCGAAAGCAGGCAAGGTGTTTTGACCCTCAGCTCTAAATAGTGCATGTTTAGGCCAGAATTTGACCATTACCTGGTGTTTCGCGGCTTTCACCAGTGTAAATGTCTATTTTAAGGACATTATTGAGAAATAACTTTTAACTATTTTTAGAGTGTTTTAGAAACATGTATTGAATGAGAACAAAAAGGATCTGGGAAAAATAAACGTTACTCCTTGGCCTTTTCATGGGTTTATTATTTCAATGCAATGCCAACTTACATAGGCGAGCTTTTGACATAAAATATCAAAAGGCATTAAAGAAGCTGGAGTCCATTTTCAAAGGGAATTAAATCATTTTAAAAAGACATCTGTGTGTGTCTATGTCCAAATATCAAAAGTCAAACACAAATGACATTCTTTGTCTTTCACTCTGATGATTTATAAATATTTTGCTCTTAATCTGATGAAGAATATGATTATGAATAATAGAAATCACAGAGAAAACCTCTTTATTCATACTTGTACACTATATTGTTCATATAAGGTGTGAACTTCATCTTGAAGGGAACATTTTTGTATTGTTGAGATGAGCAGTGTGGGCAGTGCAGCAGGTGACACTGACGAGTCACGTCATTTTTCACACACAAGGTAAAACAAGTTGTTTAAATATCCTACATAACTTCAAACAAAGACCAGGAAACATATGTTCCGTCACGTGTACAGTTCCCAGTGACTTAATACCCTGCAACTGCACTGAAGCCTCTCATTAGCAGTTGAACATCAGACAGTCACAGAGGCAGAGGGTAAGCAAATATGACAACAGACCACTCAGTTAAACTTCATCAAATACCTTGTATCATAACTGCATTTCAATATTTGAATTTCTTTCCTAGCTCTTCATAACAGACCTGAATTATTCCATAATTCATCACCATGATGAAAGGCTACGTTTTTCTCTTGGTGAATCTGGCAATTTCATCCACGTTCTCTGCAAACACTGTAAGATTTGAATCATTGTTGTCTCTAAACATCTGAAGTCATCTTGTTCATTTGAAGTTTGTCTGTTTCAGCATGTCTCACACAAAATGACAGTTAGACTTTAAGAGGTGCCATTAAAGCTATTTTTAACCCCAAGAAAATTCAGTTAAACATTTTCATATACAGCAAGCAATAAGATGGGGAGATTTATCTTTTTTTCATATCTAAAATAATCACTTTTAATTACAGAATGAATCGGACATAGTGGGTAAGTTATTTGATTTAATATATTTTATTATATTAAACAATATTCATCTAGCCTATTTGGGACAAATCTGTATATAACGCAATCTCATGCTTTTTTATAGAAATTATTGAGGAGAAGAGTATTACAGATGCAAACAAAGGTAATTATCTTCATAAACTTTTCTTGTCAAAAATAGCTGTCACCTCTTTCTGAAAGTCAATAAATTCCAATATTTAATTCCAGGGTTGTTAAACGATGACATTATTGAGGTAAGTTTGAACATTTTCTTTAGTAAAAAAAAAAGATGTAAAAATTTATGAATCACATAAATGAATGCATTGTGTTCAATTTAATGTATTACGCCGTATGACTCAAATGTATATCTCAGACACCGAACATTCAGAGGAGTGGCATAGTTGATGCAGACCAGCTGTGGACCTCCCCTGTCCCGTATGTCTTCGACAGTGGTCTTGGTAAATACCATTTATATTTCCTAAAGGAAAATTTCTTCGTTGTTTTGAATGCATTTTTGCAGAAATCACTCAGCTTGCCAATGATGATTATTGTCCATGTTTGAGTATGAAGAAATGCAGTTCAGAAAAGTAGGTTCAGGGAAGTGCACATGTTTTCTGCATTGTCCTATTGTACAGAAACAAGCCCCACATCATTAAGGTAAAGTGCCCTCTAGGAAGACAAAATGTGTGCTAGATTGCCCTCAAGTGCACCTGTGGAAGCATATAAAACGTATCCACAAAAAGTGTCTCTACAGTGGTGAGGACACCTTATACGTGCTCCTTTTCTTTCTTTCCGCCCCTGCCCTTCAAAAAGTCTGTGCACTGCATGTTAGCATTGTTCCAAAGTTTGTAATTGGAAAACACATAAAGTTATAGAAATTAAAGTACTGTCACATCAGTTCAATCAGTCTCCAAATGCATTTATCTATAACGTTATTTTTTTATTCTCAATGGCAGAAATGAATGCTAAAGGAGTCATCCTGAGAGCCTTTGAGCAGTTCAGGTTAAAGACATGCATTGATTTCAAACCCAGGGGCTCTGAGGAGTACTACATTTCTTTTGAGAAAAAAGATGGGTATGTATTTAGTTTTCTTTGTTTTATTTCATTTTAAGAATGTCCAGTTTGCCTGAATACAGCTGTGATATCAACAGCTAGACAAAACCTAGCGTGAAATGTGATATGATGTAATGTTATTTAAAGAATATAATTTCAATATGAATCCTTGTGCATCATAAAAAGTAGCCCAGACAGCCATAACATTACAAATGTTCAGTTGAATGCAAGCAAGTAGGCATTTAGTGTTTCTGAAACTATTTGTGTTTCAATTTACTGATAAAGGTGATTGTGACACTAAGCATTTGTGTAACTGAACCGCACTGAAGCCTAATTGTGTTTATTTTGTTGTTGGTTTACAGAAATTGTTTGGTAAATTGTCTTTAATCAGACTTTATAGGTGATTATATCAGCTTGGAGGGTTTTAAGAAATAAGTTTTGTTCCTAATAAACCAATAAAAAGGAAGCAGAACATTCTATTACTATCTGAAATGGCTGCCCGATGTACCCTTCAGGCTGCAAAAGTTAAACATGTTTTTATTTTTGTAATCAGTGCTGAGAATGTCCTTTTGCATTTCAGATGTTTTTCATATGTTGGGAAGGTGCAGCCCAATGGACAGGTGCTTTCCATCGGGAGATTCTGTGATTCCACTGACACTACTGAGCACGAGATCCTCCATGCACTGGGCTTCTACCATGAACAGTCCAGATTTGACAGAGACAACTTTGTCACGATCGTGTTGGAAAATGTCTTACAAGGTTTATCACTTTAATCATTACATTCCCCTCTGTTTTCATTCGGAACTACAATTTGAATTAATTACTCATAAACTTAATCAGAATTTAAAAATGTGTTTACAAATCAGCAATAACTTTATTGATTTGATGCAATAAAATGTATTCCGCAATTTATATTGAACTTTTCTATGTCATGTAGGTAGAGAGAACAATTTTAGAAAAGTTGACAGTGATCAGAGCACCACC
>CAJRST010038888.1:5824636-5885061 GCA_907169785.1 Menidia menidia
TTACATTATCAATGGCACTAAATCACGAGGTTACACAAAGGTGCTCTCACTACAGTTTGTGGTATTTTATAATGAAGCTGGATAAAAGTATTTGTGTCATATAATAATTTTTGCTTTAGAGGATCTCCTCCACCATCACTACACCTCCTACAACACCAAACGACACGTAAATCCCTCACAGACAGATTGCTTTTAATGCAAAACAATGTATCCACATGACTGGATACATTACATTATCAATAACTCTAAATCACGTGGTTAAACAGTGGTGCTCTGACTACAGTTTGTGGGATTTTAAAATGAAGCTGAACAAGTATTTGTGTCAGATAATAATGTGTGTTTTACAGGACCTCCTCCACCACCACTACACCTCCTACAACAAAAGAAGACAAGTAAGTCTCTTACTGACAGACTGCTTTTAAAGCAACAGAGCTTACCCACATGACTGGATACATTACATTATCAATGACTCTAAATCACAAGGTTACACAAAGGTGCTCTGACTACAGTTTGTAGGATTTTGTAATGAAGCTGGATAAAAGTATTTATGTCAGATAATATTTTTTGCTTTACAGGATCTCCTCCACCACCACTACACCTCCTACAACAAAAGAAGACAAGTAAGTCTCTCACTGACAGACTGCTTTTAAAGCAACACAGTGTACCCACATGAATGGATACATTACATTATCAATGGCACTAAATCACGAGGTTACACAAAGGTGCTCTGACTACAGTTTGTAGGATTTTATAATGAAGCTGGATATAAGTATTTGTGTCAGATAATATTTTTTGCTTTACAGGATCTCCTCCACCATGACTACACCTCCTACAACACCAAATGACACGTAAATCCCTCACAGACAGATTGCTTTTAATGTTACACAGTGTATCCACATGACTGGATACATTACATTATCAATGGCACTAAATCACGTGGTTATACAGTGGTGCTCTGACTACAGTTTGTGGGATTTTATAATAAGGCTGGATATAAGTATTTGTGTCAGATAATATTGTGTGTTTTACAGGATCTCCTCCACCAACACTACACCTCCTACAACAGATGGCAGGTTTGTTCCCTGTTTTAACAACCCAAAGAAATACTCACATAGTGCTTTTGATCCAATATCAACATGGCTGGATACATTATAGCATTGGACAAATGAGACATGAATTTAAATTAATCTGTTATTTTCTTTCTGTTGTAGTATATTCGGCTTCTCTCCTGGAATGGTGGCCTCTCCTCTGTTTACTGCTCTGCTCCTATTGATGCTCTTTACCGTTTGATGTTACTCTCTCAAAGTCTCTTGAATTTATTTGTCTTTGATATCTTTTGATTTCGAGTTGAGGAAAATAGCCATTCTTCAGTGGGCAGAGATTTGAAATCAGGAATAGATAGGAGAGAGAACTCTTCTTTGGGTTAAATCACCTGCATTTAATGCTTACAGGTAATTGTCTGATATAATGATTTAAATTTGGTGGAGGATCATATATTTTGTGGATAAAATGTTTATGTGTTCATGATTTATCATACACTTTTATCCAAAGAGACATCCAATGTAAAAAAATATATGGGTTATTTTGTGAAATTGTTTTAATGCAGAAAAACTATTATAAAGTATCACTAATTTGAATTATGCTATTACAAGTTTGATGATCCTTAATGGCAATATACCTAACAAGGTGCTAGTATATTTCCCCCTGGGTTACAGTTGGTTGCATATAAATATAATATTGAAAGAATAAATAAAGAATTTTGAAACCCAATAAAGTGTTTTGTCCTCAGCATAATTCTCATTAATCTCCTCCAACTGATGAATCCATAGCTTATTAACATAAATGTTTTCATATGAGTTGCTTAGAGTGAATGGCAGTCTAACACCAGTGATCATTTCACATCAGTGTGATCAGAACCTGATCATCAAGCTCTGTCAACGTAAGGAACTTTTTCCGAGACTGGGATGTAGTCAGAATTCTGAATATCTTTCTTATACCAAGAAGTTGTTAATTCCCCTGTTGTGAAAATGACTTTTACATGTCCCCCAGAACATCCGAATGACTTAATTTAGCTTGTCAGCTAAAAGCTTACTGACAGACTGGTTTTTTGAGGGTTGAAAAAATAAGTGGTGTCTCTTTTTTTTCTTTTCAAAACAATGCCACCTTTCATGCAGAACATGCACATACAAGTATTTACCAAGTCCAGGTCTACACATGCTGAATTCTCCCATAAGTTGAGCCATGCCAGGTTTTTTTGTGATATATTATCACTGCTGATCTAACTAGAAAATGAACAGATGCTCAATATTCTCATAGTGTCTTCGCACCCACTAATTTAACCCATGAAAATATTCTCTTTTTAACGCATGAAAATATTCCTAACACTCGCTGTTAAAAATAACCTCAGCCCAATAATGTAATTGATAAAAATATTTTTTCACTCTATTTCTTTTCCGCGCAGTAATTGGCAGCACTAAATAAACACTCTCTGAAGGAGCAGGCAATCATTTTTTAAAGCACTGGCTGCACAGTGATGAGGGGTTTGCAGTTTTAATCCCTGGACCCTGGGGCTCTCTTTGAGGGGAGAGCGTTCTCTCCGGGTAACTTCCTCCCGCAGTTAAAAATCATGCAGGTTACGTTGACTAATGATTCCTACCCTAGGAGTGACTGTGAGTGTGTGATGTTGTTTGTGTCCATGTGGTCCTGTGTTGGACTGGCGACCTACCAAAAGGTAGAAACGCTGTTTGGATAATGTAAGAAAGAGTGTGTGGTGAGCTGGAAATATCACCTGTACCTGTCCTTGTTGAGGTGGAGCGGAGGTGAAATCTGTGGTTTCACCACTTTACTGCAGAGAACATGCGCAGCATTGGAGTCAATTTGAGGGATCTCAGAGCGTCCCAAAAGTGAAGACAAGACAAGGGTTAAATCGTTCACACCCCGTCTTGCCGGCAGAAACCTGTTTTTACAAATTCTTTGTGGTCTCCAACAAGTGTTAGCTTCAAACTGATGCAGAAACCCAGGATTGTTTGCATATTTTAAAAACATTGTTGCTGAAATGTTTGAAAAACCTGTTTTGTTAAGTACGAGTAGCTTAAAATGTGCTTACTGCAGCAAAACACTCTCATTTCTATCTCAGGGAAAAGAGTCAAACAGGGTAAAGACATTTTCAGAAAGAATTTCCCACTGAAGTTAACTGGCTGGTTCTATCCGTTAGCGCTTGGTTGCATTTTAAAATATAATTCTTTGTTTCTATTTCTCTATCTCTTTGATTCAGTCTTAGGCACCATGAGGATTAAAAACTACTATTTTCTTGTGGTTAGTCGGGCTGTTTTAGCTGCTGTCCTTACAAATGAAGTAAGTAGTTGTAATTGGACATTTAGTTCAAATTTAACTTGATTTGCAAATAAATGTAAACCATAATGTTCATCTGACAACATGTCAATCTATCAGCTAAATTTGAAATGTTATTGTATCTTGATTTCAAATAAGTGATTAACTTAGATTTCAATTTCTAAAAATGTTAAATCCATCCACACACTGTCCAAAAATTTTGTAAATATCCTTGAGAAAAACATCTTTCCTGTACCTTTTTTCCCCAGAATGGACAAAAGGTTGTGGGTAAGTGTGACAGTTTTTCATCCACTGTTTGATTGTTATGCTTTTTTGGGGAGATAAATCAGCTGTTCAATGTAAAGGAGTACTCCATCTATTTTCATAGATATTTCTGGATCAATGAACATGACAGAGGCGAGTGGGGGTAACATCAAATTTCTTCATTTCTCATTGTTTGGAAAAATAAATGAATCAATTGTGCTTTCAGTAAATTATGAATCGGCTTTACTGATAAAAACCCTTACTATTCCATTATTGCAGATTCCTCATATGATGATATTATGTGGGTGAGTTTATACCAAACATGAGAATATATTATTGAGAATATCTTTATATTGTTTATTGATTTATTATTTTGTGACCTTCACTACTGTCTCGTTTCATCTTAGCCTGCCAGCACACAAAGGAGCATTGATAGTGCTGAGGAAAAACGGTGGACATCCCCAATTCCATATGTTTTTGATGAACACCTTGGTAAATATCATTACTAAACTTTTAGACCCTTAGAATAAATTTGTTTGCAGAGCACCTCTAAATTACCAATTGTTGAAGCTGCATAGCTTCATAAAAAGAAAAGTTGTTACTTGATTCTGTACCATGCAAATGTTCAGTGATTAGCAAATAAAGCAGCTGCTACGTATGATTTATTCAATATAAACAAAATATAACATTATAAAGGGAGAGAGCTGGTTTTCTTACATTATGAAATAATACAACACATCTCCATCTCATCTCTCTAAAACCCAATGAACAATGTCACTCAGTATTGTTTAAAAAAGCTGGACTGCAACATCTGTTTTTAACATTGAGTGTTAGAGCATAGTTAAATGGTAAAAAAGTGTAACATTTTTCTTTTGTCTCTGTGATAAATTTCTCATTAAATCTGAAAGGGCCGAATGCTAAAGGGGTCATCCTGAGAGCCTTTGACAGCTTTAGGGTGAAATCGTGCATGGACTTCAAACCACGAGTCTCCGAGGAATATTACATATCTTTTGAAGATGTAAACGGGTATGATTTTTCTTTCCTTGTCTCTAACCATTATCAGATTTGACTTTTTCTTACACAAATCCAGCGCTCTGTCATTTAGTCAAACTATTAGATAGATTTATAAGTCTCTTGTGGAGAGAAAAAGAAAACACTTTTTAAAGCACTTTCTGGAATTAGATGGCCCCCTGCACTTGTCTCGATGGATTACATTTTTTGTACCATGTGACAGCATAGAGCTATCAGTAAGATGAGTAATGATTTTTGCTTTTCCTATTTAGGTGTTTTTCTTTTATCGGAAAAGTTAAACCCAACGGTCAGGTCGTCTCAATCGGCAAGCATTGTGAAAATGTAAACACTGTTCAGCATGAGCTTCTCCACACTCTGGGCTTTTATCATGAGCATGCCAGACACGACAGAGATGCCCATGTGACGATTGTGAAAGAGAACATCATGGAGGGTATGATTAATGCTTTCATCGGACTCAGGATTTTCTAAAGTTAGATCAAAATGAACTAAAAACCGCTATATCATGCAGAAATTGTGAACATTTCAATGCATTATTTTCAATATGTTTTCTTTTTTTGTTTGCCATCCAGGTAAAGAATCTAACTTCAATGTGGTTGAACGTGAAGAAAGCACCACCCATGGGGTTCCATATGACTACTGGTCAACGATGCATTATGGCAAAAATATGTTCAGCAATGGCAATGGCTCTACGATCATTACTAAAGACCCAAAATTCCAGGATGTAATCGGTCAAAGTTTGGGAATGAGTCCTCTAGATGTTCTGGAGCTGAACCTTCATTACAAATGCAGTAAGTAATTAAATAGTGAGAAAAACACCCAGTTTCTCTGATGTCTACTGTGTTAAAGAGTTTCAGACAATGAATACAGTGTCTTCATTCATCCTCACAGACTCAACCATTGCCTTTATGATGCACTGCAGCTTTTCTAATGGGAGCCTTTGTCAAATGACCCAATGCTCACACGGTGGCAAAGGCTGGGAAGCGGCAACACAGGTTTTTGGAGGTCCAGAATCTGACCACACCAGTTTAGCCAGCGTTCATAGCGAGCATGGTAAAGTTGAAAATGTTCTGCATTGAGACTCAGCATTTGTTTAATGCAAAATGTTCTATGTAAGGAAATTCCTGATATCTTGAAATCCTCTTTTTCTTTCTGTCCAATGTCATGAAAATATACATGTACTGTAGCTCTACTTCTGCCCCCACCACAGAATATTCAATACTTGAAGAAAATGAATACCTAATTCTATTATTGCTGCATTTTAATAAAATGTACAGTGTGTCTACAAATGTTTTTTTTCTTTTATTTCTCTTTTAATAGGTCAAGAAGGAGGTCACTTCATACATGTTAGCACAGCATCGGGACAAGAAGGAGATTCAGCCCGCCTGGAGACCCAGGTGATGAGTCCAAAGAGGGGGTGTCCTGTCCAGTGCCTCCAGTTCTACTACTACAACAGCGGGAATAGGTCTGATGTGCTTAACATCTGGATCAGAGAGTTTCAGGATGAACAGGACTCCAGTGGAACGCTCCGCCTCATGGGACAGATCACTGGTAAAAATCAAAGTGTTTGAGAATTTGCTGAACTGGAAATCTTTTCAAACATAGACAGTGATGTTCAAACAGTTCAACTGTCCTTCACCAATCCTCCCTCCAGGTGAAACAACTTCTCACTGGAAGCTCCAGCATGTTTCTCTGAACGCCACTAAGCGCTTTCAGGTGGTGTTTGAGGCTCAGAAAGGAGCAGGAAGCTCTGCAGGGGGCCTCTCAGTTGATGACATCAATCTATCTGAGACTGAGTGTCCCCATGTGACCCTGCAGATTGATGACTTTGAGAAACTTCTGAGCACCAGTGCTTATGGAACCAGAATATACAGCCCACGGCAGTATTCCAAAGAGGGCTATGCGTACAGACTGGCGGCTATTCTCTTTCAGTCATATTTTGGACTGTACGCTCAGATCGTCTCAGGAGACAATGATGACCGGCTGGAGTGGCCATGCTTACAAAGACAAATTACTTTCCAAATGCTGGATCAGAACCCAAACATTCAGCTGCAGATGTTCAAGCAAAAAAGTTTCACTACTAACAAAAATCAGAAATTTTCTGATGGTAAGATTTCACCACAATAAAAGTTATAAAAGATTTCAAGAGGATAAACACTTTGTCTTTATGTTATCTGTACTTTCTCTAAAACAGGCACCTCACACTGGGACAAACCTCGTAAGGCAGGAGAACAATTTGTGGACGATAATCATGAGTCCATCTTTGCCGGACCACTTCTTGGTTTTGACAGATTTGCATCTTTGAAAGAAATGCGCTACAGAGAGTTCCTGAAAGGAGGAAGTGCCATTTTCACCCTGGAGTCTCAAGGTTAGATCCATGCTTTCACTGCTGATATTCATATTCACTGAAAACATTTGAAATATCCCCCTCTAGACTGGTCTTTTTTTTTTTATTTTGTTACTGACACTGTCTTCTTCTAACAGATATAACTCCTCTATTTAATGAAAGCAGCCTCCCATGTTCTAAAGTGGGACCGGTAAAGATTACACATCCACAAACATATCAGGACAAAGGACCATGCTTTTTAAGGTAGTCAGTTAAGCCAAATTAAGTCAAGTTTAATTTCTGAAATAAGAACTTTGCACAAAGAATTTGTATTCCCTTTTAAATAGTTCTGTGACTCTTACAGGATTCCTCCCACTGTCGTCACTTCACACCCTACATCAAACAACAGGTACCACAGATTACCGGCTCATTTGATACTTTTAGATGTGCAATAACTGCTGTTGTCAGGAGTGGTTTGAAAACAGGGAAGAGAAGCATGACGAGATAGTTACGTAAAGGCTTGTCTTTATCAGCATAAACATATAAAGCTTTCTGTTGTAGAACTGCATTGGGTTCATGTTAATATTCCTCTATGTAACAAGAACAAATGTTAAAATCTGCTTCTCTTTCTGTGCTTTAGTGTTTTGAGCTTCTCCCCCACCAAAGTGGCCTCTCCTCCCCTGACCCTCCTGCTCTTGCTGGTGCTTTTGAAGCTTTGACAGGCCTTTTTTTTGGTCTTCTTGAATGTCTAAATGTATTGGGGAAACACTCTTCATTTTAATCAGATATTGTTTTCGTTTGCTGATTGGAATATTATAAGCACTGACATTGTTGTGTTGACATAAACAATCCTGGTGTTTATGAGCTCTCACATAAAAATGTAAAAATACAAAAAGGGGTAAAAAGGTGAAAAATGTAAAGTTAAAGGAAGAAAAACAAAAATAAAAACATTTCTGATAGATAGATAGATAGATAGATAGATAATGCTCTGAAACCTGTTTGGTTAGCATTTGTGTATTGTTACTTTTGTAATGTAATCCTTGATTTTTAACCATCTTGTTCTAAGAGATAAAGATATGAAACAAGGCTAGTTTGATTTAAAACTTCAAGAGATGTTTAAGTGATTGAATCCAGGAAGGATTTTAACAGATGTATGCCATTGAGAGCTTATTTAGTAAGTAATGTATTCATACTGACTAAGTTAATGTGTGATAAATTTATATTCCATGTTGTACTATCATTACAGACTGAACCAGACATTTTTGGTAAGCTATTTGCTGACTTGTTATTTGCGATTTGCTTTCTCTTTATCTAGTTTCATTCCATGGAACTTCTTTAACCTGATCAATGTAACTAATTTGTGTATAAATAAACATTATTTTTTTTAAAGTCACTGCAGTTTGAATATATTTTTTAAATGCTTTCATAAATTGAAATATTCAAATGAGAGAGTGATTAAAACAGAGGGTTTGCAGAATTTTCCACATAAGAAACATAACCCAGTAGAGCTGTAGCTGGGAACAATGGAAAAGATTAGAAACTCCCCCTCAGAGTGGCCGAGAGGGGGGAGGAATGTCTGTTCCCCTCTTTGACCTGTTGCTTGTTACACAAGACCGAATGTGAGGAACGATGATCAGTGTGTGGAGGTCAGAATGACCGGGGTGGGGGTTAGCTTTGCCTCCGACTGTGGAGTTGGACCGGTTTGTCTGTGTTGCTCTCTGCGACTTAAACATTAACGTCCTGACTTACCGCTCCGTTTTCCAACTGCACCCTGTTCATAATAACTGGGTCATAGAAATATTTACATTGTTGCAAAAGCCAAAGATTGAACATATTTTGCTAAAATTTTAAGTGAAGGTTAAGGGAATTAACTGAAAGATTAAAACTTGAGTGCATTTCAGTTTTCTTTGACCATGAACATTTAATTTACCAGTAGGTCTCAGGCATGAGGAGGACAATGCTGCTGTTTCTTCTTAAATGTGGGGGGGGGAATGAAACATTTTAACAGGTGTCAATTAGAGGAAAATAATATTTTGCATTAAAGATGGCAAATCTATTCTTTTTTTTCTGCTGTGTCCATCAAAGCATCTCTTCTCAAACCCGGTTCAATGCAGTCTAATGTGCACATTGAGATCCCTTGAAAGGTTTCTGTAGAGTCAAATAGTTGCAACAAAGCAGTTCTCGACCTGCCATGGGACGTGAGGCAGTAGGAAAATGCATCTGGTCCGGTCTTTTATTCCCGCTGTAAACAAAAATGGCTCCTCTCTGGAAGTGTTCACTATGGTCCGTTTCAGAGACACCTGGTTGACTCTAATGAATGAAAAAATCAAAAAACACCTCGCTGTACAAAATGTAATGACATTTATTCAATCCATACATGATCACCATATATTATGTCTTACTGCTTACTTTAATTTTCACGTCACATGTTCTCAAGCATCACATGAAGCCCTCTGATTTACATCACACAGGCCTCTGCGCGTTTCCAATACACCATACAGGAAAGACATTTGTGCTACAGTATGTAGGCATGGCTTGGCCGGTCCTGGCTCATTGGTAGTCGTCTTTGTCTCTCTGTCAGCTCCAGAAATCACAGTTGTAAGAGAGTCTCTGTATCCAATTCCAAAAACTTACTTCGGGTTCCTGTGTGTCTCTGTGCCAGTCCAAGCTGTGGCCTGTGAGCTGGTTCTTGGTGGCCCATGCGCCTCTAGCCAATGGTGACACCAAAGCCGCACTGGAACTTGTTCTTGCGGTGGTTGAGGAAGGCCCCCAGGGCCAGTGTGAGGGGCAGCGGCAACAGCTTCTTTTCCAGGGTTGCCCCGACCACCCAGTTACTGTCCACGGTGCCTGGAGAGTGGGAGAATACGCTCATTAGGCCACTACCGCTGGATGTGCGGTCACTCCAGCTGCTGCCTTCCTGGATTTACCTTTGAAGAGCAGATTAGCTTTGGGGAGGTCCAACTGGTAACCAAAGGATGTTGTGGTGTCTTGCATCCGAGTGCTGGCTTCAAATTCAACCCCTACCTGCAACTGTTTGAATGCAGAAATTACAGGAGAGGTGAGCCGAGTGTTTACAAAACTCTCAGTTGTTTGTGGTTTGGTCACTGATCGTGTTTCCATCACATCTCTCCCATGTGAGACTCTTTACTTGACCTGATTCTTGACTCTTTTCTCGACCTAATAGATTATTTTTATAAATCTAGACTCGGGCTCTGATTACATACAGTAGACATCTTGTCAAGCTGCGCGTTAATTCATTTGTACAGATAAAAGCTTTCTAAAACTCAGGTAAAGTACCTGCTCATTGGCTTTGTGATAGTACGTAGCATGAGCTCCTGCACCTCCCAGTGTTAAAGTTGCCACAAAGTTGTCCCCTGAGGAGGAAAACAAAAGACGTCTTAACGCTTGAATGAAGCAACGACTGAAATACGTGACATTTGGTAGCAAAGTATTACATTTGCTGAGGTTGCATAGGTTTCGGATATAAACATGATCTTACCTGTGTACCTGCCCAACAGAGAGGTGACGGCCCCTTCCTCCCCTGGTCTCCTGTGATACACCAGCTCTCCTCCCAGAGCCAATGATGGTGTGATCGACTGAAGATAGTGGGCAACCACAATGCCTGCGGAAAAAGCAGTCGGGGAGCCCTTCACATACATTGTATATCTTGGTTTCTTGCATATGTGTAAAATATGACCCCCACTCTCAGGTTTGAGCCATGAGCACACAGGGCCACACACTGAAGGAGCAAAACACAACCCAATGTGACCACTGGGCTGCGAATGTGCATAATACAGGGGGGCGGGGGCACTGTAAAGATTGTGGCATTACATAGACGCTTTTTAGTTAAATAAACACAAACTGACCCTTTTCATGCTTAGAATCGTTCATTTGGACAAAGCTCAGAGGCACTCTGGTGTGGATAAAACAACACAACTGCGGTCCTTCAAAAAGTTATTTGGTTCAAAGATTATTCAAGCGGTGTGGAATTTGTTGCTTTGTCCCCCCAGTTTTCTGGTCATGAGTTTACTTATCCTGGTATAGAGTAATGACTAGTCCATCCGAGATCAGTTGTTATGCTACGTAAAGCTTATTTTTGTGTTATTACATTAGTAACATTACCTTTGCCATCTACCTGATGTCTGTTCCTTTCCCTGTCAAAAAAGGATATAGGATGTTATTTGTTGAAGTATGGTATGTCAATAAGAGCCGGTTTCATATGGCCCCCGGGTCCAGGAGATATCCTCCCCAGCCCTTCCTTTTCTGCAGGTGGAGCTAAATTATGCTCTACAGGCGCCCCCTGGCTGCTACTTTTGGTAATACAGGGTCTAAGATGTTACATATATGTTTCATAAGAGAGCTTAGATTTGTTTGTTATTTGTTAAACTATATTTAAATCTCTTTTAAATCAAGCTGAAGCAGCATAACTGGCCATGACTTATGTGCAAAGTCACAGATCACATTCTCAGAGCTGAAGCCAACCATTGTTAGGGTGTTGAATTCAAAATAAAAGCACACAGAAAGCGTTTGTGCCCAAAACCAGAAAAAGTGATTTTTGTTTTCAAAGCAACAAGAGTCATTAATGTTATAGTTTCTGAGGTGGAGATTGTCCTCTGTTGAGCATTTAGGCTGTTTATTGATTAATGATCTAATTAAAGCCGTTTTCAGCATGTGAATCAGCTTCTTGAACTCCCATTCTGCTGGTATACGCTGTCATTGATCTAATCCCAGTCGTACCAGATCCAACGAGAACATCAGGATTTCCCAGCGTCACGGCAGAAGTGAAGTCCTGACCACGATACTCCAAGTCACACTGCCAGTTTACAAACTTATGCTGCTGAGTCTAGAAGAAACAATAGAGCACATCAAGCCTGAATGAGAAGGTAAATGATTATTTAGATGCGGAAGAACTTCCTTTCACATCTGTACTTACCTGCATGGCTATTTTGGAGCGTACAGCATTAGTAAGCTGGTGAATGATCTGGGCATTCAGACTCCCAGTGTTGTCCATATCTCCAACAATGACAGGAAATGACTGGACAGAACAAAGCCCACCATTTTCAGATTTGAAGAAATTAAATTAAACAACCGTAGAAACACCTTTATGGGTATCTTGGTGGCGATTCATTCAAATATCAGATTTCTGCCTTGAACAAAATGTTCAAATGACATATGCCGAATGGTTTTAACTTACATAAATCATTTATTTATTTTTGTATCCTCTCCAATCGGTCTGCACTTAACAAGTCATAAACCAACCACATTCAAACCTCAATTTAAACTGTCAACATGATTCATTAAAGCAGCAGGAAACTGAGCCTTACCTCTGCCGGTCCAGTCTGTTTACTGCCAACGTAGGTGGTGCCAAATCGATAACCAGAATCTCCCATGGTGCTAAGGGTAACAGTATGGCTGACCTGGAAGTGGTTACTTAGGCCCTTGTTGACCATTAACCGCACCCCTTCCATCTGCATGGGGAACACCTCTAAAAGAGGAAAGGGGAGATTAATAAACACCCACAGTCACCGCTGCTGATCATCACCTGTTACACAGCTTTGCAACATTATGGTTAAATATGAATAAACCCACACACCAGTGATTAATCTACTTAATACACAGTTTATAAAATCTGAGGGGATCTCACAACCTTTACATTTCCGGTGGCACTCTTCATATGTGCCTGGGTTTGGAAGGGAGTCGCCGCCATCTCCTTTCTGCTGGTCAGACTCAGACGTCTGAGGGACGGAAGATACGGAGGGCATAGTGAAGCCGGGAGGGACTGACACCAACCCTGGGACCCCTTGACCACCACCAGTAGCAGGTGGGGCTGGACTGGGGGAGGTGGCAGCCAACACACTGCCCATACTCTGACACTGTAACAGACTGGAGAGAGACCAGCAGTGAGTCATTAGTTTACATCATTCATCACAACCATGTCGATGGAAACCTATCCCAAATGAAACAACAAAGAGAATCAGTAAGAAAGCAGCTATCACCTTAAAGGTAGATAGTGGCAGTCAATATACTTTGATTTGAATGAGTTGCTAGATTTGGTATGTATACACATAAAGCTTGTTACACAGTATATACAATCATCTAAATCATATTAGGAAGTAAAAACGTTACCCAACAGCAGGGGCACAACACCATCAACTTGCCAAGCTATGTGCTCTGTCCTAGTACACTAGCAGAAAGAGTAGCATGCTGGTGCAGGCTAAGTAAGGCCCAGTGTACCCCGACTCTCCGCGCAAAGCACGGTGAGATACACCAGGTTAGCAACGGAAAATATCAATCTGGAAGTTGTGGTTAGTAACACAGAGCAGATCTGAACATAATCAATCAGTCTGAAAATGATCCACCAGTCATATTTAACCTGAGAGCTAATGCAAGCTAATAGGGTTGATGGGTTAGCTTGCTGGCTAGGTAGCCATGTGGAGTCGATCACCGATCTGTTAGGTCTAAAATAAAATACGAGTACTGCTACTTAAAAACCCAAAGGGTGGTACCCTGATACCTTCAGTGACCCTTAACGTATAGAGTCGATATTTAATATAAAAGCTTTTTTACTCACGCAGACGGCTAGGGTCCAGTGGTAGTTCAACACCGGTAAAGTTCACGACAACGTCCGTGACCGTAGTTCACAAGCATCCACCCACTTACCCCCAACTCTTCCGCTGATTGGCTCATGTTCATCAGGTTTCGACTGCCATTGGCTGAAGTCACGGCATGGTCTTCCCGTTCCCGGTGACGTATGATGAAGTCCATTCGTTGGACAGCAGCTTATTTCAGCCTGAATGACATTCCAAGGGTACGCCTAGTTTGTGAGCAGCAGCGAATGAATGAATCTACACGATTACAAAACGAGCGAGGCACATTTGATGAAAAACACCAACAAACATGACAAAAACCCACAAACGGGGTACATGGAAAGTAATTTAAATCTCAAAAGAAGGAGTCAGTGGGATGAACATTTATTTGTTTGCAGACACTGAAGCATTTCACAGAAAATCGTAACCGGCTTTTCATCTCAAAGCCTGTGCACAAAGTGATGGGCACATACAATAAGATACTGCCTCAGGTACAAAAGAAAAAAAAAAAAAAAAAAAGCAACAACCCTGAAATTTAAAAAATGGAGTGGGGCTTAAAAAGAAAAAAAAAAAAAAGGAATTTCTTACAAAGGAAAATTACAACCAGCCTCAGATTTTAAAAGTACCAAGAAAAATTAAACCAAATTCAACTCTGGGGAAGTGAACATAGTATTTAATGTCAGTCTAAGGCACTTTATTGCAAATTTAAAAAAGCTCCGTATATAGAAGTAATACGGCTTTATCCCAGTTCCAATCCTTAACACCTTTCCTCTACTTTACCTACTAGGTTATATCGCCTCTTTAATTCTGGAATAAATATGGCCTTTTGATAATCAGATTACTGCTACTGCCATCCTGACACTGTTTGAAAGGAAACACCGAGCCAAGCCGAGGGTGAAACTGGTATTGTGCTTAAAATAACTGTTGTTTTTTTTTAAACAGAGACTTTGTCATGTTCAATGCTATTAACTGAGACTTGGGAAATACTGTTTAGGGCTCTAGCTTGAAATAAACCAGGAGGACTTCACAAACACAGCCTGTCTTACCAGGTATCAACAAAATGCAGCGCTGCATCACATTCTATGGCAAGATCATCATCTGCAAACATTTGAATCTTTATGCTGAAGCACCAGAGGAGATTATATTCAACACCCCTCAGAGGAACGTCTAAGTGTTGTTCTGTTATGTCTACATTCATCTTTAACTCCCTTTTTAGAAACACCATCTCAAATCATTTACCTCAAATTTCTACAAATGTTGCAAATATAAGCAATTCAGCATCAGAGAGAGATAAAAAAAAGAAAAAACACAGTCAGCGATCACATTAGGAGCACCCGTTGGTTGAGTGAGTATCCAAACAAGACAAACTTTGGCAACAACTCCATGTATAAAAGCCTATATACGACTGTTTTGTTTTTTTTAAACCCAAAGAAAAAAGTACTGCAATTCTCCATTTGTCAGAATGTGTTGAATAAAATAGCAGCAATGCAAAGCATAAATTGTTGCTCATAAACAAAAACAAAATAAAAGGTCTTACAGATGTTTTCTGCTGCATCATTCCAAAAGGAGGAGAATCTGATCAGTGCAAAAGATTTAAGTTTTAAGGGTGTAAAAAAATGCAGTCACGATGGGAACTTTTGGTGCATCCACTGATCACAGTAGAGCATTTCATTGCCAGGAAGTCCAGTGCCCTCCCATGGTCAACACAGATCCATTCATGACCTCACAGAATCTGAAACATAACCAACAGCTGATATGCAGGAAAATCTACAGCTCCCACTGAGTATTAAAGGTAGGAGAGGAGATTTATTTCCAGCTGAAGCTTAAACCATTTCACCAGGATCAAGTAAAAAATAATTACCAGTGACACAAAGTTAAACTGGTTAAGGCAGTTTTCAATAGAGGAAATAAGTTTATTAAGTCAAGAAAAAGAAAAATGGCTGTAGATTCATTCTGGGAGAGAGAAAAAAAATGCTTGTTGTGATGGGAGTTAAAATAAAGAAATCTTCACTTAAGTCCTGTGTGTTGTTACAGCCAGTAAGAGAAATGCCAGGCCACTTTATTTCTGAAAAAAATAAACCACAAAGAAAAAAAAAGGGAAAAAAGAGAATTAGGAATTGAGAATTGAGTGGAGTGTCAGAGTTGCAAACCTGCAGCAGAGAGGTGGAACTGCGTGCTTTTCAGCTTTGTTCAAACCTAAGAAGACTACTGTGGTAGGGTTGAGAGCAGAGCCTTTTAAATCCTGTAAACCTGAAGTTAATCTTCTTGATGACAAGAGGATACAATCCAAGTGTCTGCGATGCTTTAATTGGATGAATGGTCAACGCTTTCCAACAGTAAGATGTTTTTCAATTTCCCCTTTACACCTTTGCTAGTATGTACAGTCTCACTAATCAATTGCTTTGAACCGAGTCTTCATTACTGAATGAGACAAGATCCATGACTTTACATACTGCAGGACAGAGCTGTCGGGTTCAATTAATATCCAATTGAGGGCTGAGTCCTTTCATTTTTTCAGACAGTTTGAACAGAAGTACACTTTCTTCTGTTATATACTTTAAATCACAAGAAGTTACAGCTGGCAGCAAACAGCTTTGCAGCCTCAACACAATCCACTCAGGATTAAGCAATCGTCTTAATTACTTTAAATCACTTTAGATGATCAAATTAAAGACGTGGATGGAATGCAGCCATTTTTTCCCAAAATTTAGGAGAAAAATTCATCTTCAAAGTTAATTTGCCCATCACAGCCTCTTGAGCTTTCAGAAATACCAACCTTTCATTCAGGATGCTCCCATGTCCTTAGTTTTTGCACACCCTTCTTCATCATAACCATCTGGGTCCACGGAGTGAAACTCTGCCACATACAGGCTCTTGTCGATGCTGCTGGGGATGGGCTTTATGTCAGTAACCAGCTGGTCCTCGATGGTCTTCAGGTTGTAGCGATCGTCTGAAGTTATCAGATTGATGGCCAGACCCAGGTGACCAAAGCGTCCTGTGAGGAAAGGCGGTGTGTCAAGTTAACCTGTTTTTTGGGGGGGATTTTCAGAATAGTCGGTTTAAATAGATCCATTACTTGAGAGTGTGATATGCTGTTATTTACCTGATCGGCCGATACGATGCAGGTATGTCTCGGCATTTTTGGGGAAGTCAAAATTGATGACGACATTTACTGCCTGGATATCAATTCCCCGAGTGAACAAGTCTATGAAAAAGACGTTAGTGTCAACATTAAAGTCTGGGGGGAAAAAGTATATATATATATATACTCCCCACATTTCAAAATGTACATGCCCCTCACTTACCTGTGCAGACAAGGTTTCTGCACAGACCATTTCTGAAGTCATGGAAGACACGATTCCTGTACTCTTGCATCATCTTTGCATGAATGTAGAAGCATGAGTAGCCCAGCTGTGTTATTTTCCTTGCCAGAAGCTCCACTCTTTGAGTGGAGTTACAGAAGATTATCGACTGATTGATCTGGAGCTTTAAGACAAAAGATTTTACCAGTATTTAATACTGAAATGCCTTAATGCCTCATGTGAATTAAACTCAGTCAATGTTGCCAAAACATTTCATCATTAATCTGCTATCAAATTATTCTGGTATTAAGTTTAAATAATCAATGTCAGCATCGTTTTTAAGTTGATAAAAAATAATCACTTGTGCAATAAATGTGCTTTGAACTCTCACCCTGGAAAAAAGTGTGTTGAGACAGTGGACTTTCTGCCTTTCAGTGACATAGGCATAGTACTGAGTAATGCCCTTCAGCGTCAGCTCCTCCATCAGGTTGATTTCATAAGGCTTCTGCAGGTGCTTGTTCTGGAAGAAAAGAAAAAAACGTTTCAGAGCATACAACGATGCTCACAAGAGATGGTTTCTGTTTTTATCTGAATAAATACTTTAACTCACCATGAACTTCTGCACGCTAGTGGGGAACGTGGCAGAGTAAAGCAGAACCTGACGATCCTTTGGTAAGAAGCTGATAATATCTTCAATCAGGACCACAAAGTCCTGAGACAGCAGTTTGTCTGCCTGAATACAGTATTGTTTATGGGACGCATTAGAAGATGACCAACTTTAATCATCGGCCAACAATTGCAAATAAACGTTTATTAAACCCACTTCATCCATCACTATCATTTGGGTCTTATTCACTTTTGCAACACCCTTCTTGATCAGGTCGAGTATTCTGCCTGGTGTTGCAATCACTACATGAACTAGAGAGAACACAAACATCACGTCATGACAAGTCCACAGAAGAAGTCTCAGGAAATTTGCACTTTAGTCAAATAGTCATTGTAAAAATCATGAGGTTTTACTTTCGGTTAACCGTAAATGAATGCTTGTTTATCTTCGGTATGAAAACTAAGATAATTATCAGCATTACCCGTCTCATCAAGGCGCAAAATATCATCCCTCAAGTTGGTTCCACCTGTGGTTGCCATAACTTTGACCCCTCCCAGGTGCTTGCTTAGCTGAATACTGATCTGGCTCATCTGCAGGGCCAGTTCTCTTGTTGGTACCATTACTATGGCTGAATGGAGACAGAAATGGGAGGGGCTGGTGAAATGTGAGGGTTGATGAAATGCATGGAGATAGTGTGTATACATCAAGAACAAAAGTCAGACTGCTTGACATCAAGAAATACTGATGAGTTACAAAAGTGACACTGACCAACTAACCCAACAAATGCAATGTGCCTGCATGGATCATTTCGATTAGTCCCAGTGTTACTGCTGCTGAAACTCACCCTGTATGTGATCTTTCTTCAGGTCTATCCTCTCCAGGAGAGGGATGAGGTAGGCTCCACTTTTTCCAGTACCGTTCTTGGCCCGAGCCAAAATATCTCTCCCTGAAAGTGCAATGGGGATGCTTTCCTCCTGTTGAGACAGAGATAAACTGCAGTCAGTAAACTGCTAATTGGATGAAACATAGGGGCAATAATCAAGACAAAGCAACATGCAAATGAAGAGATGAATGTTCACACTTTGTTTGCTTTGACCACAGCACTGATTGTCATCAGTTTCTGTTTTCAGGCGATATGCCTCACTGTAAACTGCAGATCTATGATACTCGTTTTTTTCAAGGGGCATTAACGCCTGAAGCAAGTACAATTGCAAAAGTTAACACAAAGATGTCCACACACTCAGTATAAGAACTGCCAGTCAAAGCTGTTTTCAAACGATAATGGGACAAAATATCTACTGTAAATGACCATTTAGTAATTGATTTCAACAATAATTGTTAGAAAATGGAAATGCATATTGAAGATAATATTCATATTTCAGAGATCATAGAATCTAAACTCATTTTTAGCTAACATGTGGATCCATAGCCTCTCCCAGGAAGAGACAAACAGAAACGTAACCCCTGACCAGGAGGCCACGGACAACAGCCTATGACATTCAAACTTAACTCCAACATTAAGAAAGGTCACTGTCTAAGGAAAGAAAAAACTCAAAATTGTTAAGTGTGTTCATAAGCAACACTGGGAGTGCTGGTGAAACTGGGAGTATTTGCGAAGTAACATCTGCTCTATGTGCGTAGAAACATTTTTAAATAACAAATCATTGGTCTCATATACAGTTGTGTTCAGAGGGCTTTAAATATGTGGAGGGCCCCAACAAGATGTCAAAGGAGGGCAACTGCAGCAGCTGAGGGCAGAGCAGCTGTCTGCCAACTGACAGTCTGTCAGTGGATCCCCACTGTTGCACAGTCAATGTGTAAGAGAAAAAGGACTGTTGTAGCTTTTAACACTGATGAGACTAAGAGGTGACATAGTTTTGTGTGTGAATATGTATAGACCATGTTGATTTGTCAAAAACACTTGAAAATGACTAGTGCATACAGACACTACAGGAAGCAAATTACAGTGATACTCCCACCAAAAAAAACACCAAATTGATGCCCTCAAAGTTAGATTTATACAGCCAGATGACAATATAGTCGATTGACTCTGAACCCCAACTTTATGTTTACATGTCACAGTTTTTACATTAAACTAGTACAGCATGAGTGTACACAGTCTAAGAGCTGGTTATTCACATCATCTTTCTTTTGTCAGTTGGTTCTAAGAGATTTAATGATAGAGTCACTGTTAAGGTAAATCAATGGCAACATCTGTGAACTCACATTTACAGTGACCTGTTGGGACGAGCAGAATGTCTTAAATGTTTACCGACGCAGTTCACACAGCAAACATACTTTAAACATTTACCACATTCTGACCTGTGAATTGACACTCAAAAGAATGCAACTACTTTATGTACCTGAATAGGGGAGGGTTTCTCCCAACCCATTTCAAAGATCCCCATTAGAAGCTCTCTCTTTAGGCAGTAGTCTTCAAATTCATTTCCTTTGGTTGATGTCACATCCTAAGAAACGAAGAGCAAACACTGGAAGTTAGTGTTTAATAAGATGCAAAACATGGCAAGTTAACAGTTACAAGTAAAACTGAATCCAAGGATTATTTTTACACCAAGCTACAAAGGCAAATGTTGTGTCTTCTCAGGTCCAAATGTAAAAAAAACCTCTAACTAAGGCCATATAATCAGCCATAACGGAAGATAACTTGCCAGTACAATAGGGGACAGCAGCATGTCTGTTATATAAAAAAAAGATACTTGAAGCACTCTTAAACAAACACCTTGCTTAGCATTTTTTCCTGTAAAGTAAAACAAAGCACAACCATCAATTGTTTGATGCCTTTTACACTCCACATGCACATATTGTTTAAGTGTTCTTGTTTTGGAGATATGACGTGACAAACCAGAAGAGAATGGGTGCAAAATACATCAAAGTTCGCTTTCGGTCATCACTGCAGCATCCCCAGACCAGATTATGATAACAGAAACAGGATGCACATAACAAAAATATAAGAGGCACTTCTCACTGACACACCACATATGCTCAACAGGCAGTTGTTGACTCTCTTAAAACTATTTTTGGAGTCACAAAACCAAATCTGAAAAATGAACGCCTTACCGAAGTTTTCACTCTGTTGTCTTTTGGTGGAAGCTCCAGGCAGTTCCTCCAGTCATCACCAAACCTGTCAGAAAGACATCTTAATTACGTTTTTTGCTTGTGCTGAGATCATAACTTGTTGTCATGAAGCGATAACACCAGTGTGAAATAATTTTTTTTCAACAGGAAAATTAGACTTGCGAGTTTTGCGGCTTTAAGAGGAATGTGTATTGTACTTGGATAAAGCCAAATATTTTGTGGTTCAAGTAGTTTAAGGTGCAAATGAAAATGTGAAGAAAAAACTCAAATTTGAATAAATGAGTATCTCACTTGATGCCTCCGCTGCTCTGAGGAATACCGGTTCTTATCTGGGGGAAACCTGGCTGTTGAGCAGTTGAAAGGGGTCCTGACTGCTTCCCAGCTGGCTTGGCCTGCCCCTTGAGCTGCCCATTTGCCGTTTTGTTCAAACCAATCATCAGTGATGGGTTTGCCGTTCTCGCAGTAGCCATGGATTCGATACTTGATTAACAATTCTTCAGATCATAAGATTTGTGTCTGCTGCTGAAAAAAATAAAAGCTTTCTCTTCTGCACAGCTTTAAAGAGTTAACAGTGTACAAAATATTGAGACTTCTTGAAATGAAGTTAGAATAAGTATTCTATTTACAAAACCACTCTCCAAAAAATGAGAGATAAACAGCCATAAATAACAAAAATATTACGACAAATATTTGTCACAAAATATTTGTTCTAATGTGCCCTTAATAATAACCCTAATATAATCCTAATTTTCCTTTATTTTCCACCATATAAATTTGAGTGCTTGGTTTATACATCCAAAATGGCAAGTGACAAAATATGACCCGCTGCGTTGCTTGTCAACTTTTGATTCATTACTTTAACTTCATATCCAGATGAGTGGTTGTTTAAGCTCAATACTGATTTTAGAAAAAAATGTTAGTTTTTTTTCAGCATGCAATATCTAGATCTGGAACTGAGCACAAGATCCCAACGACAAGTGTTATCTTGTTCTTGTGTTCTGCGGAAAAACAGATGGATTGGCTGTCTGCAAAGGGCTCTGGTGATTTCTGGTTAAAAAAAACAAAGAAAGAAAGAAACACACACAAATTAATAAGGAAAATTTTAAGACAATGACTGTTTATATTCTTATTTATCATTTCAATTGTTTGGAATTGATGTTAAAATGATCTTGTTAGGCTAATCAAACAATAATTTCTATATGCTTCCAAAGTTAAAACAAGTAATGCCAATATTAACGCAATATATTCGTGAATGTGGATAGGCTTCGAGTCATCCAACGCTGAAATTCAAGCCGAGGCAACAACTAGAGCATTAACCTGTTGGCATGGTATTTTGGACGTTTGGCTTTCTTTTAACGCCAATACAATATGTAAAAAATAATAATAAAAAAAAACACTCCATAGGGAACGTTGAAATTTCTTGTTTAGCAACGTGGCTTCTGCCTTTCAACTCGCAGGCTGGTGTTGAGTTCAGCGTAATTCAAATCGTATATCAATTAACACTACGGACTCGAACACCGTGAGCGAATAGGTTGCCATTTGTTAGTCCACTATTTGTTTGTTTGTTTGTTTGTTTTTGTCAACCAAAATCAATGACTATGGTAGCATGCTAATGTTTAGCCTATATCTAAGTTAGTGTCTTACCCGTCTTAATTGACGTTAAAGTCGAAGACTTCAGAAATTACCCTTCACAGTCGAGACAAAAAATAGTCAAAGACTTACCCGTTGTGTTCTGAAATGACGTTTAATCGGCAGTTCAGGTAAGCTTGGTTTGCTATTTAAGAGAAAAGCGCCGAGTTAACACTCTTTTGTCCCTTCTTTCAGAATATTGACAATTCAATATGGCCGCGCGCTCGTTTTTGGATTGGTTCTGTGCCTCAAAGGATCATCAAACTGACCAATCACAGGTCTGCTTTCAAATTCTCAAAAGTTGTAATGGGACAAAAAGGCAACATGACAAGTGAAGGTGTGGGACACAATTTATATTAAAAAATATCTACAACTTTTCACAGGTAGAAATAAACTCATACTATATAAACTCAAGCACAACCACAAAGATACCAAGGTCAAATTTAAATATTCAAAATATGGAACAACAACAATTTGATACCAGAAACAATTATTAAACTCTGGGTATACCCTTATGGTGAAGACACTACCGATGTCAGTAGTTCAGGTAAGGCTATGTGTCTTTTGACTATCTTCTGTTCATTACACAGCCACATTCATATTTTCCTCTTTTATATTATTTCCTTTTTAGCAGGTATGCAAGGGTTGCTAAGCATGGCCATTTCGGGAATTTACCAATAGGTCTATGCCTTGGCAACTTCACAAACATACATTATCTACCATATTTATATGCAGTAGCACACTCTCAGTTCATTGAACAAGCATAAGAAAAAGTCACTGAAGACGCTGAGCTCTCAAGAGGTGTCCAAAACAGCAGCTGTATCAGCAGAAAGGCTTGAGGATTGCCGGTAAGGTATCAAACCCCAAGGAGGGTGACCAACTTGACTGTCTTTGATTTGTAATTTCGGTGATGATCTGGTCCGATATGACATTTGATTAACCCTTCTTTGACAGAAGTTTGGTTGTCTCTTTGATGCCAGGCCTTGTGGAGGTAGTTTCAAGTTCCACTGAGAGGTAATACTGAACTAGTTAAATGGATAAAAAGTGTGTGAAGTCTCTGGTGAGTGGGAGGCACTGTGATGAAGAATGTGGGGTGTTGTCAAAGGTGAAGATCCACGACTGTGATTGGGAGATGGGGATCCTAAGAGAGAAACAAAGGGTGAAAATTAAGTACTGCACTGTTTGGTGGCTTTGTTCACCTGTCAGTGATCTTGTATGCATTTTCTCACCCTTTTGCATGGCATTACTCCTCTTTGGTGAGATACACATTGAGTTTTGATCTTGAACTCTGGTCAGCTTGGAGCTTCTCCCTCGTAACACATCCGCTATCTAAAAAAAAAAAAAAAGTTCATAAAGCTTTTGGGAATAACCTCCCCTGAATAATAAATCTTGAGTCAAACAGTATAGCACTAGTAGAAGATAAAACCCTACATCCTTTACATTTGGTCCACTAGGGGGAGGAATACACATTATCTTTCAGAATCGTGTTTAAACTGCTTCCTCCTTACTCCTAATTTGAGCTGAGTAAGCCAGGTCTGCATTTGTTCTGTTGTAACCTCACTAAATATACGGGATTTTCCAACCTACAGTCGTTGTGAAAGACTGAAAGTTTCGACAGGGGTGGGTCAATCAGGGAATCATACACAGACAATTTGGTCTTTGGGGTTAAGCTTTGCTAAAAGGGGCACAACCAGGATGAACTAATACTTTGTGACACTGTTTTCAGAGAGCTCAATAACATTGAAAAATATTATATGCTCTGTCATCTCCTTACTTCTTTGTTTTTGGCTACCATCACGGGGGTATCGTTGTGGTAGTTCTTCAGGCTGGTGTCAGCACCACTCTTCAGCAGCAGTCGCACCGTATCTACCTGGCCACGGCCACAGGCAATGTGCAGGGCTGTGTTTCCGCTGTATGACTGACTGTTGACATCACAGCCATTCTGTGACAAAAAAATGGAAGACGGTGATTCACAAAGAAATACAGAGAAGACGCAGTTCAACATAACAAGTAAAACTAAACAGAGCCATGACGAGGCCCAGCCGGATTAGATGGAGATGAAGCACAGAAAATGTTGGGAAATATTATGGAAAGAGAAAACATCAGTTTCTCAGCATAGAATACAGCTCTTTAACTCTGAAAGTACAGGTAATTCAGGGATCTTAGCAAAAGTTCTTCAATTGTCCAATCAATTAGAAAATAGTTAAATACTTTATGAGCTGGAGAGGGAAACAAGCCTTGTTAAACTCAACTGAGTCTCAGCTTTTCTCTCTCCTCTTCCCACTGCCCACACATACTCATTACCTCAATCAGGAAGTGGACCATGTCTGCATTATTGCTCTCCACAGCATGGATGAGAGGACTCTGACCACTCTTGATGTCCTGATTAGACAGGGGGGAAAATGAAGCATTTGAAAGGTGTAACTTGATAAACATGTCGTTCCTGTTAAGCTTTAGATCTAAAATACTGAGATGATGTACCAGGGACTGACCATTGCATTGATGTTAGCTCCTGCGTCCAGCAGCATTTTAGCCAAATCCTGGTGACCTTTTCGCACAGCCAAATGGAGAGGGCTCAAACCTGCATACAGCAATCCAAGGTTGAGTTTTCAAAAACACATCCTGGAACAGTGTTGAAAATATTTTAGTGACAGTTATTGTCGTTAAGAATATATTCTGAAATCAGCTAATTCAGGCGATTCACTGTGTTGGCCATTTAGACTATGTTTAGAATATGAAATATGAAACATTTATACCAAGACTACATCCAAAAAGGCTAATGCAAAAAGACTGAGAGAAAATCAATGGAGAAAAGGATGTTCATGGCTAGTTCCTTGAAATTATAAGTAGCACTGTATGAGTGCCTTTGGAAATGAAAAGTATATCAAGTGCTTTGTAGAACAAGGTTAAAAGTTATAAAGGCACTGTATAAGAGGGAACAACCTGAACTCTCTCTTATGCTCACAAATGTCACTGAGATCTCCTGGCAAAGGGAGTCCACATCTCAGCTGCTTTTGGGACAAACATACAACGACTTCCAAGTGCTAAAGATTAATCAGACCACTGTTTCCAGTGAAAGGCACAAAGTGTTTTGGATATATATCAACTTTTGAGGATATTCTTTTATTTAGACTGTAATTTGTCATTCAACAATTACAGGCACATCACAGCAGATAAACAGTCATTTATAAGAGTTTATTAGACTGACGAATGTAAGGAGAGCGGCTTAAGAGTCATTCAAAATCTCTCCTTGGTAAAGTACACCCCATACAATAGACGCCTCTTCAAAATATCACAACTTACCCTCAAAGTTTCTTATCTCGAGGGATGCTGAGGATGGGGACAGAGAGAGCACCACAGACAGGCAGTCACGCTGGTCATATTCACAGCAGAGATGCAATGCTGTGTGGCCATGGCGGTCTAAGGCGATGGGGTCAGCACCGGCTCCCAGCAAGGCCTCCACCATGCTTGGTTGCTTGGTTATCACTGCCAGATGAAGGGGCGTCTGAGAAAGAACATCGTCATATATGAAAGCTTAGACAGACAATTGGATTTAGGGCCACAACATAAAATCTGCATATACTGCCTGTAAAAATTTCCAGCAGCCTCTCCACTGTACACATGCCACTGCTGCAATGCATAAGACATACGTATTTTTAGAGGCGATAAATTATTAAAAAATATTTTGCACTACAAATACAGGCACAGCTTCACAAATGGCAGTGATCACTAGATGGCAGTCTTCTTATCACTAATGCTATTCTCAGCTGTGCTACTCTCATAGCCATCATGCCCTTTTCTTCAAATCTGGCAATAATCAGATTTATTTGCATTTGAATTTACATGTGTCATTGTTTTCAAACAAGAACGTTTTTACGATGCCTGAAAAAATCCGTATGTATATGGGAACTAGCAAGGCATAGCTTAACACAAAGACTGTTGTCGGAATATTGTCCAAAATCACATAGATTAGACATTTGAAATCACAAACAAATGTACACCAATTTCAAGGAAGTGTGTAGAGATTTCAAGAAAATATCTCCTATTACCAGTAACCCGTTTAACAGGTTAAAAGGCAGTGATACACAAAAAGATTAAAAATACTCCAAGGATGTGACAATCATAGGCAATGGCCAAATCCAGTAAGAATATCAATATTATCATGGCTCCGGGAGCTTGAAGATAATCCTATACATTATATATATATATATATAAACACAATTTATCCATACACCTAGTTCATAATCATCAGCTATTAAATCAAAGTCCAAAAACATCTACCTCAGAAGAGACCTTTGCACCACATATCACAGAACAAACAGTGTGACACATCAAAACGAGTATCTTTTCTCTATCCAGGGCAACGGAAGCTAGGATCAAATATGCAAAACACACCAGTTTTCAGCAGTTTGTTAATAATATCTCTTTAACAGTCCTCTGGGTGAGGTCAGTGTGAATCATGCTGTTGATTGTGTCAAACATGACAAGAAGAATCCTGCTATTTTAAATCAAACTATTTTTTGCAGTTTCACTTTTGCAACATGGCTAATGTGTGCGTGTGACTTCCAGTAACAACTTTTTTTGATTATTGGTCTAACAGTGGAGAGTGTGTCTGTAGAATTCCTCTGTTGTGTCATTGTGTTCCTCCCTTTCGCTCCCGTTTCCCTGAATTGTGTGACTCACCTGTGGAAACACACAAACGTGCACAGCTGTCATCGCCTGAATTTGCTAATAACAGGCAGAAGCCAATTGGGAAAGGTCTACGCCGGCTCTTAATACTCTATGTTTCAGAATGTTACCGAAACCCAATCTGACAGAGCAATTAACTTCACATTCTTTAAAGAGCCATGTCGGGTGAGATGACCTATACTAGGGCAAATGATGTTCCCCTGTTTAAGTAGAGTCAAAGTACTGATCTGCGTTAACCAAAAGAAAACAACAAAGAAGACTGCTGTAACTATTAGGATTGACTTCAGCACTGTCCATCACATTAAATAAACCTTGATGTACAGTGGTTAATCATTATTTTTGAGGACATGCATTTAGAATAAAATCTCGAATGAATGTGACGTTTAGTAAAAATCAAATCAACCGTAGACACTCGTACTTGTGTTTAAAAGACAAGAGAATTTCCACATGAAAAATGTTTGGAACCATGTCTTAACAGCTGTGAAGCCTTAAAAAAACACTTATCAACCCCCCAAAAACTACAGTTTGCTTGAAAGCATTTATATAGGACTGCTAAGCAGAAAAAATAATAATTCAGATTTACCCTCTTCCCATGTGGTGGGGGCATGATCTGTACTTGTCATGGATACTTCTTACTATACAAGGCAGTCAAATTTTCATTATATGAGATTGTTTAGATAATCAAGTCAAGTCCAACGGTTCCATAAAATGATTTGGTCAGCTGACTACAAGATTATTCCAAATGACCAGGATTTCCCATCAATAGATTTATTGGACACATATTCCGACGAGTCAACGATAGCAGTTTTAAGCTTAAATCATAAAAAAGGGTTAGGGATTATGCCAAAGTGAGTGTGTGCCGTAAAAGGGTCCAAGTAAGTTTTACTTAGTTTTACTTAAGATGAAAATATAAATGGTAAATACGACGCATCATCATCTGATGTTTCCACTGAACCCAGTATCCAATAGTGCGCATATGGAATGGAGTTTTTCTGTCTTTGTTTCTCACAAAAGTTACAGAGGATGTGTCAAAAGCATTTCTTTATTTTGACCATCCAACAGAAGCTATGCTTTATAAGTTTTGCTGCCTCAGTTTTTTAAAGAAACCGTTAAGATGTGCGCAAGGATGGTAGCTCTATCAATAGATACACACACTGTGTGATATTGTGTGCAAGCAGTTTGATGTTAACTTGTGTTTATGTCAGGTACATACACTTTATGAAATACTTTTCTTTACCAACATCTCCCCCATCCCCAAACTCCTGCCTAAGATTTTACCCATTGTCCTCCTCACACCAAAGGAATTCTCTGTGTTAAGTCATTCCGAGAACTAAGAAACCACTGTCCATACTAAAGCCATAAAAGGCCTTCAAAAAGGAGTTGGCAGACTGGTTTCCTGTAAAGAACTTCAGAGTGACTAAACAAAAATTCTGAACAGATAAGAGGAAGGGTGAAAAGGGAGTGAATTGGGAGTTGGAGAGAGGAGACAGGAATGAGGAAACATAGAAGGAGAGGGTAGTCCTGGGGAAAGTCAGGATACTTAGGGGAAAACCCTTCGCTTTCCCATGGGTCTGTCCTCTCACACTTGCATTCCTGCACAATTAGCTGATCAACATGAATGTGGTAAAATGATGAGAACAGTAGAGGTTTATGGGCATGAAAACAGCCTGAAGGAGACAGTGTCAAATGCACAGTTCTTTTCTGCAGAGAACACTGCATAGTGAAGTCAGTCCTATTTCACAAATAAACATCAGATACAATTACATCAGAGTTGTTCGCAGTTATAATGATAGCATCAGTTCATGAGCTTTGGTTAGAAACTAAAGTGTCAAAAGACGTCTGCAGTGACGGGTGTAAAAGACAATAGAGAGAGAGTGCGACTGACAGCGAGGCACGCGCAGGAAGGGAAAGTCCCTGTGCACTACCCTCTGAACCTCAGCACAAGGTATGTTGAGAAACAGCACAGCGCAAAGCAGGGGGAAGGGAGGAGGGTCATGTGACTTCTCGGAACAAGAATACTAAAACTCACATAAACACAGACGGATGTGTCGTTTGTGCATGAACATGAACAAGCCCGCACACACACACACACACACACACCGAAAAATAGCACACCTCCAACCTACCAAAAGCAGACTGAAATTTTTTTATGAATTGTTACATTACGGTCAGTATCACAACAATAGGTTGCACACATAGCTGTCTTACAATCTAACGCACATGATCAAGGGAGATAGATTCCGTGTAGGTGGCCCCAAAGGGATTTGGTCACCAAATCAATGTAAATGACATGCACACCAGTATCAGCTGACAGCAGCAGGAGCAGCAGATCGGAAGAGGGCCACTGTGTGCTCTTATGGCCACATTGATAGCATGACCGGCGTGGGAGTTTCAAACAGCTGTCTCCAAAAGCATCATAGTGGAAGGCAATCATCCAGAGACACTTGCACTGTTATAATATGTAATAACAGTAGTGATAGTAACACTCTGTCAAAAAGTTCCACAATCAAAGCCACAGAAACTCAGGATCTGATACCAATATTGGGAAGAAAAAATAATTTTCCATGTGTATGGCAAAGTGCTGGAGAAATTTGTGCGCTCTTTGTTTGGTTACCTTAATTTTTTATAAGTTCAAAGTTTCCTGCCTTTATCTAAATAACAATGTTCTTCACGTCTTGTCGTCAGTCAAAACCACACAATCTGGTAGGCAAATGATGGTGATGGGACCAGTCTCTGTAAATATCCCCCTTTGACTGCAATTGACAATGACACTAAATGTCGATGTGTGTGTGTGTGTGTGTGTGTGTGTGTGTGTGTGTGTGTGCGCGTGTGTGCGCGTGTGTGTGTTTGTGTGTGCGTGTGTGAAAAGGCAGTTTGTGCATATTTGTCGAGTGTGTTTGGGCATGCGTTTTCCTTTGCAGGTTTAGGTACAGGATATCACAAAACCTAGTCTGTCAAGTCTCAGTGATAAGGAAACAGAAGAACTGATGATAGCACTAGCGTTATTTCTGGTAAGTGTGCCTGCAGCGTCCTGTGTGGTGTGACACCCCAGCCATGAGAACTACAGCTCAGCACAACTCAGGTGCTTTCTCTGTAAAAGGATAATAGAAAAAAGAGACAACTGGTAAAGAGCAAATAAAGAGGACAATGAGGCTGAGACAACAAAGAGGGAGAGAACGTGGAAGCGTTGGCTTAAAGCCAGTAGCTGGGACAGCCCGGGATTGGGAAATACTCAAAGGCCATTCCTTTTTGGCATTCCAGTAAATCTAAAATTACATAGCTTTTGTTTCTTTTGAAGTTACTAAGTAAGGACCTGAGGGACACCATCAATTCTTAGTTTTTGTAAGGAATTCCTTGACATTTAAGTGTAGATGCTTTTAATATATTCATAATTTGTATCAATGCAGTCTGCCAAAACTCCTAACTCTTTATACAACTGGAAATACACAACTTCTACAATGTAAATTTTCAATATCTTCATTTATACTCACTTGAGGACATTACGTGACCTTTGAGAACAAGGTGGTTCTAGAATAGCAGTATTGTCAACACCTCTAATCTTGGTGTCTTCTGAATTACACAACATGGGAAAGCTTGGAAATAAACCTTGAAAAATCCCTTTCAATAAGGAAGGTAATCTCTTGAGAACCATATACAAAATAAAAGTGAGCAAAAAGCACGCAGAGTCCTTCCCAGAATGAGCAATGATTTGGTTTGTGGCGAGTGCTGGTGGAGAAAGCAGAAAGGGTGAATTCAAATACATAAGCCTCAGCTGCCATGACTGTAAACGTGTGTGATAACATAGTTCATGGCAAGGAGGAAACTACCAAACTTCCTGTTTCTTTCCCTTCTATGTTACTGTTATCAGGAGGCTTGGGGTTTGACAGTCAGACATAGCATCTGCCACAAAAATGACCTGATAACTACATTTGGTGGCGTTTTTTCAACTTTTTAATTGTATAAGAAAAGGTAAATAACATTAACTATTTTAATTAATAGCTGAAAATTCTTATTTAGTCAAAAAAACTATGGAACTCCTTCCAGGAGGTAATTAAACTTACTGTGTGAAATATTTTGATAGTGATTTCCATTCCTCTGTTCCTACAGTTAGCACCAAGAACAAACTAAAGTGTTGTTTTAAGGGAAACTTACAAGTTGACAAAGTGAGACTCCAAAGAATTTGCACTAAAGACCCAAAGAGACATAACTAAAAAGCAAAACATTATCTGGAGTTCTGTCCAGAAATGGCAAACAAACCATCACGAACACCCAAACAGAATAAGAATAATCCACTAAATTGGATGTCATTAAGTGTTTGTATTCAAAGTGTGTTTTCAGTGCCACCATCAATGTGTTTGCCTTACCTGACGGAGATTGTTGTAGATATCAAGGCATCTATGAGCCAACATAAGCAGTTCGACGAGTTTGCAGACAATGTTCAATTCCCCCTGCACCACAGCTATATGGAGTGCTCTGTAATGGGCACAAACAAACAGACAAAAACAGTTAATGAGACAAGAAATAATGTGGTATTTCAAGGGAGGTTTTCTGCCCTTTGAATGGTGACTCAAGTCACAGCAACATGATGGCAGCAACACGGGGCAATTTCAGATTTTTCTGAAAACTTTTCATGGTTTTCATTATGATTGGAGAAAGTCCACTTCTCCTTCTGGTACTAAAGAAACTGTGGCAACAGAAGTCCTACCTTTCCATCCAAATGGGCACATTTGGATGGAAATGTTTGCCATTCTGCAACATTGGAAAAATAACTGTTGCCTTATTATATTTCATGCATGATAGTTAATATGCTATTTCTTTTCAAACATACCACAGGCAAAAGTCATCTGCAAACCACAGTTAAACCTTGAATTGTCTTTGATAAATGGGTGTCAATTAATTACAATTCTGATAATTTTAAAGGCTGGAAACTTTTCAATGAATTATTCACATTCATGTTGCAAATATGAAACAGAGGCCGAGCCTCTTCAACAACATTCACACAATATAATGACATATCTAAATGTTGCATGACAATAACTTCAGTCTTTTCTAATCAGAGGCCACACGATCTCAAAGATCCAACTGTCAGTTGTAGGGTGGATGCATATGCATGACTCATGGTCCACAAAGTTATCACAAAGTCTTATCATGACTAAAGGGGAAACCACTATCTGTGGTCTCTGCTTAAAGCAAGGGAACAAACACAGGCCAGAATTCAGGACAGGGAAGGATGGGAACTGAGGGCATGCCATAGTGAACAAATCAGTAGGGTTTTTTTTTTTAAAGCCATTCTTCTTTCTCATGCTATCATATGAAGCAGCTTCCAGTAAGAGACAGATTTGTTTGATGTCACATCCTGTTGTCGCTAAAAACTGCTGTATTCTTTCTTCTCGATCTTGGTCTATGCATTCAAATATTTAGCCATATGGCTGCATGGTTTCTTACAGGGGCTTTCTGCAGGTTAGCAGACAAAGCTTCATCCAGTGGTAATGTGTGAGGTGCAATTAAGCAACAGGAAACAGTGGTACTTCTTGAGAAGTTAAAGTTAAAAGTGCATTTGCACAAAGTATAAGGTCAAAAGATGTTCAGAATCTGGGAAACGCATTTGCTACATTTCCTTTCACAAAAAGATCCAAAGCATGTGGCGCTTACAGCATTGGCCTCCACTTGGTGAGGGGGAAAAACACACTATACTGTCCACAATAGAAACACATTTAAAAAAACTGCTTAGAACAATACATATTTATGCATTTATATTCATATAGAGTATTCAAAGCTAAGAATGTGAGTATTCAATTACACAACTCTACTGTGCGGCATGACATACTCAAGGGCCAGCTGTGGGTGCAAAAAGCAATTTGGTTATTTGTCTCTGACATCAGAATAAAAAGCAGAAGTTTTGTGTGTTGAATGACGGTTCTTTCCTCAGATGATCCCTTTTCCTGTAACTGAGCGCAGTGCTGTGAAAAAAAATCAGCATCAATAAAGGCCAAGTCAGGTTTACTGTACATGCTAATTAAAATGGTACAACCGGGACTAGAGTAGGAAGTGATGGCATAGCTCGTCTCTCTGAAATAAGCTTGCCGTTATGAGCCTGAGAGAATTCCTTGTGGCAATTGTTGCTCTGTTGAACATAAAGACAAAATGCCAGCTGCAGTTTGACTGAAGTAATACTGAATCAGTGCTGAGCTTACATCCATTAACATTGTACTCGATGGGCAGGCTGGCTTCATTGAGGCCTAAAGTCATGTATATGCAACACTATTCATATCTGCATCCATTTCTTTCCTTTCTCTTAAGATGAAACTGTACTGTTTCTTGTTCCTGGAAGTGGGGCAGACCACAGCCTGAGATAACCCAAGGCACAGCAGCATTGACGCAGAGAGGAGTCCCAAATTTGCTCTGTTACAGACAGCACAAGAGTATGTGTGTGTGAGACAGAGGAAGACAGATGCTGCTGAGAGAAAAGGTATACATGCGGTATCTTGTTTGGTACGGTAAGGGTAAGGAAACCAATGTGACTGATGAGACAGAAGTCTGACAAATTCTGTGGCCTGTAGACCAGCTGAGCGGTGAGGTGAGGTGTCACTTTGTCTGAATAGTAAACAAAAAAGGAAGTTGACTGCCCTACTAACCAGAAATGAAGACTGCACCCTGCTGAGCTAGTCTTTCTGTATGAGAAAAAACAAACTTGAATAAAAAAAATAAGTTTATTGTTTTATGAGATTAATGCTCCCTTTCCACCTACTACTATACTTATTACTTTATTTACTATTACTAAAATTGTAACCACCACATACAGATCATGGTAATACACTTAGTTTTGGTGAACCGTAAGATTTAAAGGTCAGTTCAAGTTGCCATTGGTGAAAAAACACCCATGGATGACATTGCATATTCAGCACTGCTTACATAATATATTTTTTGTTTCAAATCTTCACCTAAATCTTAAAAAAAAAAAAAAAATTGTAAAGTGCCCTAGTCAATAATAACTTGTCTCCACTGCCATACAATGGAATGTGGGTGTTGAGTAATAGAAAGCAGGTCAGAGGGGAGACATGCTGTATGAACAGTAGGGACACACTCACACCATAAACGAGCACCTCATTCTCTTAAGGTTAAATACTGCTTGCTACAACATGATGGCTGACACAATCTGCCTTCCATCTTCTCAACATCACCAGACAGTAACAAGTAGCCTTCCCACTCAGCTTGAGCTAAGATTCTCAATTCATCTGTTGTACATTGCTGAACAAATAAAAAGAGTCAGGATCACCCGATGAGATACATAGAACATGGGCCTACCTTCCCTTTGTGAGACTCTACATATCTGATGCTAAGCAGTTTCAAATCAGATATAAGATTGATGACAATTGGGATTTGGATGTGTACTGAAAGCCTGGAAAAACATCACTTAGGCAAATTTAACAAGATTCAAAACTTGATTTGTATCAGAGCATGGCTCACAATGGGTTGTATACACAAAGCTTTACCTATTTTTGTTACAAGTAATGTGTAAACTCATTGTATAACTGATGATACTGTCAAAATAATTAATTTGCAAACAAGTGATTTGAGTATGTTGGACTTTGGGCACAAAATACATCCAAATTTAGACTTTTGAGTAAAATTGTAATAGAAAAAGAGGGATTATTTAATGTACCAGGGATATGCATTGATTTAAAAAAAAAGCTTTTCCAGTGGACATTTTACAGTGGGACACTGAACAGTTTATTAGGGCAAGACTCACTATATGAATTTTGGTAGTAATGCACACCGGCCACCAATGGTAGACGCTAATGATCTGAACTACTTTTTAACTGTCACCAAAATAAAAGCAGGGGAGCACATCACAATTGTCAGATTTCAGTCAAATGTATCTGGAGTTGAGAGCTTTGACGTTAATGGATGCTCCAACAAAGCAAACATCTAATACAAAAGACCATTACAGGCAAACACTTCCTCTAAAAATTCAAGTGAAGCTATCCCGCCATAAGTTTACCACAACTGTCCAGTTTCATTACAAGTAAACTGCATAGGCAGTTTGAGACATTTTGTGACAACTATAATGATATATGTCACATTTTGCATGATGTTAATCACAACGCTTCCTATCTAAAGACAGTAATAGCCAAACGGACAAGCTTATCAAGACGTTGAATTAATGGCAAATCACTGCATCTTATTTAAAATATTTATATCACTAACTTGTGTTTTATACACTTCTGCAATGTCACAGTATAGGGGATAAAAAAAAATTGCAAACTTTAATGGGTTTTTCAACTGGTTGATTTAAAGCAGAATTAAAAAATTGCTCCAATAATAACCTTATTACCTTTGTAATAACAACATATATGCTTGTGCAAAGACATTTTGGCCAAAGTCTCAACAAGAACTATTTTTCTATAGATCCTACTGATTCCCTGATTTTCCCTGTAGCAACACCATGTGGTCAAACTATTTTTTTACTTAACTACACTGAACTCATTTATTATCACTACTGAGAAGGTAAATCCACAGACTGACTGGAAGAAAGAAGGAATTTGCTGGTAAAGTGAATCAACACGTCTGCAAAGCCTTTACACACAACAGAAAAGCAGAAAAAGACTGAGATGAAGCCGATAGAAAGAAAGCGGTAAATGAGGAAGTGGGGAGCGGATGTTTGGGGTTTTTGAGCCCATTCATTTAAAAACACACAGGAGAGAGAGACAGAGAGAGAGAGACACCTGAGAAAAACCACAATCATGGTAAAAACTGAACTCTCACTGGTTTTCCCGAAACTAAAGGGACTCATTGACGTAAGAGCGAGCGTGAGCACCATCGCCCTCATTATGCACGCACACACACATAACCGCACATATACAGTCTGAGAAAAAAGGACAGGGGGATGAGAATTTTTCTCACTTCAGAATTCACAAAAGCTGAATGCGACCACAAAGCTAAGGTTCTCAACGTTCATGTACTCGGCTTTTAGCTTCTAACCCAGAGAGAGATGTGATAAGGTCCATGTATAATCTTTCATGAGGCCAGTGGGACAAAGAATAAAATATAAGATTATTTTCAGATCTGAAAAGGTAGTCACTTTCAGAGAGGTTATGTTGAGTCCAAACACATGGCGTTTTTCATTCACTCTCAAGTTGTAAATATCTGGGACACTGAGCAGATGTGGCGTGTCATGGGACTTAGGGCCCAACAAGATGTTGGTCATCACGAGGATGCAAATCACAATGATACCTCTTGAAACTACAACATCAAAGAGCCATTTGATTCTTGGACATACTTTGCTTTCAGTCACATGATTGTGAGTGTGCGCCCTTGTGTGTTCTTGTATCAGTTTGTCATTTTGCCTGAGTGTGTGGGTGGCTGCTGAGCCCACACAAATCAGTAAATTAACCATGCGCTTAAGTTTAGTTTTTGCATCCATGCGGCCTCAAGAACAGTGCCCTGTCACTCTCAGCCCCCACCCCACTCCTTAAGGGCCATGTCAACTGTGAATCATAACCTGCTCCATATACATGCCCCCACACCACAGGTGAAAGTACTTTTATCCAGCCTGGCAGTTCAGCCCTAAAGCTGCAGTGTGTTGGATAAGAATCACCACGGATAACAAGTGAATCATGTAAGATCAACACTGAGCAAGATTTCCTCTTAGGAAGTGAAACAACAGTAAAGAATTTCAGTAGATGAGGTCGGAGAATGGGAGGTACTCATTCTACCTGTTCAATACAGAAAGCTAGGTGAGTCATTGAAAACAAAAAAACGGAGGTGATATTCCAGACATTCAGATTGTGCAACCACAAGAGTCAGGTTTATGATCTGTGTTGACTTGTTGTTTGGAGGACCTGCTAAGTTTCAGTTTTCATAACAACACTGTGCTTTTAAAAGGTGAACATACAATTGTATCAAAGAGAGAAAAATTACGACGAAATAGACAGTTCAGACTGTCTATGGCGTAAAATATTGATGATAGAATAGAATATTGATGATCACACTGACATTTCTCAAGCTTTAATATGTTAGAAGTCTGAGATTTCAGAAGCAGAGATTAGGACGGCCTCACCACTCTGCAAAAAACTATGCTGCCAAGAGTTTCAGAGGAACGTATTTTTTTATATAAAGTGCAAAGGAAACTGGTGATCCTAATCTACTGCAAACCAAACCAAACCATCAACAGATTTGAAATGATCTGGGGAAGTGGATATATGATGGACAGTGAATCCCATTCTACAATCAAACTTCACATTGTTAAAAAAAATCAGATGTAGAATATGCTGGATGGGCCAGGGGCAAATGCTGATTAATTCCACAGCTGCAACCTTTTCTATCTTGTAGTCATTAGGTATCTATACTTCGATAAAGCTCTGTTGGAAATTCATGTGGCACTGTGTTGCTTCATGATAATAACCACTGAAATAAACTAGATTAAATAAAGCATTATCACCCACTGGCTTTACTCACTTGTAAGTGGGTTCCCAGTCCTGGCTGTACCTGCCTTTCCATTGTGGTAGTTTCTGCCAGTATTCTGTTGGAACCTGTGTTGTTCAGTTTGTGAATTCACGATCTCTCAAAAATCCTCCCACTTTTAATCACAGATAAACAGTAAGGCCAATGAGAGGTTAGCCTGCATTTTACCCACTTGATCGACATCGAACACAGTCCATATGACCGCAGCCTGACTGTAATCAGAGTATGTGAGTTCATAACCAGATGTGTCATAGATGAGTGATGCATCTATGACGATACCTGAGATACTGAACAATATGAGCCTTGTATATTTCAAAGAAAAAAATATAACTGCAATGCAATGTGGTATGGAGGCCTGCCAGGATTAAAGAGCTGTCAGTATCTGAATTCATTGACCAATTATGAAACAACAAAAAGAAACACTTGAAAAGAGGTCTCAGATTGCTAAAATCCCAAGAATGTAAAACTTTTTTTAAAGTTTCAAATGATATGGAGTCATGAAAGAAGAGGGGACATGACACCGGAGTTAACGTGCCCTTTTGCCTTTATGTTTAAAAATACCACTGTCACCAAACTCAAAGTTACCATAGATTCTGTCCATAAGGTTATTAATTTTCAACGAGCTTTCATTTTATACATTTGGTTTCTTTATTGTTAGATGTGACTAGTCACTCAGTATTAAACTATCAGTGGAGCTTGACTGGATGCGGTGCACCACTCTTGGTCTTTAAAGAAAGCCATGTAAGCAGGGTCAGTGAATCTTCACGATCTACTGGAAGTCTCATGACTATTTATAACATGCCAGGATTTCATATTGTTCACTGTGCCTAGTTTCGACTTTCAGCACAACAGTCCATCTGACTAAAACTTTATGATTATGTAAATGCATGAAGTGGATGAATCATGGTCATGTTTTCAGTTTACTATGAGCTTCAGTAACTTGGATCTGGATAGGTTTGACAGTAGGTGTGACTCACACTGTACCCCAAAATCTCTTGTTTAAGTCATTTTAAATGTGTCAACATACGTGTCTCCATCTTCATCTTGATGTGTTGCCAGTGAGATTCCCTCCAGCAGGTTTTCAGTCTGATGGACGAGCGGATATTGTGGCTCTGGGGCCGGTAGGCAATAAATGGGATAGTGACCTAAGAAGTGAAGAAGGCAGAATGAGAGAAAACAGAAAGGCAGAGAAGAAAAAAAGGACAACTGATGATTACATTCTTTTCTGTCATTAAGGAAGTGGGTTACACTACATGTGTGAGTTTGCAAAAAAAAAAATCAGTTATGACTTGACCCAGTAAGCTACATCTGTCAATTTGAATGAGGACAGATGACAGCAGAATAGCTGACTGGGCATTTTTTCAGCAGCAGCTGCTGCATCATCTCTGACTCCAATCAGTCTCCTTTTGCACGTGGAGCGTGACACAAGTGAACAAAGTCTCAGATGCAGATAGAGTGAGGCATTCTGCTGATGTTTAGCAAATAAAAATGGTAAAATGTCATAACTGCTGTGGTCACTTTGAGAGCTCTGGTAGGCTGTGTCATAAAGCAGAACAGTTTCAGTCTCGTCTGCTTTCTTAGAACACTTATGGCACATTAAATATTAAATATTTTTTCACAAATAGTATATATATATATATATAGATATATACTGCTCCATTTAGGAGCTGAATCTAAAAACTGCATTTGAGAATCATTTTACAACATGTTTTTCAAACATGGACTGGTAACTCTTACCGTAGCTAAAGGGGTTCAAAAAGCACCAGGGATACCCTTCTGCCTCATGGGGGTGCCTCGGGGTCACCGGTGCAACAGCAACCCTGCTCTCTGCGGTTCTCTCCAAACGACCGTCCACTCTCTCCTGACACACGCAGTCCGGTTCCCCCGCTGGGGAAGAGCTGTCTGCGCTCACAGGTGGAGACGGCGAGGAGCTCTGGCTCTCAGGTTCTACGTGAAATTGACGTTTCCTGAAAGGAAGCTTCAAGGCAGATGTGTCCACTGGCCGTTTGCGAGCCGCACTGGCCTCTGTGCCTGTCGAGTCTCTGGCCGAAGCGTGACGACCCTCCGAGCTGCCCGTCCCCGTGCAGGCGGGGGGCGCCGGTGACCCCCCTGTTCCCCGGGCGTCCCTGGCGCAAACATTGCGCTCCGGCGTCCTCGTCCCGCTGATTCTGCGCGCGGTGATGCTCAGGTCCAGCGGCGCGCTGGCAACCGCCTGGTGGTCAACGTTCATGGTCATAACCCCCTCGGCATCAACTGAAGAAGTGTCAGGTGTGTATGTGGACACACAACCCCCTCTTCGTCGCTCAGAGGAGGTTTAAACAGACAAACCAAAGTGGCCAACTGTGCGCAATTCCCATGTCTGTGAGAAATGGGCAGCGATCAGTTTTCCTTTAGTCACTGATGCAACTCAGATAAGCGTCAATGAGATTGGTATGGATATACACGAATAAAAGAGCACAGGAGAACCTTGCACACGCATAGCTGTGTGTATCCCAGCGCACGGCTGCAGCTATGAGGAACAGCGCCGGGGCGCATCTGCTTTAAATGAACGCCGCTTTGACACTTGACGGTACTTTCGTTTTAAACCGAAACCAAGCAACCCAATCACCTAAATTGTAAAAAGAGCGAGGGAGGAAGGGGTTAACTTGGCATTGAATTTCTAAGTAATTCTGCATTTCCTTCTTGTCTGACATCTGTCTGTTTCACATGCAAGTTCAAAACATCAAACGTTGAATTTCTCAAGAAGTTCACTCAGGTTCTCTTGTCAGCCAGGACACATTGATAAGAATGAATGAGAGGAAATGTGGGACAAGACCCCGTTTTCTTCTATGTGCGTTTCGGGGAAGGGATGTATAGATGCATAGGCCTATAGATCAGTGAAAATGTGTTTTGTTAGAATGATATAGCTAAAATAATTGGCATTAATAAGGAATTGATGGAAGTAAATTATTGCAAAAAAACAAACAATGAAAGCTTTTACACACTGTTTACAGCTAAACAAAATTGGGCCATTTTTATCGAAGGTACTTCCAATTACTTATTGTCAAAGTGCAGTTTTGCTTATATCTATGAAACTGCTCATGGTGTAAGACTTTTATAGAAAAAAACATGAAGGCCATATTTTCCCTTCTGTATTGCAGTCCATCACATGCACACCTTGTGTTAGGTTTTTGATATTTAGACTTTGTCTGCTACCTGAGGGATACCAGTATAATATAGCCGCAGATTCCGAGCTAACCTCACGCCAGTACAAAGAAGGTAGTGAGGAGAGTGGGAGGTAGGTGGATTTTTCATTCATTTAGAAAGACTAACGCTTCTGTGGCTGCAACTGTTTCTGCATGTAGCCGTGTTACCTAAAGCCAGGGTCTAAGTGCAGTGCTGCTGAACCCGCACACAAGCAACACATCACATCTCATCCCTTTGTCTTTAATCCTATCCTCTTACCAGGGTCAATTTGGGACTTTCCTCTTACCACTGAAGTGTGGAGTGGGCAACGGAAAGTCAAGCTCGGTGTCTAAAGTCCCTAAAACACCCTGAGACTGCACAGACATGCTCTGCAGCTGTCAGGGCATTCAACCATTATGGTCTGGTCTGGTATTGTGTTTCACTGCTTATCAAAAATACATATTAGATCAGTTGTATTCTTTCTTCAGCCAGTCCAGAGCAGAATATACACTTCAGGCATCGTAGAGCAGATTGAGGCACAAACTGAGGTTCATTGATCATTCTCACATAAACACAAGTACAAAAAATGTAATCTTGCTCATTTCAAATGCAGGGACTAGGCATTTTTACTCCATCTTCAAAGTTCATACATGGTACAACAACAAATGAGGCCCCCTTGTGGATTTAAAGGAAAGGCGCAGCCCAGCTCCCAAAATAGATTATGAATAAAACATTTAGCAGTTCATCTCATCAGTATTTAGATAGAAATAGATTTGAAACGTAGTTTAAAATATATTCGAGCTCTCTTCAGTTTAAATAAATTAACTGGGAAACTCACGTATTTTTGTATAAACTGATCAGACTTTACAGTCAATGAGAGATGTGTATAGTTTGAGTTAGTGTCTCCACCTTGTGGATATAAATGGGAAGGACTTTTCTTTCTCATTTTTCTTGTGGTGATGCTTGCAAAAAATACATTTTCCTACGGTGTGTTGAAATTAGTTTATAGACTGTATCAGATAAACAATAATAAATATCAATAAGATCTGAGATTAAATATTTTGTACTGATTAGATTTGTTTGGAAAACCTCGGTACTGTTCATTACTGTTCAGACTGTTCCCTATACTGTATGTGAATGTATTGTTTGATTTCAGGGATACTCAAATTAGTATCAAACACAAAGGATGGTTGAAGCTGATGGGAGGTTTTGCAGATATTTATTGTGAGACAAAACTATTACACAAATAAAAGAAACATGACCTGACAGCAGAGGTCAAGGAACCACCTACGTTATTTGCAGCTCAGCCTGAAGCTGCCTGTGCTTGTTGATCAAATTTAATGGAAATCCATTTTAATTGGAAACACAAACATCAGCCTTGTGATGGTGCTAAAGGAAAAGCGGGATGATGAGTAACTGAATAATTAATTACCATACAGGCATGCACCGAAAGCTGCTGTCAGTCATTCCTACTGGGCTACGCAAATCTGGTAATCGCCTTTAATCATGCAGTTACCTGTGCTTCCAGCCAACAGGCAGGTGATGGCTACTATAAAATGTTGAATCATATGCCCTTTTACACACATCCTGTCTGCTACAGCAGTCATGTGAAAAAGAAAGTACACCCACTCTCAGTTTTACTGTTTCACATGTAGGAAAAAAACACTTACCAGATGTTAATAATGGATAAATGCAATGTCAAATTATTCTTCCTTCCAATATTGCTTCAGTTAATCAATGTTTGCAGCACTGGTTTATGCACACCTCTACTAAGGTCCCATCAGCTGTCAGTCTGATAAGATCTGGACTTTGACTGACCATTGCAACATTGCAACTCCTCTTTTTTTCAGTCATCTTGTGTCAGATTTGCCGCTCTGTGTTAGATCATCGTCTCCCTACATGACCTGTCAGACATAAATCTAGAATACGAGGGTTTGCAGAGGCATTCGTGGTCAACTGACTGGCTGTAAAGTGTCCAGGTCGAGGGGCACAAGTCAGTAAGAGGTTTTCTCACGTAGTCCCTCTAAATGTAGAATGAGGGATTCCAAACCCCTTTGAAATATTGTTGTAATCATTGAAGCTCAGTTCAGTGTCTGATTTGCATCACATGACTGATTCTAAACCTTTTATTTCCGAGAAACAATGAGAATGACCGTAGCATTTTATTTAATCAATAAATTACTCAGCGTTAAATATGAAGAGCTGTGTTTATTTCTAATTGCATTTAACTAATTCAGTGATAATTATGCTCTCACATATGAGAAGTGATACTGATAGTGTGCTTTTTACCACATGACTGGAAAACATCTTCCTATCCGGGTACAAAGTGTAAGCGCTGTAAAGTCAGGTTGGTTATGAGTTCTCACCTCTCCTTCTTCCTCCCTCCATGTCCCCCTCTCTGCTTGACAGACAGACTGAGCAGTAGAGCACAGCAAACAAATTTTTTGTGTCACGGCAACCAGGAAACCATTCAAAGGCTGAACCTGTGCGAATGAGAACCGAGAGGATGCCACAAAGGGAGACTTGAGAAGAGGCAGCTAGGTTTCAGGCCCCGGCAGAGAGCATGTACCCACCGCCGCATGTTGATGAGCCAGCTCTGTTGTTGACCCGGAGAACGTAGGACTTTTGTGCCGCGGAGATAAATGCTGGTAAGCAGAGAACGCTGTTAAAGTGTGGGCATGGGCGCGCAGCTGAGTGTCTATGCTGGAGAGATTAAGGAGGTGGTGGGGGTGAGACGGCAAGACTTCGGATTGTTAGAGGGTTGAGTGTCTGTGTAAAGCTCGACTTTGTCTTCTATTGTAGAAATATGTGGAAATGTTAAAAATGAATACTGCCTGACACAGGCCTCATATTTTAATTTTGTTTTGCTGTGATCTGTGAGAGGATCTTAGAGTAAATAGAGGCTGTGGCTTTGATAAGCAAAGCATTTCTCGAGGTGATTGCATCGATTGCTCATTGTTTGAGAGTATGATCCTATTTGACATGTTCCACTTTACACAGTGACTAATGAGGATATTCTTTTCAGATTATGTTGAGGACTGGAATAGAATAGTAAAAAATAACCCAAAAAACTCAAGTCACTATGGTTGCATATTGTTTTGAATATACTTAAATATTCAAAGTTGACCTTTCAGACCTCTTGACTCTTTATTATTTGTCGCCACACCCCCTCACACGTACTCACAGACAGGCATGTAATATAGTTTTGCTTCTCATCAGCCTCAAGCACAAACCCTGAAATGATGGAAGGAGAAGGAGACTTTGGAGGGTCTCAGACCTTAAAATCGAACTCCCAGACCCCTACCTGTGGAGATCGGCGACTGCTGGACAAGAGCCTCAAAAGACTGGGAAAGCTGCACGAGCTGTGCACAAACCCTCGACTGGGCTTGAGGAACAGCCCGCCATACCTGCCAGATCTGGTGCGTGAGACCTCAACCCTGCTCAAACAAGTGTGGGAGCCCTACCAAAGCCCCTGGTCAACTGGGGGCCATGTGCCCCGGGGAGACGAAGCCAAATACCTAAGAGTCCACATCAGAAACCTGCTGGATAAGACGGAAAGGGCCCTGCTGCTGTTTAAAGACGGACGGGAGAAGATATTCGATGAGACGTCAAGCAACAGGTAAGAAGGCCTCCGGATTATTTTTAAACACAGAGTGAGCACATGTTAAGCAGTTTTGGTATTCAAACAACTTAAAACTATCAAGTCATTTCTGCGTCTTAACAATAATTAAAGAAACAGAGAACACATAGTTTCTCGAGTTTTCTTCTTGTTTTAAGTTTAGTTATAATATCAACTAACATGAAAACGTTTTCCGTATCTTATTGAAAAAAAAACGTAAAAAACTCAGCAGCACTCTGTGACTGTGTGAATTTTAGTTTACATGGTCTAAATGTTGTTATAGATGCACAATACCACTTAAATCTGAATCACAATGGACATTACAGGGATTTTTCTAAGCCTTTGACACTTCATGGGCAAAATTAATATCTCAGAGAGTAGCCTATGCCGACTGTAGGGTGACATAAAGCCGCAAACACCCCTCAGATCTGCCACATCTATCAGCTTCTCTGGATTGATGCATAATAATGAAATGACAAAATTAAAAAAAAAATTGGATGAAACAAAATAAATTAGCGATTTAAAATGACTGACAATGCACAATGTCCGGATTTAACGGCTGGGATGAAGGTCTCCACACCTCCCAGAACACTTGCTGAGCCTTACAACTCTGTTTTACACATAAATAGAAGTTGGTGTAAAATAAATAACACTCCCTGGTTCTCAGAAGATAAATATATTCATTGCTGTGAGCATCTTCTGTAAGCTTTCTGTTCGGCTAAAGAAGCTATTTTCAAACAGGGTGACTTTTTTCTGATTGGGGTTTGGGCTGAAGTCCCTTCATCCTGTTGGGAATACTAATAAGGATTGTGGAAAAAGGGCCAAAGTTAGAGCTTTGTGATGCTAATATGAATAAGCCAGAAAAAGCAACAACACCCTTTGAGTTTGGAAGGGAACATTGCGATGATCTCCATTTATCCACATTTTAAACTTAAGCAGAAATGTTTGACGATATAGTTATACCACAATTTTAGAATCTTATTACATGGATTAATTTAAATTATTAGTCATGCTTTATGAGATGGACACATTACTTAAGTAATTCTGAGTAAATAGAAGACTTGTGAGGATTTAATGAGAGATTAATGTACAACATATGAATTACTGTTTGTCCCAATAAAGTAATGACCATGTACAGATCTTATACTAATCATAAAATAGAATTATGAATTGGTGTTGTATATTTAAATGTTCATACATATCAGATAAACAGATAAAAATACGACAAATGCACTGATATCAATAGCATTAGTATTGGCATTTATGGAACCAGTTTGTTTGGTGGTACATTAGTTTGCGTAGTAAGTGTGAATGATCAATTAATTAAATATGTTTAGATGAGCTTTAACAGATCACAACTTTCCACAGTGAACTGATAATTACTTTAACACAGACTAAAAATTAATCCTGTAATTAATCGTCTAGCCCTACAGTAACCTATGATTTCTTAACAAATAATTAATTCGGTGTTGTGCCTATTATAAAAGGTTACCAAAAAACGCCTTGCATATTTTTCCTGCTGTATGGCACTATGGCATATTTGTCCACTGTATGGCACTGGAGCATTAACTTCAGCCTCTGGTAGATATCCATTTATTGTTTGAACATTTAGCAACATCTTGTGCACAAGATTTGGGTACGAAACAGATACAAACTACCGATCAAACAAACGGAGGCTGATTACAGAATGAATGGGATTTAACTGATTATCCTCTCCTCTCCAAAGCCATGTTACCCAGTTGGTTGAGCCGCCGGCTCTCCGACTCAGCTCACATCTGTAGATTGGACTGTTAGCTGTGCCTGCTAAAAATATACATGTTTATCACAGACCATGCTTCAGCAGAATCTATAATAAGATAATTTCTGAATCTTCCCCTTGTACAACAGATGGGCCTGTCACCGCAGCATGAGCTGCATGGGCAGCCATGTGGCAAAATCACACACTGTTATGTGAACTGTGGCTTCGATGTTGAATTGTCTTAATATCCTTTTTCAAGTTTCTGGAACATCCGGCTCAAATGTTCTCTTTTTAGTGGTTTCTGTGATCCTGGAACTTCTCTCAGATTTCACAAACACTGACTGAGACGCAAAGACAATGGGCACTCCGTGACAGGGAAATTATCGCTTGGGTTAAATATGTAGACGGAACTGATGTTTGACTGATGGTAAAGACAACAGAAGGTTTAACGGTTCAGTTGTCATTGTCTGTGACCCATATGTGCCTTTTACATACCCTGCCAGGAATATAACAGACAGATATGCAAATCTGACAACTTTCACACACATGATCCATTGTCAGAACAGTATTAGATGTCCCACATGGTTCATCGACCTTATAGGAATGAAAAATTGCTTATTTTATATGTAGTAAAATCAGAAAATAATAGAAGATTTAAATAAAATTTCAGCTACAGTTAAAGCTTGCTTTAAGTAGAAAATGATCAAACTCGATCGATACTAGTTTGACTTCTGCGTGGGCTGTAAATTCTTTAAAGGGCTTAATATGTGTGTTTTTGAAGTGCCATATTTGCTATAGATTATGTGAAGCATCACCCTGAATTGTATGAGTGTTAAGTGCATGAATATTAAATGTGTACTTCAACTTTGTACTTAAATGCAGCACTTTGCGTAATTGTCAGCTCATTAGCACGCTTAAGAGGAACTCATTCATGGACACAAACATCTATTAGAATATGATGTTCCCTCACATTTTTTGTAAAATTAGTAAAAACACTTTCATACATAATTTACCTATATTTTGAGTGTATGATGACGAGGTATAGTACGGGAGTCCAACACGCAATCTGTGATCAAGCTATTAATAAATATGCTGTTTAATTCAACAGTTCACTTGAAAATGGCAGCAAATAACGACCAGCACAAGGCATTTTTCTCAGCCATTTTAGGGTTTGGGTTAGGGTTCGGCTCTTACTGTCAGTTGTTCGGCAGTATTACAATGTTTTGAAATATATTTTTAAATACATAGGTCAAGCCAGAGTGAGAGATGTGGCTTACGCATTTCCTCCCACCTCCTCCTTCACCATCATTATCCTCTACGCTCAATGGAGGTTCTTTTTTTTTCTCATTGAGGTGACATGTCTACAACCACTTTCCACACTGTCGACTGTATTTTTCATGACTCATTTACAAAAGTTCAGAAAAACACAAGTAACGATTTGATGCAAAAGATGATATGTTATTTGGTATTGGACTAAAAAACAATCTTGTTCATCAGTTCGTTCTCCTATTCTACAGTACACATTTCATGGAGGTGATAAGTGGTTGTTTCTGACCTGCGTCATTTGGAGGTGTCAGCGTCATTAAGAAATTGTGCTGCCACTGGTATAGCATGTTAAGCGTACTTCATTTTCAGACTGCTTGGTATTACCTTTTTGCATGAAGCTGAAGCAGAAAGACTTATATGTGATATATTCTCGGGAAATAAATCTGAAAATAAAAAGTTCAGTTCATAAAAGTGCAAAAAAACAAACAAACAAAAAACCAGTGAGTTTGTTAGAAACATTAAAAAAAAAGAGCCTCAGTTAACACAATGGCCACTGGAACATTTTGTGGTATGTACAAACAAGTGTGCAGCAGCCAGCATCCTGTTTGCAGGCTGGACTACCAGAGTGTTTGCCTCTTAGTGTGTGCGTCTTCGTGCATGTGTTTGCATCTCTGAGGAAAATGAGAGAGGCTTCAATTATGTCAGTTGAGAACGCGCTGTAGGGTAAAGAACATAGCCAGGCAGTACTTGATGTAACTGTGTACCTTAAGAGAAGCTGTCTCTCAGGTAAAATACAAAGCAGAACAAATTAGAAACAAATGTTAAGATAATATGTACAAAATTGTATTTTTTTCAGATATAAATGTCTAATGGCTTGTAGTATCACAAGACTTGATATATCGGAGTAGGGAGGCCAAACACTATAGACTGTAGGGGAACATCGCCCTGTGGATTTATTGTGTCGCTGTGTTGAATGGATCAGTTTGTGGATGCAGAACAACTTCTACAGTTAAACTCTGACAAAACTGAAATATTTCTCTGTGACCCACTGAAACAATTACAAAGTGTCATCAGTCACCTTCAGACTCCCTCTCTATGGAGCCTAAAAAGCGGGTCAAAAATCTCAGTGCTAATACTGGAAATTTAGAAGCCACATTAAATCAGTAACATCAGAAGCCTTTTACCATCTCAAGTGCTCAGGTCTCTGCACCGGTTTCCTGTCGCTCAGAGAATAGACTTTAAAAAGCTGCTTGTGTACAAGTCTCATCATGGTCCGGCGCCATTGTAGGCCTCTGGTATGTAAGAGCCGAATGAATCAGCTCAGACTCTGAAAACCTCAGATAGTAGTCTCCTGCTAGTGCCCAGAATAAGAACCTAACAAAGAGAGGTTTGATTTCAGTTTTATGCTCCTGAAATCTGGAACAGTCTTCCGGAGAAAAGGGATAGGCCTCAACTCTGATGTTTAGCTGCGCATATAACAACTGAAAGTACTTTATCCGCACTCATTACTTTCAATGTATTCAAGTGATGATTGTTTTATTATATTGAACTTATTTCTATTAAGTTCTCATTGGTGCAGGTTTATTAATTTTCTGCTTTTAAACTCCATGCAAAGCACTTTGGATTGTCTTGCACACGTAATGTGCAACACAAATAAACTTGCCTTTGCATTTTTAACACAGCACGCTTTTCTCTATTTTTGCATCTGCCTCTAAACGTTTTCTGTATCTTTCATTCTTCAGGAGGAACCTGACCAAACTGTCCTTGCTGTTTAGCCACATGCTGTGGGAGCTGAAGGCCATGTTTCCTGGGGGATTCTTTCATGGTGACAGCTATAAGGTGACAAAGACTGAGGCAGAGGAGTTTTGGAGGGATTCCTTTGGCAATCGGTACGTATGGGATATTTTCCCGATTAATAATTTGAGCACTGTTTTTAAAATCTTTTCTGTCCATACCCACATCTATGCCATTGTAATAATGTGTTCTGCCAGGTGTATAGTGCAATGGAATAGTTTTAAAGAGCAACTGAGAAGAGTACATTCGTTTGAAGAAGGGATGGAGTCCATGGCTCTGAAATCAACGATCGATCTCACCTGTAATGATCACGTCTCAGTGTTCGAGTTTGACATTTTCACAAGACTGTTTCAGGTAAGCTGCAAGCACGTGGTACAAGTAGTTTCACTGTTTTCTTTTTTTCTTACTGTTATTGATATTGGGGTTGCATAAAGTATGCAATGGTAGTTTTTGACGTAGCTGCAGTGGGCAGCCTGTCAGGCAGCCACTGGCTCTTCAGATAAAGACTCTATTATCTATTAAAGAGCAGACCTTTAAAATAGCCACAAACAGAATCACACATGCACTCTTCTATTTCATGGTATAGATCCTCCACAACTGTTATGAAAGCAGCAAAAAAAGGAAACTTTTGCATATTTGTTATTCTTTTTTATCATGAGATTATGTTAACTTGAAAAACAAAACAAAAACATGATATCAAGACTTGTTGTCTTGAGATAATAGAGAAATGAAAATAGAGTATTTTACCATTATGTATAAGAAACATGATCCATCTTGGGTAAGGCCACTTTTTGTGTCCACACATGTCCACATCTGTCCTCTTGTAGCCTTGGCGATCTCTCATAAGAAACTGGAACCAGCTAGCAGTGACCCATCCGGGCTACATGGCCTTCCTGACCTACGACCAGGTTAAAGCTCGGCTGGAACACTACCTGCACAGACCTGGGAGGTGAGCATAAGCACAGAGGAAATCTCTCCCATCAGCGCTTAAGCAGGCTCGCCAAAAGCATTCAAGATCTGATCACTGGGAAAGGCATTATATAATCTCATGTTTACGTGTTGCTTTTTTTTGGATAAATGTTTTCAGGGTCAATAGATGATGTTCTTTAAACCTCTGTTCATCTAAAAAACTGGCCAAAATGTTTCACATACCTTCAAACAGTACATGAGAAAGCAATATTGTACAGGGTGATTTTAACTGTTTATAGGGCTTTGCCTTATATCCTGTGGTGTCCCCCAGATATGCATCAGTGGTCTAAACACAGCAACTGGAAAATAAATATAACGATTATTATTATCAGTTTATAAAGGAAAAAACAAATTTTGACAAATGAATGATCATAGATGGAGAAGATTACTAATTAGGTGAAGAGATTTGATGAAAATGGATATAAATGTTTTGCAAGGCCTCACAGATAAAGTGGAAGAATTGTATCTGCAATAATTGCAAAATGACCTAATTTCACAAAAATCTTCCAAATATGACCACCTGATGTTGAGTGGACCCCCTTCATAACATTTTAACAGTAACCAAGACTGTCAAGCTATGATGCAAGCAATAGATGACCTAGTATATCCAAAATGACATGATATAATGTAATTTGTCTGTCTGCTTACAATAAGCATTTTGATCCTGTCTTGAAAAAAAAAGAGATATCTTTTCTGTCCAGCTACATTTTTCGTCTAAGCTGCACAAGAATGGGTCAGTGGGCTATTGGCCATGTGACCAGTGAAGGGGACATCGTCCAGACCATCCCCCAGAACACGCCGCTCTACCAAGCGCTCATTCAAGGATTCAAGGAGGGCTGGTTAGGACAAGATATCACATGGCTGTGATGTATTGTATCTTCCCTGAGTTTAAGTGTCCTTTGTAAGTGCTGTGTGTTCCTCTGCCGCAGCTACTTGTACCCAGATGGTCGGGATGTGAACCCTGACTTGACAAGCTTGTGTGAACCGGCACAAAGAGGAAAAGTCTTTGTTACAGAAGTAAGCAGATGGCTTTTTTAAAAACTGTTTTACAGCAGACTGCCGACTGGATCTTGAACATTTATAGCGACAAAGTATTTATATAACACGTTGAAATGTTGTCTGCTCTGTCAAACCAACACCATCCAATAGGAGCAGTACGAGCTTTACTGTGAGATCGGCAGCACCTTCCAGCTGTGCAAGATCTGTGCAGAGAGGGATAAAGACATTCGGATTCAGCCCTGCGGGCATCTCCTGTGCCAGCCCTGCCTCACAGGCTGGCAGGTATGAAGCCCCATGTGCTTCCTCAAAGTGATCATATTCTCACATCTTCTTTTGAGACTTACTGTTATTATACACTTGTGGGTTTAGTGAAGTTAAACAGTCTGGGTTGACTAAACTAAATGTATTTTTGTAGCTTTTGGTCTGGCTTCACTATACTGCAAGAATGGTTGTTATTTGAATGTGGTTTGGGGTTTGTCTCAAAAACACGCTTTATGCTTCCCATGCAAAATGATTCATTTAAATGTTATTCAAATGATGTCAATGTAGAATTTCACATTAAATATTTTACATGTGTAAATATAAGAAAAGAAAGATGTATCATATATTAGATAGGAAAAATCTGAATCTCTTAGTGGATCATGAATCCTTAAGGGTTGTAAAGAAAACATGCCTGTGAAATGATGCTGTGGCCTGATGTTGTTAAAGAGTGTTATGAATAGGGTTTTTAGGCTTGTCTGTTCCAGATGTTTTGTTAGTGTGGATAGAAAAGGTATGGTGATCATTGAAGTGAATTTCCTAAACTTCCAGATTACACCAAAACCCAAACAATGTGTCTGTAAGTGAAATTCAGACATTGACGACCGAATGTTTCAGCAGTTCAAAGGTTATTGGCAGACAGGAGTAAATGAGCTAAACTCTGAAAACGCTGTCACTGTTGGAAAACAGTAAGTCTGTATGTTTAATTCAATTCAATTTTATTCATATGGCGCCAAATCACAATAACAGTTATATCACAGCACTTTCCAAACAGAGCAGGTCAGACCCTATTCTGAAGTTATTTACAGAAGCCCAACAATGTGACTGTATGTGACTATTTCTGCTTTAGTTAACTGTTCAAGCATTTGTTTGATATATTATGGGGGAAAAAACAACATCTTTCAAAATCCCCTGTTTTATTTGTGCAGTCCATTAGACAAGTTTCCAAAAGTAAGAAGAATTAACCACAGCAGCAGAATGCGTTCCTATGCTTGATCCTGCATAGCACCACCCCTGGGACTCCCCCAACTTCCTCTTTTAGGCCTCAATGACATAAAAGACACCTAATCAGAATTACAGTCAGTTCAGTAGTTGTGTAATTCTCTGAAAAAGTGCAAAGCATCCTGACATTTGGCTCAGTACTTCCTGTGTGAGCTCATCTTAACACACTCCTTAAACAATGTCAGTCACAAGTGTGTGTGTGTGTGTGTGTGTGTGTCTCAGAGAGAGAGAGAGAGAGAGAGAGAGAGAGAGAGAGAGAGAGAGAGAGAGAGAGAGAGAGAGAAAAAAAAAAGATAGACAGAGAAAGGGAGGATGAACGTAAAAATAAATGTGTTATAACATCACATGACTTTGGAAAAGTTGTAATCTGTAAATCTGGTTTCTTTAGAAAAACCAAAACCTTCACAAATCTAAACATATGCGCAGCCTCTCAGCTAAACTGGTTTCAAACAGTGGCAGCTTGGCAGCAAAACACGTGCACAAAGCCTGTGCTCCACATCAGTGAAAGCTAAATTAAAACTTCGCACTTTGTCTTCATTCCCACCTGTTGTGCAGATGTGGAAAACTGCAGTCTGTCTGTTAAACGGGGTGTTTTCCACCACCGTGGCTTTTGTCTTTGATGACAACCACAACATATTCCACTACAGTTAGTTCAAAAGAGATACAACTTTTGTCCGATGGCTATATTGATATGGTCTTTCCGTTACTCTACCTTGCAGAAGTCAGATGGCCACACCTGCCCGTACTGTCGCTGTGACATCAGAGGGACAGAGGCCATCCTCATAGAGCCCTACCTGCGGGGCAGCATTCAGTGGGAGGACGAGGGAGATGATGACGGCAATGATGAAGACCACGAGGACATTGAACTGGTTGTTAAGGAATTAGCAGCCCTGAGGAAGGTATGTGGATACACTTTCTTTTATTAAATAGTTTTTTTCAATGAAATGTGATTGAATTACCTTTAATCATTACGGCATTTTCCACAGTTCTCAAGTTTGGAGTTCCAAGCTGCGGGCCCAAGCAACATAGCTCCACCACTTCCTCCTAAAAATGTCCCTGCCACACACTACACAACTCCCTCCAGGCAATCTCTGGCATCTGACGGCATGATGATGGCCAAACACACTGACTCTTTTTTGGTAAGATCCCTCAGGTACTTCAAGTACTATGTACATAATAACATTTGCATGCTGATGCTGTCTGTTCTGTCTGGAAACTTCATGATGGGACAAGTTGATTTTAGTTTGACCCACATAGACCCTCAACACTGTCGGCTGATGCTCAGGGGGACCAGCAGCTGCCGTGTGACTTTGCCTTACAGTCGCAGGTTGCCTGCACTATCATTGTCATGACCTGTTTTTTTTTTCTTTTTTTGTTCTCTGCAGGGTCTGAGTGGAAGTGAAGCAAACAGGCACCAACCACAAGCAAGCTGGTGAGACGTCACTATCGGCTGATCAGTAAAATATCCTCATAGGATCCTCAACCTAGTTACGAAGACTCAACTGTTACAGACTCACTGATTTGACATATATTAGGCTTACTGACAGTTTGGTATAGTTAATAATTTTGTTGATTTTTATCAGCTATGTCTTTGCATTTATTATAAAACCTGGTAACAAATAATAGTCAGATAAAACATGACAAATTATGCTCCCATACATATTTTTCTTTGCAATTTTGTCTCACACAGTGCTGAATTCTCCAGAGAAGCTAATTTTCCATCTTCCTCTCAGGGTGAATGTAAGTTTTGGCATGTTATTACCTTAATTTATCTATGATTTAAGTGTTGAAACTCTACTTTAATAAGTAATTAGTTTTCAAACTAATGTATGCTAGTGTTTGGATGTAAAATTTACTTTTTTCAATCATCACTTAAAAATGTAGTAGAAAACTAGAAATGAAAGGAACGAGGTCGAAAATTTACTTAAAGGACCGAATGAAGACTAATGTTTTATTAATATGTAAGAGTGATACAACTTTTGGTGCAAAGGTTTTCTAAGGTTCCACCAAAATCATTTTTTTTAGTTATCATGGTTTTGATCAAATTCGAACAAGTCATCATCCACATTTCTTGAACATTATTGAGATGTGATTTTGAGAAAATTTCAGGGAAGTGTTCATGATACTGGTAAGAGGAAACACTGCAGTGAAGCACAGCAGTTCATTTAAGAAATGGTGACACATTTCTTAGGCTGGTGGGGTTTTTTCTGTTTTTTACTTTCTTATTATCTGTCTTTCTTTTTTTATACATAACCTCGAAGATGATGCATGATGGCCTTTTTTTCACCAGCATGCATTTAGACTGGTCAATGAAGCAAAAACACAGGAATATTAATAATAGCTGGCCCTGGTTTTGGGCAGAGTTCCCTTCAAAAACTTACTTGTGTCTCACACTGATGAAGTTGGACAACACTAATTGCACCTGTGCTCTGACAACTCTTTGCATTATTCTTAGCTGGAAGTCATTTTTACTGTTGTGCAAGAACAGTATGGCACATTGGGGCAAAGAGAAGTATTGGTTTAATTTGGTTTCCTTTGTCATTTGCGTATTGTCTGTATTAATTTAAATTCAAAGTATTTGGAATGAAATGTTATCACCTGATTAGATTGCAATAATCCAGATGTTCATTATTTTGGATGTTTGCGATGAGCAGTCCTACATGATGGGCATTTTACAGACCTGTTTTTGTGCTTTTGTGTAGTTGAAGTGGCGTGGATTGGACCCGCAGTCAAAGAAAGAAAACCTAAGGGAAAGGAGGAGAGTGGAAGAAAAAGAAGAAAAGACAAAAGTAACCTTGGAGAGATGACAAGAACTATGTCATCCTGAGGGGCAAGCACCATATGAAAGTAAAAATCTGTAGTAAACAACAACTGGGAACTGAGATAACTTTATACAAGAGATCCACCTACAATGAATGTAACAATGGCTTTGAACTAACAATTGGCAGTAAAAGACTTTGTGCCAGCTGCACTGCTAAAAATGAGAGATCTAGGCGGGACAGAGAAAGAACATGAAAAAAAAATCCCCCTTTTACCTCCTGCTGTTCAGTAATCACATTGTCATTATCTAAGCACTGAATTCAGCACTAATTTCTAAACATAGTCTCACACACTGTCTACTGTGTGATTAAAGCGTTTAATGAGCCTCCCAGAAAATATATAAATAAGTTAATACAATTAAATTATGAGGACAGATGAGAGAGGCTAATTTGATAACTAGGATAGTTATATTGCTACCTCTTGTAATGAATAATATTCTCATGAAATGCATGTAAATGAAAGCCTCTGTATGACTAGAACAAGCTGCCTTATATAGACCATAGAAATAAATCCGAAACTGATATGTATTTGGAGATTTGTTTGACCTTGGGATAGCTCATTATGAGCATGAAAACATGAAAACGCACGTGAAAAATAAATAATTACACCAAGGGGAGGGAGGGTTTCTTATTTCTTTTCATTAAGGCAGTTGTGCTGACTCAAAGTATGTGTAAAAAAATATGATAAGATTTCAGTTGAATAACGAGAAAGAGGGGAAAATGCAAGCAAACAAAATAAACACAAAAAATATCAGTGAAAGGAGGAGAAAAATGTGATATTTCAGGTCAGAGCTGTCAGAATGAATTCACTTCATGGAGGAACTCACACACTTTGGTGTGGATGCTGCTGGAGCAGCTGGGTGTGCAAACGCAGCCCCGGATGTTAACTATAAGAACATAGAAAATTCCCTGGTCGTCTCCACGAACTAAGGTTTTTATGTTCTTATGTTTTTCGTGTTGTATTTCTCTCACTGAAACCACCTTCTTCACCATCCGTGACAGTTTCCCCGTCCAGGCACAGGAAAAGGGAGTCGTCCTCAGTTTCCTATCCTGCAGGTTAAGGGATGGTTGCAGCTGCCTCAATCATGATACAGATAAAGGAGCTTTGGACGTTTGCTGTTACTCGATATCCTCAATATCCAATGAATGAGTGCGGTGTGTGTATGAGAGAGAAATATGTTGGTGGAGGCTCTAAAAGAGTAGGTTTAAGTTTGACGGATTCTCAATCTAAGCCCAAGTTGCTCAGTTTAAGCCCCCGTTTCCTCAAGGCTCTTCTTTTAGCTTTAGGCATTTTAACTGCTTTTTTTCATATTAAACACAATGTTGATAGATTTTATTCTTCCTTGTTTTGATAGCTGTTACGTGCTGATGAGATATAATTTGCAACAGTTTAAAAAACGGTTTAAAAAACGGTTTTAATTCAAGACCTTGTATCTGTGACTGCTTGTTGATATAGAAAAATATTCATCGAAACAATCCTCATCACAAATATTATTTACATCTGTTGTGGGAAACTTTGACTGCAGCATTGTTTTTGGAGAGAACAGATGGACTAAAACCAGGCACTAAAACCAGGTATTTTGGGAGAAATTAATCTGTCTTGATTGTGAATATTGAGCAATGTAAGTTGGTTTATTTTGAAATGCACAATAAAGTTTTCTTGAAAACATTAAGGAACACAATACTCAATGCATTTTCAGAACCGTGCAGAGATAAGACACAGATAGGATGCAATCTGTAATCTCTCACCGCGGGTGCCAGATGATAATGTCAGCCTGCATTAGCCTCTCAGTAAAGGCACCTAAAACCGCGTTCTTCCTGGATGACCTGTACTGAGCAAAGACTGAAAGAAATTATGAATCCTACAGGAGAAAAATCACATTTCACCAGATGGTGCTTTTATTGTTATCCCATGGGAAATTTACATGCAATTAAAACAGATTTGTGGGGTTTTGAGACAGCATTTTCAAGACTAAACAAGCTATTAAAGATTTTGAGAAAAGGGTTACTTCATTAGTATACGTACCTATACCAGAAGCGGGCCACAGAGAGCACTCAATCCTTGTAATTAAAACTTTCTTGACTGCCCTTTGCAGGACAACCCCCGTGGTTCTGTCATCTGGCAGCTCCTCAGAGTCTCCACACATTTAACACCTGCTCATGCCTCTCGCATGAGTCACTCATTTTCTGGCAAGCTAGAGCAAACAAACAAAATCAATTATGAAATAAAGTCAAGAAACTCTTTTGAGCTTGGACTGTCATTGATAAAAAGGTTAAAAGGTTCTGAGGCACTTTTGTCTGTTGTAAGTTTTTTAGATATGTTTTGCATTGTAGAATTAAAGGTATGTAGATACTTAAAATGGGCTGTTTCATTAGTCTGCTTTAAGTCACCCTTGTGTAACAGCTAAAAGAGGTGAGAAAGAAGCCGCCTGTGGACAGAGAAAACACAGAACATTCTGTATTTCTATGGTTGCATCAGATAGTCGTCTAAAGGTTTTAAAACAAATGAGAGTTGATGAATTAGTCCATTTCAATTTTTTCAGAAATTCTTTTATCATGGGGTAATTCTTTTTTAAGACTGCAGATACAAATGATTGTTCTGCAGATATCTGTTGTTGGCCTTCTCGTGTGTGATACAGAGCTGCAAGGAATCCTTTCCTGGGATCTTACTGCCCAGGTGTGTTGCCTAATTCTTTGGACAAGTAGTACGTTTTACAGAGACAGCTGGGCTGCGATCTCATATCACAGTATTACTATTTCAGAGGGGAAAGAACAGAAATGAATGAGACAGCAACAGCAGGTGGTTGTGGGTAGTGTCAGAAAGAGAAGCAGTGGGAGGGCAGAGACACACAGAGAAACACTTTAAGTCAGGGGCAAAAATATGTTAAGTTAGAGGACAAGATCAATAAACTTCACCACACAGTCTCACTGTCACTGATGAGCTCCAGTCAAACTCAATCCCCCCCCCCACTGGTTTGGGTCGACTTTTCTGAAAGTTCAGTTTAAAATGAGTTCAAATCTAGTCAAACAAAATTAACCACAGTCACACCCTCACATGTGGATTTCATGGAATTTAGAACACATTTGAGGTGGTTGCAGATTTGTTCAGTTTACAGCTACAGATCATGTGAAATCATTATTGAGCCAGAAACAGATTAATCAAGAACAATACATTTTTCAGGATATATCACCCCTCCCCCTCTGGCAGCTGGGATAAGCACAGGACTATAATTTTGGTCCTATAATACTGCAATTATACAGTAAAAAGTAAAACAATGAGGCCTCATTGTAGCACTGCTACGGTCCCAGCCTGACTACTCCCAAAATAACTCTGGCCATCAGTTCAGTGTTAACCGAAGAAAATCAACCTCTATGTGTTTGATTTTCTGCAATTTTCAAAAGAGTTCCAGTATTGTACGATAAATAAGTTAACACATTTTTTAAATCTGCAATGCCAGCCCAGTGTTTCAACACAGGAATTAACATTTTCTTATCTTAGAAAAAAATATTCAACACTGAGATAGAATGATGAAGGATGTTGAAGCAGACATTTATCAATGACACTACATAACAGATGCATCAAATTCATCCAACCGGTTACTCTCAGCCCTGAGGCCTTGGTCACAAGCCCTTTGTACAGCAGAAAAATCTGGTGGAAAAGAAAAAAAAGGTACATAATACAGATGATCGCTGATAATCTTCTTCTATCAGTGCAACCTGGTGCTTTTCTACAAAATCTTCACTTCCCACCATTTTTTTCATAATACACTTCTCTAAAAATTGAGAATTCATTGTAGAGTGTGCTGATGCATGGGAAACCTTCTTAAAGTCTAATGATCCTGATAACATTTCATTTCACAAAGCCTTCTAAGATAAAGAGAAATTCATGAAGTGAACACCAAGTCTAGAAATAACTGATGGTCCAATAGCATCGTCTGGTTAAAAAAAGAAAACACTACTGCATTAGAGGCCAAATGTTGTGATTGTCACTGTGTTGTTCTGCAGTCGCTGCTCAGGTGTCTCCAAGCCATCTATTCCCAATGTAAAATTTCACGTTTGCAACAAGGGATTAGCTTCTTGATATCACTTTCCATCTGTTGTAAGCAGACCTAACAAACTGATGTTGGCATGTTTCTCAGCTTCTGATTTCTATTAACACATCTTAATCATAGTCACAATAACACGCAATTAAGACTAATACTATATTTTGAAGAAAAATGTCATGCATCGGTATCAAAACATTGAAACATACAATGGTCAGCAGCACATTGATATAATGTTAATAAAGAGAATGAACACATGCTTTGCTTTAAGTTGTTTATTTGTCATAGTGTTCAACATGTCAGATGGAACAAGAACAGCTGCATGTGTTGAGCTGCTTAATTGAACATCTTTGGATGGATCACTTAGTTGCTAGCCATGGTGGACTCCAGCCAGTCGTTGAAGAGGCAGACCTATAAAGGAAGAAGAACGGGGTCACAACAGATAATCAACGTGTCTCTGCAGTTCAGACAGGCGGAGACTGATGAAACATTATTCCTCTTAGGAGCTCACCTTGGCGTAGACACCGGGATGGTCCCTCTCAGCGCATCCATAGCCCCAGGACACAACACCCTGCAGCTCACCGTTGCACACAACGGGGCCACCAGAGTCACCCTGACAACAGAGAAGAGGAAGGTGAGCACATTATGACAACAGAGATTTGTGGTATACTGACTCCTGCATGAACACATGTCAGTACCTGGCAAGAGTCCTTGCCTCCCTCCAGATAGCCAGCGCAGAACATGGCGTCGGTGATCATGCCGGGGTAGGAGTTGTCACAATCACGGTCGGACAGGATGGGAATGTTCAGGCACTGCAGCTTGTTACTGTCAGCAGCTGGAGAATTCAGGCAGATGTTAAGAAAACTCCCACAAAAGTGTTGAAAACTAAGCAAACATGAGAGTGGTGCATGAGGGATACTCACAGGAGCTCTGGGTGTTGCCCCAGCCGGAAACTCTGCACATGGTTCCAGCGGAAGCGCAGCTGGAGGGCAGAGCCACGGGCTGCACGTACTGGTTGAGGGTGGCGGGCTTGCTCAGCTTGATCAGCATGATGTCGTTGTCAATGTTGTAGGCGTTGTATCTGGGATGGCGGATGACTTTGGCGGAGCTGATAAACTGCTCGGTGCCCTCGCTGACCCTGATGTTGTGCTCTCCCATACGCACCTCCACACGGCTGAAAGCAGTTCAAAGAGTTAGCATGCAAACACAAATGCATGACCAAAAAAAGTTAATCTGAGTGATATCATGCAACATGCAATGTTGGAGGACAGAGGAATGCTGTTTGCTTACGACTTGTAGCAGTGAGCAGCAGACACAACCCAGTTCTCGTTGACCAGGGAGCCACCGCAGAAGTGGTACCCGGAGTTCAGAGACACCTGATGGGGCTCAGAGTAGGGCTGGCACTCAAACCCTCCGACGATCTTGTCGTC
>CAJRST010038888.1:5888651-6010976 GCA_907169785.1 Menidia menidia
ATTATTATTATTATTATTATTATTATTATTATTATTATTATTATTATTATTATTATCATTGTTGTTGTTGTTGTTGTTATTATTGCTTTAGAGTTAGTTTTCAAGAAATTCCTGGAACGTTTAACTTAGCGGAACTGTAGCTTCCTAGTGCCATGCCTACGTCGGACACATTTAAACGATGCACAGCCAATGTCAAACCCTACAAACTTAGCATTGACATAACTGACCTCAAGTTATCATTTCTTTCATCGTGGGACCGTTTTTGTGCTCTTCTTTCTTCATCATAGGTGCTGTTTGTAGACTCAACGCATAAAAAGTTTTTTTCTTCATTCGTGCGGACTGTTTCTCACAATATGCGTCTCACGCTGCAAATGCTGATCTCCCACGGCCGTATGGCCCGGAGGATGGGCCTGGGCCCGGAGTCCCGAATCAACATGCTGCGAAACATTTTGACTGGACTCGTCCGACACGAGAGGATAGAAACCACATGGGCCCGAGCAGACGAAGTCCGCTTCTACGCCGAAAAGGTGAGAACCAGCTGGGTTTAGCTGTTAGCTAGCGAACAGCTAATGTTACAGCATGAGTCCCACTCAATGTGTCAGTGGAGAAAAAGAGATGTTAAATTAAGATACAGCTATTGGTCAACAGAGATGCTGTACTTTTTAAAATTTTGTTGAGAAGCTGACAACATCTACAGACCAACACAAACCAAAGTAAATAGCCGAATATTAAACGGTCATTATGTCAACCCCAAATCCTCATTATGTGTAGAAATTTTCATATTTGTGTTTAATTGCTCTGATCTGATCCAGATTTCCAGCATGTCCTCCACGTCCAATGCGGATTGGAGTTTAATCTCTGAATATCACTCCCATCCGGTCATCCCGAGGTCCACACCAGCTCCTCTTTTTGTTTTGATTCAGTTTGTTTTCTGGATGGTCTCTTAAGATTTGCGTACAAACTCCAAATCTTTCTTTTCTCCATTTGTTCTAAGTTTAATGAAAAAGCTTATGTACTATTTTGTTCGTACTCCCTTCAGGTTTTAGACACAGCTGACCATCACACTGGGCAAATTCACTCGTCATGTTTCCTTCGAGTCAGCAAAGGGAAACATCTCCCCAAGTTCTGCTCGCATTCTCATTTGTCAGCAGACTTTTTTTTTTTTAAAGGTTCATTATAATCTGGATTTTTCTGCCTGTGTCTTCCCTCCATCTCCTCACCCCTTTCTGGGGGTGACGTACACCCCCACAGACAGATGCCACTATCTCCACGTTGCCAGTGGTTTTTCTCAGAGAATGGTTCTGTTTTCCGTCTTCAGCATTGAGGGTTTTTTAATGAGGGGTGGCCTCAGTGTTGGCTATTTTGTGGGACGTGCCTGATGAATGGAGCTCTGCATCACTGGCTTTCCTTCTCCTCACAGGAACCCCGTAGCTCATTTATAGCCAGTACGTTTCCCGTCTTTGTTTCTGACTAATCAGTGTGAATAGTCAGCAAAATCTATAAGACTCTTGTATCATCTCAGATTTCTTCCAAGATGTTGTTTTTGCTTCTTGTTCTTTTCAGTGGTGTACAAATCCCCTCATATCTGTCCCCAGATCATAAACTTTTCCAACACAACTTTAGTTCAGTGGGTGTTTGTGTTTGTGTCTATGCTGCTCACTGGACTATTGTTAAGCTGTGTAAGTATTTCCACTGATCTGTGAAGGAGCCAGAGCAAAGCTGCATAGCAAAAAGTCTCAGCCATGAAGCACATTTGGAATTGAAATGCTCTTTGACTCAGACTGGTTCTGACTGCAGTTGTTTCCTTGTCTCATCCTCCCAGCTGGTTGACTACGCCAAGAAGGGAGACACTGATGAGAAGGCGATGAAAATGGCCTCTTTTTGGCTGACGGTGCGTGTCCAAGTGAAAATACAAAGTGTGCAACTCTGGAATTAAAACAGTGTACATGGAGCTTAGTGTGTGCCTGTTTCCTCTCTGCAGGAAAAGGACCTGGTTCCGAAACTCTTCAAAGTCCTCGCTCCAAGATTTGAGAGTCAACCAGGCGGCTACACACGCATGGCTCGTATTCCCAACAGGCAGAACCTGGATAAAGCAAAGATGGCCGTCCTGGAGTACAAAGGAAACCCCTTTCCACCTCTTTATCCTGCCAAAAAGGAGAACGAACTGACGCTCATCAACCAGCTGCTCAAAGGCTACAGAGAGGAGAAAGCACAACAGTGGGTTGCAAAAGCGTGATCCAGGCCGTGGTGCTGCTGGATTAAGGATTTCTGAGGAGTGAAGATGTGCTTCTGCTGCTGCAGACTGCGGCTTAAAAAGAGACTGACACATTTCTTCACAAAAAGAACAGTTTAAAAATCCTGCATCAGGTCCTGAAAGATAACAGTGGGATGACTGTGTATTAATAAATATTATTTCAGAAACAGATTCCTGTTACTTCTTCCACATCACTTTTGATTATCGCAGCAGGTTTAAATAAACGGAGGGAGAGAGCAGTTCATTAGGGAGATTTTTGACCATTTGTCAACACGTGAGGTATAGAACAAGCTGTCCCCCCCATGTCCAGTCGCCATTTTCCCCGAGCAATGCATCAGCGTGTGCAGTCGCCTTTTTACTGATCCAAATTAGCAGGAACTCCGAAGAGTGGCATGTGAGGAAGCTTAGTCTGCTTTTATTCTGTAATGCGGTGCGCTCAGCTTCACTCATTACACGTTAATATGGTCTGTTGACCCCAATCACAGTCATGACCTCCATCTCGCATGGCCTGCATAGTCCTCAGCGTAGAAAACATTAACAGGCTGTATGATATGAGTAAACAAAGTGTACGTTTTTTCCATTATGTAGATCAGTGATCTGAAGTTTTTCTTTTTAAATGAGAGCCACAGACATAAGCTAAACAATTCTCCCTCACAAAACCTGTCCCGGTCTATCATCAGGGTATGTTTTTACCCAGCCAACAACATCTGGATCTGGATCTGGATGTTTTTTTTGGCCCACATACCTGTGATGTGAAGCAGGCCTCTTGTTATCTCTGGTAACTCGGGTTTGTGTGTGTGGTACATTTCCAAAAATGGAAAGAAAGTTGCAGATGGAGCAAAACAGGTGGAGCTCAAAAGGTTAGTGATGGTTCCGCTGTGGGGCCTGAGTAGGGCTTAGAGCCAAACCTCTGCTGCTCATTAAACCTGTAAAAACCTGCAGGTCTGCTGCCTCGCTCTACAATGCAGTGTTTCTTTTTCAATACGAGGTGGACACGTAACATAAAACTTTTATGCTAACCTCTCTTTTGATAGATAAAACATCCCCTAAGTATCCGCAGGAATGGAGTCATTTGAATGCAGCGTGATTGCCGTTGGACGACACAGACCGGGATGTTGGCATTGACTGTGGAGTTAATTAGGCACGCCTATATGAGATTGTTTACGGGCCGGAGACCGTGCAGTGTGTGACTGGAATGGAGTTCTGTAATCACAACTGATTCTGACTATTGATTACATATGTACAATTTATTCTCATGGGAGACCAGAGCATGTGCTACACCAGCAGCGATCATGTCTGGGAGGGGTAGTGTGGATCCTGTCCCCGGAACAGTGGACTACATTTTTACCTTAGCTAAGCAGATTTAAAGGGTCAGGGGACTGTGTCTCCTTAGGACTCAGCGGGTGGTGCTGCAGGCATATAGATCAATAGAGTTGGTATTAATCTGACTTTTATGGCTGCTGTTTGTGGGGTTCATAGACTAGATCTTGGGGCATATTAAAGGAGAGGAGGGCCTCTGGTTTGGGAGCCTCAGGGTTGTTTCCCTGCTCTTGGCAGATGGTGGGATTCCTTTGCTAAGTCTCAACCAGGACATGTAGAATATCTCTGTCCGGGTCGGCGTTTGTCTTTTGACTGAAGAGAAGCCATTGAAATATCTCAGGGTCCTGTGAAGTAGTGATGGGAGAAAGACCTTAAAGATTGACAGATAGATGGAGCTAAAGACGAGGTTTGAGTTGGATTCGGTGGCCTTTGGTGGGGATCTGGCTTCAGCCTTCAAGATGAGGCGATTAGTTTGTGCATCCAGCAAGAGTCTCTAATCGGCCGTGAAGAAAGGCATTAGCAGAGGTGGTTCCAGTGTTTGATCAGGAGGCATCTGGGATTAAATATCACATCTGGCCCCTGAATCCCTTGTGATCCCCCAGAAAGAGCGTGAGAATGTCACCAGGGAGAGGGATGCTGTTTCCTCTGTGGCTCAGCCTCAGAAAATGGGTGTAGGGACAGACAGATTTACTCTTTGGCTCTTGTGCCTCTGACTGAACCACATCTCCGTAATGAGTCAAATACCAGAGCGATAGGCGAGGTTTTAATAAAACAGTTTTTTTTTTATTTTGGCAAAAAGTGAATATATACAGCGTATTTAGAATTCTTATTTGACACCATTAAAATGCATTTGAACGGTGCTTCAGTGATGTGCTCTGAGTAACCTAAAAGCTGTGCTGTTTTCTGTCATGCATACATAATCTCCTGTCTTCAAGTTCTCCCTCCAAGTCTCCGTCATTTTTGTGATGGAACGAAAGAACACACAGGCCGAAGCTGTGGTGCGATGTCTGTAAGCCTGTCGAGTCAAGTCATGGCAACAGCAGACAAAATGGCAGACGCGCCGAATACAAACCAGACACATTAATCAGAAATAACAGTTAGTACTCTAATTCAAGTATCATTCGCTTTCACAGACTACGTTACACCTCTGACTACACTCTTACACGTAACACACCACTGGCCTAACAGCATCTAACATCAGTACTCCATGACAGCAAGATTGCCACTGATAAGACTGTGGACTATTAGCCGAGAGCCACAGCTTGTCTAGATCAAGATAAAACCACTGAATTTGTCAGTGTACTCACTTATTTTTTCTTCAGTTTTTGCGCTAAGCGTGAACTGCTCCCCAAAATGTAAAAAAAAAAAAACTGAAGACATCGTCGGTCTATATTTACAGGTGAACGCATCAGAAGTACGACCCCATGAGGTGTGAATACAAGTTTCAAAGCAGTCTTACAAGGTGACATCATCACGAATAAACAGACTAAGACCAGGAACATTAAAGTGCTCCATGCAGGACAGACAAAATGTACAGTTGTGTTGCCGTTTTCACAGTTCATCTACAAGACTTTTTTTTTCTTTTTGAGTGTTTTCTTTAAAGCTCAATATTAGGAGATACAAAACTACAACCATTTGTACGTCTCTTTGCACTATATAAAGTGGTGCAAAAAGCCATCAAATTAAATATTCACCTTTTAAAAGCCAGATAGGGGTGAGGATGAAGCTACCAGTATGAATTAAGGAGAAGCAAAGAGGTTTCTTCCTGCTGGAAAATCGTAGGTGTGTTGAGGATGGAATGCAAAGAGCAAAAAAAAAAGAAAAAAAGATACACTGCAGTATTAAAGCAACTTGGAAATCACCCCTATCCTTGTGCTGTGTTGCATCAGTACATTCACCAATGTCTACATATGCTGATATGACAGTTTTGAGCAGGCGTTTCCTGCCCTCCAGTGAAAATTAAACTAAAACCGATGCAATATAACAATGCTTTCATACCGTGTTCCAGACGCTGCGCGATGGTTTTCAGTGGAATAACAACAGATTTTTTTCTGCTCATAAAAGTTCTGAAGCCTATTGTATGTATGTCAAGCGAATATTAAGGGGTCACATGGAGTACATATCAGCGTTCTGGTGGGAAATACCATACAAACATGCACATTTTACAAGTACTGTACTTTGAAGTGCCAACAGTAAATGTGACATAAAATTACACATCGGCATATCGATCCAGAAGGCATATAAGAGTATAAATCAACCCAATGGACTCCGATTAGAGTAAATATACAGGATCGACGCTTTATCAAAATGTGATGGCATGAGATATTTCTAAGGTCACAGCACCAACTGGAATGTAATGATGTGGGGGAAAAAACAGGAAATTAAAACCTTATTCAAAATAACAAAACTGTATAGAATGGTAGCTCTCGACCGTTTTAGCTATTTACAAACTCTCCCAGGCACAACTTCAATGCCTCATGAAATTTTGACAGAAGGTATTTCAAGAATTTTGTTCATATCCGCATTGTGCACAGCTATCATTCTATTGCTCTGGCTACATCCATTTTGTCATTTTTTCCCCCATGATCCTTCTACTGGTCAGCATCAAATATTTATTGCTTCTTTATTCTTTTACAAGCTCAGCGCTCGTGTCTCAGCCATTTCCGTTCACTTCCCCATTCTGGTCCCTTCCACTCACAGGTGATAAGCCACCATTCAGGGATTAGCTTTTCATTTTTTTCCCCTTCCTTTCTTTTGTTGTGTTTTGCTGTTTGTATGTTTTTGTTTTTATGTTGTTTTTGTCTGAAGGTTTTCTTTAAACGGTAACATCTTGAATTCCATCAATTGTGTTATTTTCTATGGTTGCACCTGCACCATTTTCCCAATGTCTTCTTTCTTTCTCTGCATTTCATGCCTTTGTTCCAAAGCCTCCTCCACCGCCACTCTGCATGCTGAAATACTCTGTGAAGGAGGGGAGTCGGGGTGGCAGTGGGGGGGAGCGTGAGGCTGGGCGCGGGGGTATTGGAGGTGGAGGCGGCGGCAGCATCGAGGTCAAGTCAGCTGCGGTGGTGATGATCTTTTCCTCGCTGTTCCTCGGAACATCTGGACCTTTACGAGCCACGGCCTCCTCCACCGTCTTTACGGGATCCTGGAAGGGGAAAAAAAAAGTTTCACAGTTTTGAGCAAGGAAGAAAACGGCCTTCTAAAAAAAAAAATCTGACTCATCAAACCAGGAGCACGTCCATCTCACAGCCCGCATGGACCAGCCTCTCGTTCTGCCCTCTACACAGACACATTATCAATATTTGGCCAATGTTACAGTGCTGATGTATAGAAATGAGCCTGGTAATGAGTTGGTTTATGATGCAGATTATAGCATGATTTAGAACTAAGAATCTTTTTTCCTTTTTCTGACAAAAATCTGACAAAGTCCTGTTAACTTTGCCCAGAGTTATAGCAGGTTCTGAAGATGTTCATCTCATTAATCCTGAGCAGCTTTTGAGACTCACTAAAACCATCGTGGTGAAGTCCAGCTGGTTTGCTAACTGTTCCCTTCAAAGCAGAAACCACTAAAAGACATTTAATTCTGCCTCGGTAAAGACCAACATTTTACAACATATAGACAGAACTAAAATACTTGAAAAAAGATATTTACATATTTGGAAAAACTCATGAAAAATTAAAAGAATGAAGCAGCACCAACATTATCTGTGATGCCATTTGAAATCTGAGCAGCTCAGAACCTTTCAGCAGTGTAAAATCCAGTTTAGAATATCATTAAAAATATATAAATACCAGTAAATATTTTACGTATCTCCTTCTGGTGGATTCCCTCCAAAGTAAACAATATGACATGAGGTCATTCACCACCTTCTGCAAACACTCAGCAGGTCAAGTTTATACCAGATATTGAGAGAGTGTAAGTACAATACCCAGTGAGATACATTAGCTTTGCATGCAATTACCCATCCATCCACTGATTTTGTATAATGCAGTCCACAGCTGGTCAAGGTTAAGAACAAATTATAAAACTCTAAAGGCTAAATAACTTTAATTCAAACTGAATGAATGGAAGTCTCAAAAACAACAGAAATATAAAGCCGTACAACAGTTTTATGTGTGTGTATTTGTGTGTGTGCAGAGAAGACATTGCCTCGGCATTTGCAACTGTTCTAACTAATGTGCTCTGTTTTATGGCCAAGTTTTAAAGTAGGTCACCCGACAGTGTCCCGACCTGTTGTCAGTAAGTTCACGCTCAAAGTCAACAAGGCTGGTTAAATAGGTTGGGGATAAGTTACGGATTTACTGGGTTACCTGACATCCCAGCTGGTTCAGTTTCTTCACCATCTAAAACTCAACAGAACCAGAACCACCGTGTTGAAAGAGCTATTATTCGATCAAAAGATTAAGCTTTAACATAAAAATGTTTTTCAGTAAAACATGACAAAAATTTAAGAAATTCAGGTTCACAGTATCAGTAGTTATAGAATTAAATAAACCTTTTTTTTATTGAATTGCAAACTGAACTACATGGTCAACAAAACACGTGATCTTTTCTCCTTTAAATTTCAGGTTCTGACACTCAATGTGCAAATGGAGGCCACAGAAGCAGATATGATTCTAACCAAGGCTGTTGCTGAATAATAAAATAATTTAAAATGAAATTAAAAAAACATACTGGGTATTAGCTACTTGGCATTTATTGAAGTAGATTAATTAACTCTGAGCACAAATTTAGGTCCAATTATCAGCACAAAAAAGAGCTCCATAGACTGGTTTAAAAAAAGACTATATCAAGCTGCTGTCTATAGCATTTAGCATTTTTGTTAACAAAGGGGTTATTCCATATCATCTAGAGTAGAGAGGTGATATGCCAAGCAGACATCTCACAGCTGCAGGAAGCATAACTCTGTTATGAGCAGTTTCATTTCTGATGAGGATAACTTACGTGAACAAATGCAGAAAGTTTCTTGTTATAGTTATTGGAATGCCTTTCTAAATGTTAGACTGAACAAAACATAACAGCTTTGGAAAAAAGTGAAAAAAAATCTTTCATTCCCAGCTACTCTCAAATGTAATTTGCTGATAATTTCATCTCATCAATTTGCTTTTGTTGCATTTCACCCGTTTGTTATTCAGTCCCATTGTTCATTTCAAGGACACGTAAACACTAATTTTAAAGCTGCTGCTTTCCTATTTGTTTAGCTGTCAACAGTTATAGTTTTTCGTACGATTTGTAAAAAAAAAAATTCTTCGCCCCCTCCGGTGAAATCAGTATAATTGTATTTGTGGATTAAGAGCTCTTTCTCCTTCTCTCATTTGTATTCTGTACGAATAGCCATGCTGACAGATTTGAAAGTTACCCAAGCATCACAGCAAACACAACACCTTAATTATGTCCTGTCAGAGTTTCTTTTTATGCTTAATTTCTTCACACTCAATGTGTTTTAATATCAGGGCTTGTGTTATGTTGTGCAGTGCTTACTGTCAGCTACCTGCCCTCCCTGAGGAGGGGAGAGAAGTGTCTGCTGAGAAACAGGCCCAGAAAACATGCTCCCCGACAAACTACAATGCTACTCTGATGCTTTTTCATTTGAGGCATCTCTGTTAAATGAGATAGCAGTTCATTTCAAGCAAGGTTTGACACGGGAGAGATTGTACATTCTGAAAGCTTTGGAAAATTAAAACACTTGAGCACAAATGTAATTACACACAGCAAGTGCTGCAAAATGATGGGAAGTTTAAAGTGGATGTAGAGATGCACACAGTGCACATACCTTGGTGAATTTCTCCTTCTCACGGTGGTATTTACACACAATCTGACTCTTCTATCACTTGCTCAGAAATGCAATGAATTTGCTGGAACTTTGTATGAGTTATTTCCAAGAATTAGCACAAAAACTTTTTTTTTAGCTCTTACCGATTGGATGGAGAAGAGTTCAGTGAAGTTTGGTTGTGAGTCTCCTAGGAAGGAACTGTTCCCATATGCATGATGGGGAAAACTCTCCCCCCCTTCACCTCCTTTGGGGCTGGACAGAAGAATGCCAATCTGGGATGTCCGAACATGATATGGGAAGTTCTTGTTGGCTGCTGAAGGTCTTGTAATAATCTTAAAGCAGAAGGGTTGAAAAACATGTCAATCCATCTACATTCTATCAGTTCAGTTTGTTGTATAAGTGGCAGCTAACATGGAAAAATGATGGAATCAACACTCTAGGAGAACGCTCTTAAAATAATTTAATAGTTGAACATTCCGGCTTTATAAACTATAACATGAAAATTGCTAAATATATCAAACTAAAGACAATTTAAAAAAAAGTTAAGGGCCAATTGTAAGGAACTAACCTAGGAAATGAGATTTAAACCATCAGTTCTGCCTCCACAGAAAAAGAAAGGTTAAGGTGGGCTAAAGAGAGGCAGGCGAGGACAGTGAATGGTCAGATCACATTGATATTCAGTAATGAATCATCAATCTATACTGGGCAAGGAGATAATGCTGGAACATTTGTTAGTTGCTGATCCAGTGAAACATCTGAAAATGTCTACTTGAAGAAAACAAGCAAATGTCTACAATTATTGATGATTTAGGGTTGATGCCAAGTTAATGCACAGAGGAAATGGCAGTCAATGGATCTTACCTCAGCAAAAAGCGTGCAAACTTTTCTTCAGGAAACCTTATACACACATATCTATACACTTTTGTTTAGTGTATTTTTTATACGAAACAAACAAGCTGAATGGACATCCTTCAATGTGATGATTCCATCATTTTTACCAGGGTTTGCAGTTAGACCATACGAGGTCCCGGTGAGGGGAAGGTCATGAAAAGCATGCTGTGAGCATCAATGCAAAAAAAAGGAATTGTGAATAATGTATGCGACTGGCTTCAATGACTCTTGAATAACATGAACTGTGTGGAGGCGGGTCCGCGTGCGCGTGTGTGTGTGTGTGGTACGAACAAGGAAGACGATGTGAGCGTAGAGGTGGATGCCGAGCTGAATGCCGTTCACAATCTTCTCTCGAGCCCAACGCGGAATTCCAAAGTTGGCAATCAGAGCCATGACGGGCACTGCAAAAAACCTGGGGAGGAGAAGGGAACACATTTAGGAAAGCGAGGAGAGCACATTCGGAGAAACAGAGTGGCAGAGAGCTGGGAGAGTTAGGGATGCAACGCACTGCGTGACAAAGAGAGAGGTGGAGATAATGAGGCAAGGGATAGCCATTGCAGTGAGGGAGCAACGCAGAGACAACATTAGTCTTTGTAATCTACCCTTCACTTAAAGCCTCTGGTATTATGCATCGCAGTTGAAGGATGGAGACAGTTAGTAATGAACACACCGTTATTTTCTTTCTACTTTCCTGGACTATCTAGCACAAATACGGCACAGGAGATTTTCTTCTGGCTATCACTCACCTCAGCACAACGTACATAAGTGAAACTGCTGAAAAAGTAAACTGATTTGCATCCCTGAACAGCTCTAGAATCAGCCATCCGGTGCACTTTTTTTTTTTTTTATTATTATTGTGGGGTATAAATTATTCAACTTGAGGAGACCTCACACAGAGAAACGTGTCAGTTTGAACTCCCATGCTCCACAGCTCAGGTGGTACCACCCGCAGCAAAGGACGGAGTCCGGTCTCACCATAGGGTGTACGTGGTGAAGAAAGGGACGTAGAAGGGCTGCTTCTCCGGGTAATGCTTCAGGGAGACCAGCACGGCATAGCAGAACCACACGTAGGCCACCAGCTGCAGGGCCATCAGACCGTAGCCAGCAGGGCTGTCGTACGCGTACAGCACCTCACCCGGGTCAAAGAACTGGCACGGGGGAGACGGCACGCACATTAGAATAAGCAGAACATTGCAACAAATAAGAGGTGCGGCAACTGTTGACATCTTGCTGAAAACCTGTGTCCTATTTAATAAGATGGATTGCTCCGGCCTCGGCTGTGACGAGCGAGCCAAAGCTCAGCTTGAGTCTTTGACATTGACACTCCTCCACATCTAGGTCATCAGCGTGTGAGCTCAAAACTTTGCGGGAGTGTGCCGGCACCAGACACAGAGACTGGATAGCCGTACTGGGTTACTCTCGCTACATAATGCATAGTTCTGACAGCTCCGTGTGGTGCTTGCAGGGCTGCAGCCGGCCAACCAGAGCCTGGCAAATTCCAAATTGTCGGCCTAGTACCACAAATACGTTTAAAGTCTTCATTCCAGGTTCAGTTGTAACCTAGTTTAGCATATTTTTAGCTGGAGCTCCCCTGTGTTTGAGCTCTTTCTCAGCAAGGCCGTGTAAGGGGGAAAGAGACTGATAAATCATACCGCTTCAGAACTATGTGTTGTGGTGTCTGACAGCTATAGGCTGTTTTATTAAATATAGCAGCTATTTTCAGGGCACTCCTATTGGGTCATTACCGCCCTGTATTGAAAGGCAGTAATCTTCTGTCCCCAAATGCACCAGCTTTACATCTGCCAGGGCTGAAGTATCTCCTCTGTGAAGAGATATATGTGTCTCCGAACACTCCTGGCAGAATTTTAATTCATGAGCTCATGTCCTCAGCATCATTGCTGGTGAAATGTGTTTCCTTTCTCTCATGCAGTACATACATGGAAAAGTAGAATTAATGAGAGTGAAGAACAAAGCTTTTTGTCTTTTAATCTGATTTATTAGGAAGTCTCATTGATTATCTGTTTCATGTACTTTACCATGAAAGTATTTAAAACCAACCGCTCCTCTCCGGATCCAAAATATCCAATTCATAAATTACGTTCTATCAAATTTTATGGTCCACTTGATGCATTTTTATAATTAGCAATGGATCAATGTAATGAGTTACTTGACAGAGAGAGCCATTACAACCTACGCTGGCACATTCATTCATGAATATTTATGAGATTATTAAAAAAAGCTAAAGAGAACAATAACACAAGTGCAGATACTGTGTGTGGCAATGTTAAGTTGGAAATCTTGATTCTAGTTATGTTAGACATGTAGGTTAAACTTTAAGGAAAAGTGTTTCGGGGTGTTAACATGGGAATTTTAAGTAGAATCAGAAGCAATCGACAAGAAATTACATACCATGTACTAATCTAAAGCAACAGATTACCAACAAATTGGAGGTAACCACTACAAATATTTTGTTATTACAATGTTTCCCATGTCCATCATAGTTAAGAATTAGTTAAAAACGTTGACAGATAAAACTCATTGTCAGGAAGGTTCCCTTTCATACATTTTCTACAATTCTTTAGTTTGGTCTTTTGTATGTTAACCTACAAGTTAACATACATTTTGCACCAAGCATTCATTTGTTTTTGTCTGGTAATAATGAATGAATTAATCAATCAATAAAGAAAATCAAGTAGCAGGCTCGGTGCGGTGGTGCATGGAGATGTATTCTGTGTACTGTACCTCGGCCTCGTAGATGAACAGGATGACGTAGGTGATTGTGTAGACTGTCATGTAGATGCTCAGTTTAACAGACCCACTGTGACTGATCCTTGCCCTGACACACAGGGACAAACACGGTGCAGGGTCAGAGTTGCACAAATATGGGAGGAGGATTAAAAAAAAAATTACCGCAGACACACTTCCAGGTAGATAAATGAAGAAAGAGTGACACGTGACTCCACAAAAATACATTCGAACTTTCTGCCAGCTTAAGATATAAGCAGCCACTGACCATGACCCTCTTCTCTTAATAAGAAGAAAATGGCTGCAGGCAAATGTGAAAATGTAAGCATTAACTCCTTGTCAGCATATCAAATATCTTTCTGCCATGTGTAAATTCATCACCAGAGAGGGTTTGAGCATTTTTCTTCTAGCTGACAACAACTCGGGTATGAGACGTGTTTTCAGCTTGATGGTCATGCAGTTTTCAGATTATTAACTGGGGTTTTAAACCTCTAATATGTCCAGTGATGACAGAATCCTCTGAGCCCAGAAAAAGCTGTAATACCAGTGTCAGCAGTTTATATACTTTGCATGCTCAGTTTTTTCCTTAATCTTTATACTCGGTATACTGGTTTAGATGCCAATAAACCAAACGTTTTGAATGGATTTGATTGAATTTTTGTGAAAGCATAATTGGGGGACGGTCTATCGCATTTTCTCATTTTAATACAATTACAAATTGATGTGTTCTTCTTTTTGTCATTTTGACAAACAGAGTTTCAGATCAAATTTTAAGAAGTGGCCAGGGACAGATGAGCCAGCAGGGTATTTGTCTACTCAGGTGTAAGATGGATGGGAACATACTGAGGTTCCAGTAAAGAAGAGCACTCGTAAATAATCTATTGTATAGTATTACTGCCTGTCCTGAGCAAATTTCCAGTGAGCCTTGCCAGGGAGGCAAACAGTTGTTGCATTTGCTGCAGATAATAGTGATCATTTTGCTCCTAAAAGAAACCCTAAAGACAACTATTACTCACACCGGAGCAGCATTCATCTGCTAGGTCATCCGCACTACAAGAGCCAGTATATTGATGGAGCTTTTTGGCCTACCCTTTTGGCACTGTCATGTCATAAGACCAGAACATGCCTGAGACAGAGAGAGCTGACATCAAGAGACAACGCAGTACAAATACACGGGCCAAATCCCTCAGCAGGCAGCAAGGGGAATGTGGCAAAAAGTATGAGAAAAAGACAGTCACACACAAGCATATATTAAAACAATTCTACAAAAAAAACCCTCCCCCACCTGGTGACAGTGAAACCTTTGCCCAACAATATGAGCATCAGAAGGAACACCAAGAAACTGACGGAGAACAGTAATTTCCCTGGAGATGGACAGAGAGGTGGAGAGAAAGACAAAAAAAATGAGAAAAAGACAGAAGGGGTAATTAGGTTGTGGTTTCCGAAACTGTGATATCACACTGGAACAATAAAATCAGGTCACCACACACATATTGCACACACACACAGTCACATAAAGTCACGCATGATCCCGCCTATGCCCGTCGACCCAGCCATTATGTCTCTCCAGCCACACACACATCCATCATCGTCCACTCATCCACTCCGCTCGGGCAGCGAGTTATTTTCCAGGGCAGATGCAGTGTCAGTCACTCGCTGAGCGGCCATTGAGGGGGGAAGAACTCACCGAGTATTTTCAGGCTGCCGTTGCCAACTCCATCTCTGGCATACAGGCCCCAGTAGACACAATGGAACAACAGGCTGAGCACTGCCAAGTGGAAAAGATGAAGAGAGAAGTGAGACAGAAAAAAAATAAGTGGAGGATGGAATGAGGGAGGGGAGAGGGGTGGAAAGGGATAGGTGAGCGGGCGATACAGAAGAGCAGGCAGAAGAGATGTGGGATTAAAGCAAAGACATTGAATACGGGAGACAGGGAGATGATAATAGGGAGAGAGAGGATGGGAGAGAAATGGCGAGAAGAGGGGAGAGAAGGTAAAGAAGAGGAACTGATAAAAAGAGGCTCAAGTTAAATGCAAGGAGGGGGTGAAAGATAATTTGGGGGGGGGGTGCGAGAATTGAAAAGAAATTTGGAGAGGGGGTGAGCAAGAGAGAGAGGAGAAAGCATGATAAGGAGTTAGAGGAAAGATGAGGGAATAGGATGAGGAGAGGGGTTCATCAGTAACAGCATGCTTCACTGAACGCTGTGGTACAGCACCTCTGTTTACCAGAGCTCCTATTCAGAGGCTAATAAGTGCGATAATATCTCTGCACTTGAAGTGTGGATTAAGGTATGAGATGCTGCAGCAGTGCAGGAGGATCATTGTCACCCTTTGAGTGTGTGAGTGTGTGTTTTGGACAGAAGCTCTTACCCTCCACACCTGCAGCCGTCATAAACATTTTGTAGGTTGTGTGAAGGAGCTGTCTTCCCTTCAGATTGTCTGGAGAAGGAAAAAGAAAACAAGGAATGAAGTCATAGAGGTGTGCGAGTGTGCGTGTGTGTGTGTGTGTGTGTGTGCTGCGGCGGGTGCAGATAAAAAGGGCCGCGACGCGCTGACAGATGGCAAAGGAGAGAGACCGAGAGAGGGACAGAGAGAGTAGGTACAGAAGACGACAAGAACAAGAGAACGGGCCAAAAAACACGGGGAGCGCGATGGTTAGTATGCACCAATTTTGTGATGCTCATCTCTGGATGAGGGTAATACATCTTCTCTGTTCTCTCTACCAAAACTGAGAGGAAATATTCTTAATGCATACATAAACAGGCTATTTTAATAACAAAATACTCCGGCGTGAAGCTCCGGCATGCTAGGGGAAATCGTATGAGGAGGAGAAGAGTTGTTAACACCCACTCATTGCCGCCCTGTACAGCCACATACTTGACCAGTCAAGTGTAGGCTGTAAAGGACAAAGTTTGAGAAAAATGTTTCTGCGAAAAAGAGAATCTACCTCAGATTTCAGAGCACTATAATCTTTTGAACATGTTGCGATCTATTAGATATAAGGCAATAAACACAAACACAACAAATATTTGAATACTAAGAAGAGAACAAGCTCACATCTCAGGAAGTTTACAAAACATCCAGGAAAGTTCATTGGGCCTCTCAAATATCCTCATTACTGGATGTAGAATGGGAAATGTTTCATTATTATATCATTGGTCTAGTTATATTGGAGAGATTATATTTCACATGACACATTTTTACAAATATTAGAAAACTAGTGTGAAAAAGAGAAAGTTTGTTGAAACAAAAAATGTTGACACTGTGCACAGATCAGAAAGGCTGGAGCTGGTTGTGACAAAGCTAACAAGCTTTTACAGACACACAATCAATTAAACAGTATCTGTTTTTACATCAAATCACTTTAAGCTTTTTGTCGATTCTATGACAAACTATATTATACTAATAAGAATTATACGGGTGATCTAATGACTTTTCTTTGATTTGTGCTTGAGCAGGAAAAGCTTGTCCTGAGTTGGAATATTCATAACATAACTCCACGGCTGCATTAGGGACATTCAGAGTGATCTTTGGTCACAAGCAGAGAATACTTCATTTTAATTGGTCACAAGTAGAGAGGGCGGAGAACTCCATCGGCAGATTTATTTATAATCTATGTTTAATTCAAGTGGTTCATCCCTACTCTGGTTTAAACAAAGTAAGGCATTTTGCCCTACGGGAAACCTTAAATAAAAATAGCCAGAAAATACAGTATCCTTTTATGCTTTTAGTCTCTTCTTGGAGCTGCTGGATGGCTCCATTCAGGGTTATTTCTGCTTCGATCTTCCTGCAACAAACTCGCTTGAGTAACCTTTAGTCTGCTGCTGACTCCTGAGCTCAATCAGTCATCTTTACATGGAAACCGTACCTTCCTCTCCACCGTGTTCTCACTCCTTCTGTTCTGTTGCATTTGCTCTGTTCTGACAAACTCTCAACTTCGAGAGAAAATGGGCAAAAGCTTCCCCATTACTTATCTTAAAGAAAACACAGAAACGTACTCCTATTCCATCAAGAAAACATGCAGATTTTATAAAAGAGCTGATGAAATGTCCATTTTATGACTGCTGTGAGCTTTGAAAGTCAGAGTAAATCATCTTGAAGTGGAAAAAGAGAGATCTGACTAAGTAGAAAAGGTGGTACTTACAGGCAAAGTAGCAGGAGAGGAGGAAAACCAGGGAGAAGATGACCAGGAACGTGATGTCTGTCTCCAGGATTCCTGTTTGAATAAAACAGAAGAAGGCAGAAAGAAATGTATGACTTGATTAAATAATATATATTACACAGAGATGAAAATCTAAAAAAAAAAAGGGAAGTCAATACGATTCTAATAATATCAAGGCGACAGAAAGTGGGGGCCAATGGACGAAGGCAAAAAGAGCAGGAGTAAGGAAATCCAGTGAGGTGGTGAGGAACAGAGAGTTTGTAACAGCAGAAGACAAGCACGAGCAAAGGAGGAGGCACTGGAGATGTAGGAATAATTCAGTTAGAACATTCATGGGCATTTTCTTCTTTTCATCCCTCCCTCTCAGTTCATCTATCATCATTAATTCATTCAGCCGTCCCTTCATTATTCCAATTTGTTCAGCGCAGTGTGCTTTATTGGCCGTGCTAAGTGGTGTTGGCTTGTGCCATCGGCGATTCGTTCCATAATCTCTCTCATTCTGTCTAATCGCTCTTACCGAACTCATCTGCAGAGAAATGCTGCGTCCAGAACGACTGGCCATTGGTCAGCTTCATCTCGTACTCCAGATGTAAGCCTTCGCCCTGTGAGAGTGTGGAGGACACCAGATGAGGGGAGCAGGTTTGATTAAAAATGTATCCTCTTGCACTTTTACAGGCTTTGTGATCTGTACAAAATATGATTAATGCTTCATGCTGCGGTGGACAATCCTGCAGGTTGAACCGGCAGCGAGAGGTAATGACTTTTAGATGTATATTTAAACATTCTCATAACACTGAGTTTTTCTCTATAATACTGAAAATATAAATGTATGGGGCATATTGAGCAAGGAATTATGATCTGGACTTAAAACTAACACTGAACATGAGGTCAGAGGCAAGCCAGCTCTGACCTTTGAGGGCATGGTCTTGGGTGGCTGTCCTGTGATCAGGGATGTTGGCAGCCATTGTTTTGGCATGTAGAGCCCGCATGGGCTGGACCTGTTCCAGTGCATCTCGAGGATGCTTGATCTTATTGGGATCTGTTGCTTGGAGGCTGGAGAGACACCCTAGGCTGTTTGTAATGTTCCTTTGGTCTTGGTTTTTATGTGATCTCTGCTTTGACGTATACCTCCCACCTAAACACGGCAGATGGAGCGCAGACACATAACCCCTCTGAAGCTGGAGCACTCCCAGGCAGTGTCAAGACCAAAGCACAGTGCAAAAATATGTGCAGGAAAAGCTCAAGGAATGCAATAAAGGACCAAATTTTTGCCTCTGAATCCCCCAGATAGTAATCTGAGTCAGTATCCACATTGTGTGCTGAAACAGGACAGATCCACAGAGGCCCCGGGCCCTAAATGGATTGCTGCCAACATCCAGGCATCAGTCCACAGGACATGTTAACATGTTTGGTGACAGAATAAATGACCAAACGTTTAGAAAAAAAACGCATAGCAACAGATTGTTTGCTGCTGTCCATAAAAAAAGTGTATGGCAGAATTTTTCCACCCAAAAACATTTTTCACACCAGAAAGCCATGTGATGAAACGAGTGAATTCACAGCCTCACATTTTAGAAGTTACACCTCTAAAGCACCATTTACTTTGATGATGTGGACGTATCACCAAACTCCCAGCCTGTCACAAAAAAAACAAACCTAGATTTCCTCAGACAGGTTTCTGTTACTTGAATGCAAAATCACCCACATCTTGGCTTGGGTAGGAACGGAGTGTTGATTTCTAAGTGTAAATGTGTTATACAGTCAGTCTCCCAGATGGACTGGAAGCACCTAAAATCCCCTAGTGAGAAGAAGCAGCGAGAAAAGAAGAAAAGGGGGAAGCTAGGCTGCTCTGCCTGCTGTTTCGCCAGAAAAAATATGACCCAGATTAACAGGAAGGATGGATCACATCGATAACAGTTTCTGAATAACTTTATGGTCTCTTCCTATGAAGTGCATATAGATACAAGTATGTATGTATAATATATATCTATATATATATAAATATGTTATATTCGATTAAGATAGATTAAATGGATGGAGAAGACTTGGTAAAGCATGATAAAAAATGGAAGGAGCATGGACAAAGCGAACGTTCACCTCGTGGTAAATCACAGCTGGAATTAAGTTCATTTTGGCAGTTACGCCAACAAAAAGCATCAAACTGAATTGAACTTCTCAGGTGAGAAAAGTGGAGGAATGGAGAGCAAAGAACAAGAGAAAGGGCACAGAGATGGGTTGACAATCAGAGCACAGAGAGCTCATTTCACACACGCGAGTTCAAAGCCGATGGAGTTCGCGGTTGTTGCAGTGGAGCAAGCAAACAGAGAGAGGGAGGGGGAAAAAAAGACTTTGATTTCATTTGGCAGCTTGAGACTCCATCTCACTCCCTCTATCACAAAGGGTGAGAAGCATGGAGCGTGCATTGCCACAAAATCAATACAGACATAAAGAGCAAGGGAGGAAAGATAAAGAGAGTTATAGATGTAGGGAAAGTTTAAAAACAGGTGGAGCGAAAGGATGAAATCAGGGAAAAGAAGCAAATGGTAGGAAGACGGATGCACGGGAAAGGTGCACTCTCCTGTGAATCTCTCTGTGGAAGAGACTATTGCAATCCCAGTTTGGGGCCTTGGTGTGCTCCTGTTAACCTCATTTAAAAAAGACACATGAGACTTATGTGAGATTGTTGCTTTGGGGTAAAAATGTTTGAAAGTAGCTTGCTGTTTAGTGCAGTCGGCACAGCTGTGCATTCTCAACACCTGAAGTTTACACCCACATGGAAAGGTAAAAAGGCAGAAGCAAAGATGTTCTGACATTAACCCTACTAAGGATTAACCAAAAATAAAAGCAATTGACCCGGTAGCCGGCAGACAGCAAATCATCACTTTTTAATGCTCATTTATAAAATTCTAAGTCTCCAGTACAGCAGTCGTGGACTCAGTGTACCGCATAAATGGGAAATCTAACCTTTAAAAGATCATTTTCAACCTTTGGCTTTTGGATGCACAAAGTTGGGGAAAACAGCATGGCCCCAGGGTTTCCTTTGTGCTCTTCTATATGGCAAATCCCTTTTCACAGCAGTTCCTTAACCCGAAATAACATTCAAAGTTAGTCCGATTTCATTGAAAATAGGAAAGCTTTGGGATTTGGTTTGATTAAAAAAATGTTGACAACACAAAAGTTGAGTTATGCCTTGTTAAGTTTGGAAATTTAGAGTCTGTAGTTCCTATACATTTTTCATTTCTCTCAGATTGTCGCATTCCTCCAGAACCACAGATGATATCTCACTAGAATTTCTATTTTTGTGCTGTGCCCCAAATATGCAGTCATTTTTTCTGGGGAGGCTTTCTGCAGGATTTGAGATCCTGTCTGCAGGGACCTGCTCCCCTCCCATTACGGAAGTGTTAGTGAGGTCAGGCAGAGAGGTCAGGTGATAAAGCCCGGCTCAATGTTGGTGCTCCAGCTCATCCTGGAACTGTTTAGGTCAAGGATTGGTGAAGACCAGTGAATTGCTTTAGCCAGCTCAAGCAAAGAACTCTGCAAAAGGACACGCTTTGTGCAACACAGAACTGCCCAACAATGTGAAAAGCCGCCCCAGCCTAAAATAAATCTCATGAAGTTAACATATCTTCATTAGTCTGTTGAGGGAAATCATATAATGAAAATTATTTGAGTAACTTTAAAGCAAACATTTCTATAATGCAGCCTTAAATTATGACAATCTAAAAATCCTGAAGCCTGCAAAATTCCTATTTGTGAGAATGGATTTCCCAGGAAGCATAAAATTCTGTGATTATTCCTTATTTACAAGTCTCTGGAGGCGCAGTGTTTCAAGTCCAGACTGTTTCTCTCCTGCAGGACGGTGTTCCAGCGGGAGATCTTTTTGCTTCAGAACAGGGCTATATTGAGCATCTGTGGTTTCCACAGGGCTCCCTCAGTAAAGATGAGAAAGCTGTGTCCACACAACAACAATTTTATAGGAAAATAAGCATCTTGACCAAGCTGGGAGCTCAAAATTGTTGTCCAGCTTATTTTAGCCTGCATCAACAGCTGCTCCAATTTCAGCTCTCCTCGGCTACCCAGATGAGGCGTTTTTGTGTCACTACCATGAATTCTGCTTAGAATAATAAGGTGGTTGACAACAGCAACGTAATGGTTTGTGTTTAAAATACAACAAGGTTAAATTGTCTGATTATATTGTACATGCTGGATGAAATAGAATACACAAACTCAAGCTTTACTCTGTTTTGTTTGTTTCTCATGGCATCACATCAGTCCTTTTAACACTTCCACTGAAGCCCACAGAAAGAGTTTCACAAAGGATAAAGAGGCCTGTATTTAAATACACAATGGCTGACAATCCATATTTCCTTTTATATTTTGTTTTCAACTCACAGGAAAAGAAAAAACATTTCTGATAGTTTGCAAATTTTTAACAATTTCCTTGTCAGAAAGACCATCCTATGCCCAGTAATTTGTGATGACAAACAAATTAATTCTAATGACTGTACTTTTCTTCTGATGGCATAACAATTTGCTGTCATGATGTTTCTGCTTTAATTCATCCACTGAGCTTAAGTGGAAGTGTTAAATAAGGATCTGCCTCATGTTTTCTGTTTAATGCAGGTGGGGGAATTGAGAGCAGATATCCTATGGTTTTAAAGATTTTCTGTGTGAGCTGATCTGGACTTAGATTCACCTGGGCAAACTATAGATCCAGATTGATAGTACATGAAAGTAGAGCTGGATGTGGCAAACAGGAACAAAGTCAAATGTAGTGATGCAGATGCAAGCGAGTTGGCCAAGAAAAAAGCCTTGAGCAGGAGAGGTAACGAAATGAGAGCGATAACATGGGGTGATGGAGGAGAAAAACACAATTAAGAAGAATCTGGCAGAGAGGAGCAGGGAATACAGAGGTAAATAAAAATGAAATGGCATGGCGCACCTCACAGCTTGGTGACAGAGAGTTGAAAGAGAGCAGGACATTGCCAAAGATTGTGAGCGACAGCGGGAAGAAAGATGAAGAAGTGTGAAAGCGAAACGGAAGCGAGAAGGCAAGCAGTGAGCCACGAGCGGTGGAAATTGGCTGTGGGACACAGCGTGCATATGTCCACGGGAATGGAGACGGGCTTTTATACTCAAGTCCAACAGCATTAGACCGCATGTCTTTCAGCAGACACTGGCATGACACTAAACCACGCTCCACAGGAAGCATCCTTTCTAATCATACCCCTCCTCTGCCAATGCATTCACAACCAAACCTCCCCAAAAAAACATTCAAGGGCATGAATGCTCACACACAATTACACACAAACTACCCTTCCTACTGGCATCACAGTGTGTCATAGGTAAGCAGGCACTCTGTTAAACACAATGAGCAGATATGTCATTCATTTACTGTCGCCCACTTCCCTGACACCAGAAAAAGACTGCACTCAAAGAACCCAACACATGCACACTTAGGGGGTTTGTCCTTGTCGCTGAGCTATCATTATGCAGGATCATGATTTCTATGCGGAGTGCCCCAATCCACAAGCAAGCAAATCATAGCAAACCACATTGCTCCTTTTGTTGGCAAGGCACAAAGAAGGTCCCATTTTAATATAAAGGCAATGGCCAGAAAACATTTAAAGCAAACAAAGAGGCTACAGTGGAGTCTTTGGAGCTCATTAGATGCAGAGATTAATCAGTGATAACACACTGTAAGGTCAGAAGTTTTGAGCCACCCTTCATTTCTTCATATCTTGCTATCTTGGTCATGCCAAATGTTGACTTTTTAGATGTGCTCATACTCAGTTTTTGTCTAATGTGTTGTGTTTCCATTCAGCTTTGCTCATGCTCCAGCAGAATCCCGCACCTCTCTCCTGCTTTCCTCGCGATGAAAATAGAAATTACCAGAGGCCTTTTACCTCTGAACTAAACCGTAGGAAAAACTTGAAGTAAAAATTTATTTTCTTTACTCGTATCACGGGTTGGTTCTGGTGGGTTGGAAAAAAAGGCCAGTTTCTAAAGAAATCAGCCCCTTTCCTATTTAGATGCCTTCAAGTTACAGGATTTTATGTTCTATTTTTATTTTTCAACAAAGTATGGTGTAAAATCCAAAAATGGGGAAGCACATGCTAGAGCAAAAACTTCTGCTGGAGTTGATTAAAATTCATAGGGAGACTGCATGAAAAGTTGCCTTAAATTATCCAGGTTTCCTTGGGGTATGTTGGCAATATTTTTGTCTGAGCCCTCCTATTTTAAGATCCATTTCTGTAGCTTGCACCTGGATTCCCTTTGAGAGTTTTGCATTAATGAAAAAAAAATCAAACTTGGACTTTGAGTTGCAATGTAAAACCTGAAAAGTTACATCCCAGCAAATGTAGAAACAAGCATTTGATGTGGCTCTACTAATTACTTATTACTCTTATCAAGGAGTAATGAATCTCTCAGAATAATGGGGAGACAAATTATGACACCGATGCCAATGTTTGTTGCTCTGAATAGAGAAAGGAACACTAAAAATAAATTCATGGGTGGGTTTGCTCACAAGCAGCCTCAGTCTATGCGTCACCATGTCAAACACTTGACAATCCCGCTGCCCTTGCTTGGAAGAAAGAGGCAGCAGTGTCAGGGAGGGTCAAAGGTCACTGCTTACCCCACACTTGCTGAGAGCGATGTACCACCATCTCTCTCTCACCGAGCGAAAGCTGCGGCCACCCACACAGCTCAGAACCTCCTCGTTGCCATCGCCCTCCACCTGAGAGAGGGGAAATTAATGGAGGGGGCGGCGCACAGAGGATGTTGTTATTCCAAACAGGCAACACATTTTACCTCAGAGACACGCTGGGTTGACAAACTAGCGTGGGAGCCAGAGATATCAAGATATAACATATTTCACATCCCGATATAGCACAAAATATGACTACGAAAACATTTCAGCAACAGAAACATGCAGGAAATCACACCTCTGATTGAAATAAACAAGTTGTGTTGCTTTAAAAAAACAAAAGTAAATAATAGGGTCAAAATTCTTTCAAAACTGTCCTGTTAGTTTAATACCTCACCTAATATAATACATGTGTGGATTAGTGTCCATTAGCTCTCAACCCCCACTGTGTCTGTCTCTCTGTTTACTGGTTTCCAATTTTGCATATTTCTGAACCATTTTTGCATCATAAAACAACATGTATTAAGAAAGGTGAAAATATGTTCTACTGTCTGGAGAGAAAAGGGAACAACATGAGTTACTGAACTCCACGCATTAGCTGAACGCTAATCTGCTCTTAACAAGGTCAGAGCTCGAGTGAATAAAAACATTTTTAAAAACATCAAAACACATGATTATTTTCTTTCAACTTAATTCAGGGACAGCCTACTGCTCATTGCAGCATGCCTTTATGTAAATGTATCTGTGTGTGTGTTCTTACCACACATCCTGACCAGGTGTAGCGTGTGGTGAGATTGATGACTTGGTTGTTTTCCGGCCTCAGCACAGCTTCCTTCTGGTAGCAGTTCTTCCATCAGCAGACAAAGATAAATTTAATTTCAAATATAAACTGCACAAAAAAAAAATGGATGTCGCCATATCTGCAGCGTAGGCAGCCCTGTCAGAGCAGCTGATGCCACTGGACATCTATTCAGTTGACATTTCTATATTTGAAATAAGTGCAATGCAGTTAGGTGGCAAAATGGAACTACTTCAACAAAAAGTGAAAATGCATGCAAAGTGTTCAATATGTATTCAAAGTCAGCTGTTTTCTGGCTCATTTGTCTTCATTAGAACTGGCTGTTGGCCTCCTGCGCTCTAAACAATTCCCATCACTGCTTATTACCACAATAAAGTGTTTAGATATTAGGAACTGTTATTGTATAAAAAGCAAGGTGTGTTTGCAGAAGTTTTCATTGACATTGTTTTTTCATTTAAAGTTTTGCTGCAGCTGCTATAGAAATAGACTTTTTTTTGTCTTTTCTTTCACTGTTTAGTTAATATGAGACATCTGTTAGCCTGTCAGTGCAAAATGGTGTGTGACGAAAGAGGTCCAGAGTGTTTTAATCTGGGAATCTGACAGAAAGCCGAGAAACACCTGGAGTATCTCAACATAATGCCACGTCTGGCTGTCAGAAGATGTCTGGCAGATGAAGGTTACACCACTGTCCAAATCATTTCAGCTAAACTATGAAGGCATTTGTGTCGATAATATAGGGTTTTTTTTTACTATGCAAAATCATTTTTGCATACATTTTGAAAAATTCTGTGCCAAATAACACCTTAGAGCCTTAATGATGGATCACAGAACTTCCAACTAAGAAACTCATTCCCCTAAAATGACAAAAAAAGCAGTTGCATCAGATGGAATAAAAAAAGATCGAGTTGGTTAAGTGCAGCTTTAAAAAGAGCAAGCGGAGGGCACTAATGCCTGCATGTGATTCATATATAATATTCATTAGTTGTGAGAGCAGTTCAATGATGATTTTATAGTCTAAATTATGTTACATCTTTTAGTACAACCTGGCTGTGCTATATGAGAGAAAGCATTAACAATTGATGCATGCTGCTTCTATAGCTTGGAGACAGACCAGTTTACATAAATCTGCTCTGTCTTACTGCAGGCAAAGATTTCATTTCATAGATCTCAAATTATGGAATCAGACAAATTGTATATGACCTCTGCACAGAGCAAGTGCCGCAGAACAATATTCCTAAAGTTGGGAAATGGTATCAAGGCTTGCGGCTCAGTCTTTTAAGTGATCTTTTTTTCTTTGTCTCTATTATTGGCTTTGCACTCCAGCAGATTTTTTAATAAAAGACCAGCCATGAGACTCGAGTGCTGACTTAAATCTTCAAGTATATTTCAGTGTACACAGTGCTACTGGGTGAACAGAGTAAGTGTTGCTATTTTATCCATTACGTTTACGGATGGCAAAGGACTTACTTCATTTTCTTTTAATTGGTAATTCTGTAAAGTTTTTAAATAGAATCAAATTAGGGTCAAATGTCTGTATTTTGCCCTGTTACTTACGGTTTTATTTAAAATCCTATATATTGGTCCAGTGGAGCCTTATAATAAAACATGTGTCAAAATGCACATTTATTATGTGATTTAGTTTTTTGTGCAAGCCATGGCAAAAAGCTTCCATGTTTGCAGAAAATCTTGAAATCTTCGCATTTTTAATGGAGCGCCTTCAGCTCAGGCACGCACAACTCTCTGGTGTCTCAATTTGTGCGAACAGTTCAGCATCATACCATCCTTGATCATCGCATGTATCATTAATAAAACAGCGACCTCGTGTGCATTTAGCTGCTGTTTTCAAAACGTCAACTTTGAAGAACTCGCAGTTTTTTTTGGGTTTGTTTGTCTTTCAGCTGGAAAAGAAGTGTGTGATCCTTCAGTTCCAGATAAACTGTTGAAATGGAATAGGATAACTCTTTATTACAACAGCCTCATGTGGATAGGCAGATTTTTTCCACACTAAATATTAGCTTGTCATGTTGCAGAAGCTGTCAGGATCTCACCTTTTCAGGCCTCTTGTACACAGCTGGCCACTGAGAGCTGTCATCAAAGTAGAGCAGTATGTTCTGACAGCAGCGAGACTGCACCCAACAAAACACAGTGAAAGAAAAAGAGATTACACTGAGCTGTGTACAGATCAGAGAGTCAGTAAAATGATTTGAGATTCAAAGCATAAAACCATTTTCAACAGTCTACAGGCACAAACATTTGAAAAAAAAAGAAGTTTACGAGGAAAAGCTGAAGATAACCAGAAGATACCACAATTGTAAAAAGAGAACCGGGAATGACTGATGGATGGGAGAAACGCAACCGGGGTAGTACAATAGGGGCAGTCAGAAGAAGGAGGGAAAAGTAGAGAAAAAGCTGTGGCAACATTTAAATGAAGGACGGAGGGAACGCTCACTCAGATGGAAGATACAGCAGAAAAAACGATACGTTGGAAAAAAGACGAGTGCACACTCTGCCTGACTACAAAGTGCTGAAACGATCTGAAAATAACTAAACCCAGTTCAGAAACATACTGCGATGCTGTGCGATACCAAACATGAAAATATAATGAAATTGTATATTTAATTGAAAATACAAAAAGAAAAACACATCAAATGTTAAAACGTTCTCAGAAATACACGCTCATGTTCAATTTGATGCCAGTAACATTTCAGATGAAACAGGAAAATGTTTACCACCATGTTACACCACCTTTTACTCATGTTGCTCTTAAACTTGAATTCATCTTTCAGTATTAGTATTCCCTTTAATTATGAGTCATCCTACCTTTGGATAGCGAAACCGGAAATCCAGCCTCCCAAAGTCAGTGAGAAAGCAGAAACGTGTGAGGAAAACCCAATCCTACAGAAACAGAGACAGAGAAACCAGTCAGGGTGTAAATGACAACCTGCCGTTGTGGAAGATACAATTTTTGTGTTTCCTGTCCTAACAATCTGATAAGAACTCAAAAAGCAAATTCAGAATGAGACCAAGACTATGACCGACTGGCGGCCTGTTCGGGGGGGGGTGACTGCCCCTCGCCCAATGACAGCTGAGATATGCTCAGATCAATTTTGAAATCCATTTCAAAAGACTTGTATATCATAATGTAGACACAGTTAAATGAACGGCTCATAGACACTAATTAATCTTGTATGTTAATTTTACTAAAATCCATCACATCCGCTTTAGGAAATTGTTAGACAATGTGAGACAAGAGAGAAGGTTTGGGAAAGGCTTATGAGGGTAAAAGATTTAGAGGAGGAGCTGCAAAAAAGAAATTAAAGTCTGTGAAAACATTATTGAGGCTATAAAGAAGAGGACAAGTGGGAGAGGGAGTTAGAACAGCAGAGAAGATTTCCAGGGACTTAGAAGAAAAAAATGTCAATGAAATAAGTTTGTAAAAGAAAATATTATAAAAGTAAAGAGGTAGGAGACAGTGAGCAGAGGTTAACCTTATAAATTAGGTAAACAAAAACTTAAACCCTTGAGTCCATTAATACACAGAAGGGAAAAAAGTCCTGTCTATCCTGAATATTTTTCAGGAAACAACCCGGCTGCACGGGGCCTGACGATAGTGCTGATGGTGTACTTCATTGAGGTTACATAAGACACTGCAGCAGCGTTGGCATGGACGATCTGTCACTGGTGGTCTCTCTCTCTCAATACATATATGTATTTTCTACACAGCTGTGGGTAGACACTTCCTGTAGATATGGATCACAGTGCTGAACACAGCACTAACACCACATCACTGATAGTAAACGCTGTTTACACACACACTTCTGTTCCTGGATCGCTGCCCGATATGAGTGGGCCAAACTGAGGCAGAAAGAATAAATCAAGTGTTCTGAAATAGACTCTGATGTCACATCTTTAAATGCAGTAACACCTCATCTCATAAAGTAAATAATAAAAGAATTTCTAAACATTTCACTATAATGGATAGACAACTAAAATCCCAAATGTTTTGGTTTTAGCACATTTCTACTAGAAAATGTTGAAGTCCTAAGGCTTCCAAAATGTTTGTTTTCCTTAATCATTAAGCAAATCTCACTGGTCCATACCAATAGGCTTCAGAAGAACTGTAATAGATAACAATTATTTTTGAAAACAAAGATAGGGACAAAAAATAATCAAAATGATCCATGTCCCATACCCAATCGTTTCAGTTCAGGGTGATAGAAATGACTTGATATGAAGCAAGTCTCTAATGTAGATTGAGCAGTATTAAAGAGCAGGTAAAGGATAATGCACTGTGACAGCTGGGAGCTCTGGCAGCTCGCTTGCAGCTGGCCATGGCTGCCTCTCTCCTGCAGCTCCTGGAAGCAGCTCGTACTTGCAGCAGCCGGCTCTCAGCTCTTCTGAAGCTGGCAAAGACATGAAGGTTTAACTCGCTGAGCTAATATCGTTTGTAAGCACATTTGTAGCCAAAACTAGATAAGGACAAAATCTCCTAAACATACTTAACATTTAAACTCTGGAGCCATGCTTCTACACGTGAAGACCGGGCAGTCGATTCCTCACGATTTACCGCAAACACTTTTGCTGTGGCTCAGCCACTCATGCAGTTCTGTATTAATCCTCATTAAAAATACCGGTTCAAATGTTGCAACACAATTATTTGGTCACGGAATTGTGGACCGATTCCAGTTTTTCCAGTGACATGGTCATTTGCTGCGTTCTTTTGTGCTTAATGGAACTAGAAAGACCAGACACAGTAAGCTGTGTGATGACGAGTCGCACATGACTGCACAGCTCCAACCCATTAGCAGGGCAACCGACTCAATTATTGACTTATGCTTTATCCAAACAACACCAGCTTGGTCTGAGGTGCTGCAAAGAAATACAGCTGCTATGTGGTCCTGACCCTCAGGTTATATAAAAGCAGCCGGATCCAAAGAATAGCCAGGCTGTCATCTTTGAGCAGAGTCAGACACAACCAGACAATGGCAGGGTGTGATTCAGAAAAAAGAAAATGGTACTGATCACTCAAATGATCAAACAGACAAATGAATCCCTGAATAACTGACAGAAAGTGCCTTTACATTTAATCCACCAATGCTTGAGAGTTAATTGTGTTTTCAATTCAAGAACCAAAGCATGCAAAGCATTCAATATGTTACTTTTTCTCTAATTTGTCACCGTGTCAACATCATTATTGTTAGTTGTGTTGAGTTAACTGGCAACTCCGCACTCAGGTCCTTTTGGTTTTGATTTCTGACAACTAACTTCTGATTTGAAGAGAATGAAAAGCATGGAGCCTCGGTGGTGTAAGTTTGAAAATAACTTGCTATTGCAAATATTTCACAAGTTAATGATACGTCTCACACGTCCGCTACTAAATAAATACAACACAAATCCTTCATCCAAGCGGCCTTTGGTTTCGGCTATGCCTCAAATGGGCGTCATTAAATCCATGTAGCGGTGGCTCGCATCTCTTTTGGGAAAAAAGCGGGCTGCACATCAGAAGTGTTTGGTGTACTGAGCGGATCACAGAGCAGCTGACGGCGGCAAATGAGTGACTGACAGAGCAAAGAAGTCGTGTCACTGTTAACACCGAGTTCAGCGTCAGTTCATTATCACAACACAACATTGTATAACAAGCTTACATATGTGGCCTCTTTATGAGGCCTATTTTTTTTTAAAACAGATGGATATGAATGCTTAAATGATAAGTTAAGGAAATCGAATTTCTTGGTAAGCATAAGGGGATGAATTTGAAAAAATAACCAGCTCTGAAGTGTTTTGCTACAGCTGCTGATGCTGGTGTCCCACTTGCCAGATGGGAGCACGGTGAACACGCTGTTGCTGGGGAGGGTATTGTGTTTTTAATGTCCTTAAAGCTCTAAATAGACACCTCAACTCACTCTGATATCCCCAATTGTGTGCAAATCTGTGCACTCTAAATAGTTCTGCTTCGAAGCAGCTTCGCCTGCCCACACCTCTGCGGGTTTCACTTTTTGTTTGATGCGTTTCAGTCAGCTAGCAACACGTCAGAGACGCACAATAGTGTGGTCTGACAGGCAGAAATTGGGATGTACGAGGGATTTGTAACCGCGAGGGCTATTTACGTTATTATAGGTGGTGAGTGAAAGATTAGAAACGTGTTTTGAATGCTACTCAAAATCACAAGCAACCAATAAAAAACTCTTGTTTGTTGTGTGAATACTGAAAGCATGAAAAATTAAAGGAGAAACAAAGGGAAGCGGTTAGCAGGCTTCCACCAACAAAAACCTGTCACCTTATCTGCATTTTGTCTATGTCCCTTAATACAGATGGATTTTTTGTTTATGGCAACTATTTTAGACTTCACTGAAGTAAAAGGAAGACTTCAGGGGTTCCAATCGTGGGTGGAAGGATGGCAATGATATATAGTGACTAATATTAATCTTAATGAGCTTATTCCCTGTCAGCGTGTGGGCTTGTCCTATAGCCGAAACTAGAAACAGACAAATGTGTAAATGAGAGCAGCTTCACTGGGAATGCAGCTGTATTAGAAGACAGTGTATGTGACCAAATCCAAAGGCAGAGAGAAGAAAGGTATGGCACAGTGACCAACAGTAGAAAAGTTCATCTGTAAGAATGCTGGCTCGACGCTAACCTCTGTGCATTTCCCTATTTGTTGAAGAGAAAATGTGGACTAAAAGTCATTCACCACAGTTTCAGTCCCTGAGATGCTGGTGATAATAGCTCATTCTCACAACTGTGGCAAACAGCAGAACTTTGCCTCTCCTGGGTGCTATTGATAGAGGCAGAGTACATCCTGAGCAGCTTGTTAACGCCTTATGTGCACTGAGCCACCTTTGGAAAAAAACATCTGGGATTTTTTTCTAATGATCATCGAATTTAAAAAGATCTGTTCACCAGGAAAAGAATGAGTGCATTCAGTGGCATGATTTCTGACGTATGGACTAAAGACAGAGACAACTAATTGACTCCTGTATTGTGCGGATGTTCACACAGTGGACATCGGTCAAAGTAAAAAAAACACAACAGAACAGAACTGCATTTTGTAAGTGGCTCCTTGAATGTCAAACTTGGAGTTTTTGGAGTTTTTTATTTTAATTTTGAATCAACAAATATATGAATACTTTTATTAATAGGAACCCCACTTACATCCACAGATAAGAATCTGTGGCACATTTCAGCCTCCTCCAGAACCGGACGTCTCCATTATTAAAAACACGCTTTAAGGTTGGATCCTGTGGACTTTTGATCTCCAACCAACTAAACTCCAAGCAGCACCATTATACTGTAATTACCTCTGCCTTAAGCTCTTCCTACATAAACAAGCGCGGCCATTTCTGTGCTGAGAAATAAAGTGCAACCATGGCAGTGTAGCGGGACCAGAGCCGCTGCCTCCATATATCACAGCAAACAAAACCGCAGCCGTATTTCAGCCACTGCCAGCTCCCCCCCCCCATCCCCGGGCCTCAGTGTCGTAATTCATGGCAAAAGTCACGGGCTCACGCCCACCTCTGTGCATCGTCCGGGGTGACGCTGACACTGGTAACCATGGCAACCGAGGCAGCAGCAGGGGGAGGCAGTGAGATGAATCCCTGGAGCAGGTTGAGAGGGGTGGTTGAGGGTGAAGAGGTGGGACTGGCGGGGGAGGGGGGGGGGTATCACTTAGCTCACCAGCGGTATGGAGTGTGAGAGACCCCTTTGTTGTGAAAACACACACATCAACAGCTATCTGCCACACGCCTATCTGCACATCATCCACATACACCACTTAATGTGCACACCATGTAGCAGAGCCTACCCCTCCTCCCCCCTCGAGTGCCATAGCAACTACAACATGCCTTCATTTGCAGCTGCCATAGAAACATTAAAGGACAAGCCTTCATTCAAAACACACTTTTTTTTTCTTTTTTTTTTTTATCCATCCCTCATGTAATTGTCCTTCAGACTTCTCAACTCAGCTGTAGAGCACAGTTCTCAGCAATGATTTTAAAAAGCAGATAATTAGTTTGACTTCTTTCCTACATGAGCTTCTTGCTCACATTAAATTGGCCACATTCAGTCACCCAGGCAGTTAACACTAATTTCTATACTGAATACAAACTAATGAGTTACTTCATCAGCTCAGTAAATGAATCAAAAAGGTTCAACAACAAATGTAATCCAGCAAATCAACAGCCATTACAATTATTCTCCAAAGTTTTAATCACATGTGAATTTGGGTAAAAGCCTTTAAACTGAAAACATTCATTTAAAAAAGTCATTTCATTGATTGGCCCATCTTCTCAAACAGAAATAAGGCTGTATATCTAAATATTTAGAATTGAGCAGATGCCAGAAAGGATATACACGCGCACACAAAAGATACACTGCATGGTCAGAAGTATGTAAAGACCAGAACAAATCTGCGGAAAGCCTCCTCCCTAAGCCGTGGGCATTAATATGCTGCCAGAAGAGCTGCCACTCTTGGAGAAAGGCTTTGAACAAGATTTTTGGAACCTTGCTGCTGGGATTTGCTGGGTTTGTGCTGCAGGAGCTTTAGTGAGGTCAGGCGCTGATGTCAGACGATAAGGCCCAGCTTGCAATCAGCATTCCACTTCATCCCACAGCGTGTATGACAGGGCTGGGGTCGGCGTCTGTGCAGACCAGTTACGCATTCCTACAGCAAACCCAAAGAGCTGTTTCTCTTCCAACTTTGCATTCTGGGTATTAACATGTAAAAGGGTGTCACTCAGGGATAGGCATCCAAAAATAACAAACAGATTTTTTAAAACATACTGAGCTTTACTAAAATAAAAATCCATATTTTGTTGTACATAACATGCACTAATGTGTAACTACAGCATACCGTAGACGTTTTTATCAATAGAGAATAAAGTTGCATAAAAGCCTACCAAGTTATTCTTGTATTTCAAGGCCCTTTACATTCCAAAGTATTTCAATTTCATGACCTAGAAATAATGTTTTCAATAATAAAAGTCACCAGCTGAAGTAAAGCGAGTGGTGATTATCAATATTCACATACATGTGGTCATTAGAGCTAGGTGTGCAGAATGATGTCCATATATTGCAAAATCATTGACATTGAGTTTCATTGTATAAAGAAAAATGGAAATGGAAATATTCAAATTTAAAGCTTTAAAAGCTTTTTAGCTTCATGGCACTGAAATCAAACCATCTTTTATGTTTCATGTGAAGGGCCACCCCAGGAGTGCACCTGCTGACACGGATTTAGCTGAGATGCTGAACACGACAGGACTATTGGAACAAAATAATGTCCAACAACCATGGAGGGGTGAGTGCCAAGAAAAAGGCGGTGGCCCAAACACAATGAAAAAATAATTTAAAAAGGATAACTAATAACAAAAAGACCTGCAATATATCACTCAAATGACAAAGAGACACCAGCAGCCACAGGAGTTCATTTATAATTTCAGTCACACCTGTATTGTGCAGTTTGTATTTACAAGGTTTAAACCATGAAGGTGAGTATATCTTTTATTCATATGACCCAGTTTCCAAGGAGTACACACAACTGCTCATCTTCATTGCATAAATTTAAACAAACTAACCAGCTCAATGGGATTTTTCAGTTTTCTGTCAACATACAGAACAAAAATCAAAATCAAAATAATCAAAAACCATTCAAAATAACCAAGGTTAGGCATGATGGAAATTTTGTACATTTATTTTGAATGAAGACAGCTGTGTCTGGCAAAAACACGACAACCTGCTTGTGTGGAGATTCATAGCCGTGGGCACAGTCTAACGCAGAGGTCCGGGGATTTCAGTCTCATCACCAGCCACAACGAGCTGCCCCTGGTTAGCTTAGCGTAGCCTCGTGTGTTTGCATGCGAGTCACAGGAGAGCAGCCAGAGTGGAGTGAAGTGTCTACCTTAATCCCTTTTTAGTCCTCTTTTCCCCAAGGCCACTGCATTGTGATGCAGACTCACTCAGCCACCCCACAAAGCCTGTGCGCGCCACGCTCGCACGTGTGCATGAGTGGACGTACGTCCTCATATATCAAGCCCTACGACGCAGTATCTGGACCATCCAGCATCTCCCGGTCTGCTTTGTGCGTCCGTTTCAGGCCGAACCCTCGCAGTTTCTGCCCTTTCATCTTTGTGGCTTTCTGTCTTTTTTTCCTCCTCTCGTTCCCACCAGATCCATGTTTGCTTGCTAAGCCTCATTAACAATTAATTACCAATCAGCTAGTCAAGTCACCGCTGGACCGTTGGGCTTCTCAATGATTCATTAGTCAGGGTTACACAACGCTACGATGCATAAACGCACTCTGAGACACACTCACATTTGTCCCTTTCCGTCTGCTGGGGGTTTCATTGTGCACTCGGATTCTGTAGGCACACACACATTAAAGCAGGCATATGGACGTATGGAAACACCTCGTCACGTGCAGCTCCTGTGTCTAATCACAATGTCCTCATTAAAAAGAAATAAAGGAAAACTGATTACTCTCTGCTACCCCTGAATGGTTCCTAAAATGTACTTCAAAGTCAAACGGAAGGACCTTTAAAGTCTTGTTTGGTGAAACTCAAAGAGTTAAGAACCACCATGTTTCAGAATGAGGTGTGACGTTAATTACACTGTGGGATAGTACATCAGGCCTTTTTCTTTACGATCCTATTAAGATCAAAAACCTGTCAAAATTCTTAATTTAAACATTACACGTGTCAGCGCTTGCAGCCACCACAGTGGTTCTACTCATGTTGTGAACTGTTGACTTTAGGAAGAAGAAAAGGCCCACTGAGCGGAGATACGCTGATGAAGAGGAGTGGTATTTTAATAAAAAGAGAAACAGTACATTCTTTCTAGGGCATCCATTCATTTTCATTCAATTACAAAGGACAAAAGTTTAAAGCCTCACCACGGCTAATCCACAAAGGTTCATTAAGTGTCCAGACAAAAAGCATTTTTACTTTCCTCTATCCCAAACCTGACAGCTCACCACCTCCTCTTCCACCGTGCATATTCCCAGAAGAGCACTCTGAAAATGTTGAGTTAATTTTTGACTGCTGGTTATACATTAAGAGGCGTCTGAACAAGTTTAAGGCAGCAACTGTTCCTGACAAATTTACTTAGCTGAAATGTATAATGTCAGCTCTGTCAGTGAGCCAGATTTCATGAAAGCGCTCCGCTGCAGCATGGTTTATAGACTCTCCTCGTTGATGTCATTTACACTAAATGTGGGCGCTCTGGTATTTGGACTGAAGTTTATCTAGTTTTTCTGACGGATTTGAAAAATCACTCGGATGGTCTAAACAAGGCGCAACTTCATGAATCATTATTTGTATGCAAATCCCTTCAAAGAGGAACAAGTTCCATTTCTAAGCTCGACACAAAATGTATCTTGTTTAATATTTTATGGTGCTGACAATTTAGGCCTGTATTTTTGAGCAATAGCTCAGTGTCAGGGCGGAACTTTGGCTGAGTAAATGTTCAGCAAAAGATGAGCAAACTCCTGCCTCTCTGTGGATAGTCATACCAGGCCAAGTGTGGATTTAATGCCTTGCTCTGAGGTCCTCGGCTGTTGGAGGAGACCAAGCCTAATTTGATTTTGAGATTTTCCCAGCTGCCTTCATCGTCCTTCCTCTGTCCTCAAACTCCACTGCCCCCTCATAGGGACATCTTATCGGCACGTCCATACGCCACTTAGTCTAATTGCACTGGTCGACCAGCCCAAAGAGAGAGGTTGACCAGTTCTGCACAAGTAGCTCTGGATAACTATGTTGGTGTCTGACTGTATACGTCTACAGCCACTCCGCAATTTTCTCTCACTCGGCGGTCAATTTCATGTCAAATTACAGCTCTGCTCTCACCTCCACTACCGATACTATCACAGCATCAAGAAACTGAAGCCACGGCTGGAGTTGGGACTGCGCGTCTGAGAAAATAGCACATGACCTTGAGGCAGGAATACACAACTAAGGTGGATGAAGCCTTTAACTACACACATACAAAAAAAAAACTGTATTAAGACTTTCCTGAAAACTAAAACCCAGTCAAAAGGCCTCTTTCTTTCCAGGATTTTGGTAAAAGAAAGCATGCAAAAAAAGTAAAGAGCCAAGAGAAAAAAATGAAATTGGGTCACACCTTAAATGTAACCACAACAACTATTCGATTCAATCCAATTTCAGCTTCTGACCTGGAGTTAATTGTTTAAAGGAAAAAAAAACTATTGGGGTGTTTTTTTAAATTCTTTTTGTTTTTTTCGGTCTTCAGATATCCAAACAGATGACAAGTCTGTTACATTGCGAATATACTGTATAGACAGGCTGTCAATGAGTCTGACCACATCTGGAGCACAGAAGGATAACACAAACACACACACACAAATGAAGCAATAAAAATAGTGCCCATCTCCATTTTCTAAGCATAATTTGTTCCTAGTATGTTCATTTTAGGCTAGTTTTTAATACTTAAGAGCAATTTGTTAAAGCAAAAATACAGCTGCTCGGTGAATTTATGAGTCCATCAACAGAGAATCCATCTGCAAGAGTTAGAAGCGAACTGAGGTCCAGAGCAGACAGCACTTTGAGCTGAAGGTGTGAATTGAGGCATGCATCACATTCCAAAAGAGCAGGCCTCCCCGTGAGGTTCAGGGGCTGCTGGGACTCAGGTGGGGGTGTGGGTGAGCTGGCTAATCACAGATGGCTGTTCGATCCCTGGACTCCCAAAGTTACCGAATTGCAGGGGAGCACTTTGCCCTGCCACCATTCTTTGATAGTGTGTGTAACGGGGTGATAAACACACACTGAAAAGTACGTTCCGCAATCAACTGGAGGTTAAAAGGTCCCCGGTAAGTTTGAAACCTCATTCCCGACACAGACACGCCATGGGTTTTCTTGGAGTTTCCAGTGAGGCCCCATTGGTTGACAGGCAGACCCCGGATTTTTACATTTATTAGTTTAAATGTGGTATCATCTACTGACATGGCAGAGATTAAATTAATTTAATACTGACTAGATGTTCTCAGTGTCTCTGGCTCATGTGGTTAGTGATCCACTACATATCTGCTCTAGTGGACTTTTATGAAAACAATTGGTCGCCAGATCTGTCCAACTGTAAAACATTGTCATAAAAAGCTATTCTCATTTCATTTCCCTCTTTTAAATGCTTGGATTATGTTTCCTAATCACAGATGTAATGGTAAAGGGCATGTTCTGATCTGATTTTTTTTCTTTTCTTTAATGCAACACAGTACATTTCACATATTGCTACTGAAAGCATCATCCAATTGTAGCCTTGCATACATCATTAAGATCGGTTGATTTATGGCATGCCCATTACTGCGGAGTAATGAACGAGCAGATGGCTGTCAGAAGACAAAGAGACAGCAGCACAGTCACTGTTGGAACTTGCTACCTTTTGCTGCATGGCCTCTGAGCAGCTCCAGTGGAGCAGGTGCAGGCTCAGTGCAGCGTTCAAGGGCATCTCAACAGCTGCGGCGGCTGGTTGGATGCTCCTCGTTCACTTCAGCCATTTGGACGCCGGCAAATCAAACTGGTGACATCAATCTCACAATTTCACTTGATGAGAGGTCAATGAATGTGAGCCGAACAAGCCAGCAAGCAAGAGGGGTAATTAAAGAGAGTTGGCTCAGACCTTATGTTCTGAGGACCGGGGAGGAGCGAGGACGCTGGTGCAAACATATTTATGGTGTTTCCATAAAGATGACCCCACTGGTGCTAAATGAAATTTAAGCTGGTAATGATGCTGATGTTGGAAGCAAGGCAGCTTTCTTTTTATTTATTTGTAGTTTGCAGAAATAAAGAAAAAGGTATTCCTTACAAACCAGCAAGAGTTTTACAATGAATTTGAGCTTTTAGACATTTGCTTTTAGTTAAATGTATATGTTTATGATTTTTAACTATTTCATTGCTGATTTCTCAGACTAAAAGGCAACATGTGTCTTATATTGTTTCACACTTGTTTTTGGTTTTATATAACATCTCAACAGACTGACCATATCATTATATTCTGAAGCACCACCAATGAACTGTTTTTTTGTGGAAGTCCAGAATGTCAGCAGTGGTATTTGTTTGACTCGTTACAAAATGGTAGACAGCTTTACGGCATTCCTCCTTAATAAATGCCAAACTTGGTCCGGACTAAACTCCGGTCCAGGGTACCCTAACCCTGCCGGCCAAACGCGTTGTCCGGCTGCCCTGTCACATATCTCCGGGACTCACCGACACCCTGACCGGTCAGGGTATCGGTAGAGTCCCGGTCTCTGACGGGTCACCACGAAAACCCGGCCCCGCGCGCCACCGGCCGTGACGCACACCTGTGACGGGTCACCCAGAGCCATTCGCGGTGAGACCACGGCCATCCGTCAGGCTGCTGACCGCTGCCGGACGGAGAAAACGCCGCTGGCGCGTTGAACTGGAAGGATTTTTTTCTGCTCGTTGCTGGAACAACGATGATGCCAAACACCGTTGCGTTAGTGGAGGAACATACGCCACACGCGGATGGCGCGTCAGGGCTCGGGTAAAGAAGTGGCTTTCCCCGGGGAGATGACCGCCGATGTGCAGATGCTCATCCAGCCCTACCGGTGGACTGTCCAGCCCAGAGACACCTGGGTGCGCAGTCAGGTCGCGGGCATCATCTGATCGGTCTTGTGGCGATAGACCCACGCAAACAGACAGACAAAACAAAACAAACAGCGCTCACCTCTTTGGTGCTCACAATCCCTCTGACATATTTCCCGAGGACCGAATCCAGGCAGAGGAGGCTGGACAGCAGCGCCAGGCACAGGACTCTCTCCCCGACCCTCACCTCCATCTTTCTCTCACCCCGGCTGCCGCTCGTCTGCTCTCCGGGCTCCCACAAGCCCGTGTCTGCACGGGAGCGCGCAGAGGAGCACCGCGAGATGGTGAGAGAGGAGAGATGCGCGTCCACGAGGGTCCCTTTGGCGCTGGTGGGGGGGGGGCACGCCAGCTGTTGAAGCTGGATGGTGGACGGGATGGAATGCGTCCGCGTGAGCGTGCGCGTGTGGGTGGGAGTGGTGGTGGTGGTGTGGTGGTGTGGGCCGGGCGCGCGCCCCGTTCCGCTCGTGCTTTGACAATGCGACACGTCCTGACATATTAAAACAAGGAGAAAAAAAAAGGTAATAAAAATTGCCAACGCTGATTGCAATCAGGTTTTCATCAGAGGTCACACACCTCTAACGAAGCAGCGCTGGCACGGGTGGTGTGTGTGGGCTCCTGGAGCAAATGATTTTAATACTAATCAGCCAGAACCGCGAGGCGATAAGGAAAACCTCAGATGGAGCATGCAAAAAAAAAAAAAAACAGCAGAGACCCTCTGTTCTAAATTTAATATGCTAAATACTGCTAAAGGCAGGTTGCACATTATGCGCTTAAAATTAACTTAAAAGTAGAAAATCTAATTTTAAAAAACTGAAAAAAGAGCAGAGTAAACCAGAGAAGGCCAACTTTTGAATATATTGTGTTCAATAAGCTTAACCTGTCAGTGTAAAGTTGGTCAAACTGGATTAAAGCTCTCACACTGGGGACTTCAGCCACAGAAAAGTATAACCCAGCCAGCTCTTTTTAATTTACAGAAAAGGAGAAGTTTTGGAAATATTTTGTCACCGAAATGTAGAGATGTGGCATAGAGATAATACTCCTGCAAAAATCTGAGTTCTGGAACACTTCCTGTGTAAAGGAGCAGTGAATTGAGATGAAAACTGTCCACACCGTCCACACTGATCCCCTTTCACTGTGTCACTCCCCGAGACAGCTCCAGCCCACGCAAATCCACCCTAAGATTTAAGAAATGACGTTTCTTCTGTGATATTTTGGTAACCTTTTGTGTGAGCCGTGCGCTGAACAGGTTCATTCACCAGTTTGGACACAATCGCAGCATTCATGACAGAATATATTTATTCAGGTAAAAATCAACAAAAGGATGAAGCCAGCCTACACATGGTGCTTCAGATACATCATTCTACTGTGGAGACCTCAAACAATATACAGTCAAATCAATCTGCAATCAGTCTTAAAAGAAAATAATAATCTAGATGAATAATAATCTTTAATATACATTCTTTTTTTTTTAATTCACAGGTTTGCACTTGTGGTGTTTTCAGTAAGATAAAATATGTCCAGATAAAAGGGTAAACTTTATCGGTCTATGGCTTGTTTTGTTTTTTTCTTTAAAGACTAAACATACTCCACATCAGAACCGATGCAGAATGAATTGCATATGGAGTGCAGACGGGGAGAGATACCGGGAAGCATCTGCGTGTTTAGTGGGGACGGTTAACGGCACACTTTAAGCTGGGTGGACACGACTGTATCTCTGTCAGCCCTGAACTTCAACCAGGAAGAAAAGCTATGCAAATATTATTAGTCCCATGTGGACACAGTTGTGAGGTTGTTTTTTTTTTTTTTTACAGACGGACATACATGAAGCTTGTATTAAGTGTATAAACTACGCATTTGTGTTGGTCTCACCTGTGGAGCCAAAGCTTTTGGTTGCATATAGCAGGTCTTTACAGGGTAACAACTGCAACACGCCAGAACTTAAAACCTACACGAGTCGTTTTGTGCGAAAGTACTAAAACATTTTCCTTTTATTAAATCTTTGGGAAGATTTAAGAAGAAAATTGCTCCCCAGCACATAAATAAATCAACACACACACATTATGAGGCAGTAACACTAATTAAAGCTAGACAGAAACACTCCCTTCAGCTCTAAAACTCTCAGGCTGCATAAATAAGAGACTGAGAAAGCCCCGACTTTGTCAGGAAAAGTAAAAACTACACTCAACACTGACGAGATGTTACGAAAGAGTCTGACCGGAACACCTGATGGGCTTTCTGGGCCATCACTTGCACTCATGAAGCAAAGATGGGTGGACAGGGCTATGAGGCATATGAAGGCCAATACACAGTAGGTGCTAATATTTGACACAGTTTTGTTTTTTTTTCTCCCCCCAATTCGTATGAATGAGCTGGCTCTGCTGTCCATCGTTTGTAGTAGTGTTCTAAACATAGATGAAGAGGTCCATTAACAGTACAACACACACCCAAAAAAAAATAGGTCTGACTACATAAAAAAGGGCTTGGCCCTCAAAGTGGCATAATTCATCCAATGAATAGTGGCTTGTCTGTAGAGTGCCATCCACGTCCTGATTCCAACACATGACTCAAAGAAAAAAAAAGAGGACGAACAACGAGGAAAAAAAAAAAAAAAAAAGAAGCTGGGGCTGAAAATAGACCTGCACTGATCAACGAACCAAGTGCAGCAGAAGTGCACAGAGAGCATAAACAGCAGCCATTAAAGCCCCGTCAAACTTCAGCCAACATCTCAGAGAGAGAGAGGGAGAGAGAGAGAGAGAGAGAGAGAGGGAGGGAGGAGGGTGGGTGGTTATGGCTTCTTTCCTCTTCACGGGCCTCGTCCTTCCTATCAATCTCACTAAAAAATATTGCAGTAAGTACTTGTGTAGCTGACAGCCCCCAGTCCGCTCTAATCCCGTAGCACGACTGCTGCTGAAAATCCTGCTCGTCTTCAGGGGGAGGATTTCGCACTCGGGGTGTCAGCTAAATCCCATTCATCAAGCAGCGGCCCCTCTCTGCAGACCTGGCAACCTCGGCCCTGTTACCAGGCAGGGGACGGACAGAGCCAGCGTCGTTGGCAACTATATTTAGCTGGACCTGATATATGGACTAAACCGCCGAAGGACATTGTTGTGTACCTCAAAAGTGCTTTGATGGCAGCCCGCTCAGATCGTCCTCGAATGATCAAAATCAAAGTCAAGCCAGAACGTAGCAACAAGGAGAAAACGCGTCTGGACCCACAGCCACTTTTTGGTGGGGCAAATGCAGGCCGGTCGTTTTTGCTCCGCACTGTAAGCCCGAAGGCTTCTGAAAAGAGGGGGAAAAAAAAAAAAAAAAAAAGATACAAGTTGTCAGTTCAGAAATCCCATGGTAGAAAAAAAGAGAGAGAGCGAGAGAGAAAATGATACTGTGACTCAGTGAATAGTGCAGAGACAAGTAGCGAGCATCAACATCTGGAGATGAACTGTGACAACCTGCAAGGAAATCAGTGCAGTCAAGTTTAAAATATGTATTGATAGCTGAGCTTTTTACAGCCCCACTCTGTCTCACTCCCCTTCTGCAGGAGGAGAATACTGAGAAACCGTTTTTAACTCTTGAAGTATATATATATATATATATATATATTTAAAAAAAATTATAATAAAAAAAATTTGGCTTTTAAAGATATGAGAGATAATACACAGAATGGACAACAATCTTCTTGCACTTGTTTTCAGAAGAAAACATCTAACTTTCATTGGATAAGCAAAAATAATTAAATGTATTTGTATTAGCAATATCTCCAACACAGAACGCAAAAGGCAACAGTGAAGCAGGGCTCCATTACCCCTTGTGCTACTTTACATGTTCTCTTTAAGATCACTACGCTTCACTCAGAATGAGTAATGAGTCTAGGAGAGGCCAGGGAAGCCAGAGGAGCTGAGGCTGAGGAAGCAGAGGTAAACATTGTGCATCTTTAAAACCATGGAATGAACAGCAAACGGTTCGATTAAATAATAGTGCACAGATCAAATGAGCCTGTCAGGACTCAGTGATTGTAACAGCAACACAAAGGATATAGATAACATCAACAAAGAAAAACAACACTCCTGCATAGAGTTAATGATACACTTCAACAGTGGCAATAGAATCTTGAGAAGGAAATAATTCCATTCTTCCAGGTTCAGGTCTTTCAGTCTGTTGCGTTTCAGCTTTGTAATTGTATTGGAGAGAAAGTCAACGGAGTTACTATCCACAAAGTGAGCTGTATCGACTACTTAACTGGCATAATGGGCAACGCAATGTGGAGTTATTAAGCCTGATTTAGAGTGGATCCCTAAAGGATAAGTGGTCATTTTGATGCGGATGATTCTACACAAAAGCATACAGTTTGCTGCCCCTATCTGATTAGGGCCTGCCTCGGCCGGGCTGAATCGGCCATTCAGGCCTCATCTTAAGATTCTTCCTCGCTGCTTTATGTCTGAACCTCCTCCGCCGAGCAGCAGCTCTGTAGAGAATGTGTGCTCAAAGTGGCTGAGTGCTGGTCTTGGATCTTAGAAGCTTGTAAATTATCATCTCATTCTAAAACATGGCTGCTTTTTGTGGGTGCGCTCCTTTTGTCTGCCAGATTTGCCTCCATGCATAATGATACACGGACAAGTGGCAGGAATCGCAAAGCAGAGCAACATACATTTTAGCGCTCCACTGCTTCATTTTTTTGTCTTTCAAACACTAAGCAATCTCCTCGACTGCCCCCTCCCACCCCCTCCTTTTCCTACAGGATGCTGTCTTCGTCTCTCGTTTAGGCTCTGTGCTGCCTGCATCAGTCTGACTTTCATTTACTCTTTCTCCCTTCGCTCCTGGGGTGTACTGCAGTCGTCTTCTTTTCCTTTTCCTGGATCTAACCTTATCTAAGCACCAATGCCCCCAGCGTCTGCGTTATTCTGGGCCGCAACAGCAACTGAGGCCTCCCCATCAGCTATTTTAGCCCCTCTGATGACCGCTGGCTCGGCTTCTTCTATGGGTTCGACAAAGAGGGGAGCGCTTTCCTCAGACGGAGCCGACTCGCCCCTATCGGTCCGTTCCAGCTTGCGGTGCTTGCGCGGCTCCGGGGGCGTGTCCTCCTGGGTGAAGACGGCGCGAATTCGCTCCACGCAGATATTGGCAGCTTCCCTGGTCTCCCTGGAGAGCTGCGATAGGCTGAGGAAGCCGTGGGGAAGGTCGTCCACCACGCACAGAGTGACGGGCTGCTGAATGTTCCTCAAACGCTTGGCAAACATCACCGAATCATCCAGCATGGGGTCTAAAGCACAAGCCTGAGAGGGGAAGAAAAGAAGCAAAGGACGGAAAGGGGCGGAGTGGTGAAAAGCAATTTCAAATTCCCTTCAGACAGGTCGGGAATCTTAATTAAAGGATGAGGAATGGGAAGCCAAGAATTCCATTTGTCCCCGCTTTCTTTCTACACTTGCTGACTCATCGAAGCCACTTAAGAATCAGCGGTAGTTTCTTCCTTTTCAAACAACAACCACCTAAAAAGAGCACCTAATTTAAACCCAAAACTCACAGAGCTCCGAGTGTTCTTTTTCTTTCCAACCCACTTAAAACGTTAAGGGGGATTTTGTAGTGCAATAAAAAAAAACAGCAGCTCTCTTACCACTATGTGCACTGGTGGCAGCCCTCTCAGCATGTTGTCAGGGGCCAGCAGAGGTGAGCAGAAAGGATCTTTCACCACCGGAGAGCTCTCCACCTTCATCTCAGCCAGCTGCTCGGAGCGTAGCGGCTCAAAGCCCAGCGGAAACTCTCGGGGGTGCCCCAGCTCTGACCCCTCCTCCCCAGCAGGGGGGGGTATGGCCACAGAGGACAGGTCATGGGTGAAGGAGGGATCCACGTCCTTGGAGAGGAAGAAACTCACATCTTCTAGCTGAAAGTGAGAAAGGATGAGAACATTTCCATATTGGATGAGACAGCATGAAGAAGTCGAAGCCAAGCGATGTTTTTACGAGACTATCCAAGTTTCAAGGGCGAAAGCATTTTTACTATCTTGGCCAGGCACTGATCCAATCTGTGACAGAAAACATCTTAAAGTTATCGGCTATGAGAAGCTAGACTCAGAACAAACATGGCTTACAGTGCGGTCAGAGATCAGCGGTGCACTTTGGGAGATGGCGCTGTTGTGGGATCCCAAGTCTTGACAAGTCTTGCTCTTGGTAGACAGTTTCCTGCTGGGGAACTCTGCTGGCTCGGTGGGCACAGGCGGGTCAGCGTGAGGAGAAGAGAGCGTTGCCTCGGAAATGCTTTTTCTCACCGTTTCTAGAAGAAAAAAAAAAGAAAAAGGAATTTGATGATGGTAAAAATAAAAACAATCGAGACTAAAATCCAGACCTTTGCTAAAAAAAAAAAAACCCTAAAAAAAAAACTGTATTGCCTTTTAAAGGTCAGGCTGTGGCAGCGGTTCATCCGGGCTAAATGTCAGCTGAAGAACGTATTAAAAACAGAAAAGTCATTCTCTTTTTTCTGCTTGACAGCCGGCAGTTACAAGCCCAAAATAAAACTTGAGATAAATCAGGAAGAAGGCGGCGTAGGTGGAGGAAATTCAAAAAGTGCAATCTTGGTGATATCTGCGTGCCCTCAGCTTTCACAACACCACTGTAAGCATCATCATGACTGGTCTCCTTACAAAGCACTACCGAGCATCTACCTTTTTAATAATGCCCGATCTCGTCACCATAATAATACAGACCCACCTCTGGCTCTCGTTCGATTGGGTGTCACCTGACAAAGGGGACAGCAAGGGAATTACGGTCACCTTTCAGTAATTCAACAATTACTGTCCAGGCCTGGCTGCTCCATAGAGGAGCTGATACAAATGGGCTAGAGCAGTATTATGTAGCAGAGTGGGATAAGGCAATAATTGAGCGTTCCTTCAGTTTGATGCTGAAGGAATGGGATCCGCATCAGTAGCCTCCTACATATGAGCTGTAAACGAACTGTGACAGGCTGACAGTGGAGAAACAATACCTAAATAAGCTTAATGAACACTCTAAAAGCGCAGGAGGTGAACAGTACACACACACACACACACACATAGTCTAAGCCAAATGCCAACTTCAAACCACAACTCAAATTAAGCTGAACTCCAATTTTCACCCAACCCCAATTCAAACCTCCAGTCCTAACCGGCACCTCGGGGATGGAGTCTGCCTCATTAGTGCAAGGCTCTGGTTCCCGTTGGGACCACTTGTCCCCAGAAGGTTAGTGCTTATGCCAGAAAACATCCCGAAGAGGAACCAAAAACAAGTCCTCAAAAACAAATACCTGAGCTGAACTCTGCACAGAGACGTGATCAAAGGCACAAACAGACTGCGTCTATGGAAAACTTTAAACATAACAGCAAGCCCCACACTTTCAAACCACCTAGTCTCTAATGTTCCTCATTACCACACACACAAAACACAAACACTCACACACACCCACCAGTTGCAGGTGTATCGGTGGCTCCTGATGGTTCCTCTGCAGCTGTACTTGGGGAGGCTGAGGCTCTGCTGGCATCCAGCAGGGAGTGGATCCAGTTGGAGGCTCCCTGTCGGAAATCTCGCAGCAGCAGGGCGGTATCTCTCCTCACCAGACTCAGCGTGCTCACTTTCTCTACCTGCCTCTCAGTCTGCGGCTCATTGCCTGGAGGAGGAGGAGGAGGAGACGCATAAAGACAGGGAAAAGATGACAGAAGAAAGGATTTTTTTCCCCCATTGAGCACAAATGGGTAGCAACGGCGACGATGTCAAAACAATAAGTTTAGTGAAGTCCCATCTATATAAAGCCAAATAATAATTAATGTCAAGCCACACATAATGAAATTCACAGTGATACAATCTTAATCCACATATCTATGTTCTATACCTGCCTCATCCAGCTATTTCTGGGAACAGGCAGGGGACACTATGGACCACAGGACCACACTCATAATCACTCTGAAAGTCCATTTACAGACATCAATTAAAACACGAGTGCCTGGAGCGAATCCACATACAGATGGTGCCAACCACACCAACATCCTGCAGTCCCAAACACAATCATAAGTTTAATTAAATCAAATCAAAATGAGTCTAATTCCGACTCACAGAAAATCTGCTTGTTAAGGAAACAGATTGCATTCAAACTACTGCAATTCAATCAACTATCCTGACCACATCTGTTTAAAAAGTCCCAGTCAGGGGAGGTTTATTTCTGTTACATAGACAGCAATAAACAGTGCAGTGGGAAGGAAAAGAAAATGGTATGAGTCAGTTATCAAGTGGAGACAGCACAGGCAGTATCTGAGTATTGCACAGTCCTCCTCTTTAAAACAATGACTTTTAAAAAGACACAACAAAGATTACCCAATCTTACCCAGTGTTAATGACAACACATGAAAGAGTATCTCTGTGCCACCAAACTAAGCTACTAGAGATAAGTATATCTGAAAGACGCAAGACTAAGTCACAAAGGAAGAACTGTTTTAGGAAACGATCTGGTTTATTACTCATCACGAAGACAGTTTTAGCCCTGTATGACAACTAGATTATTTTGTTTACAGTACACATTGTGGAAAAGATAATGAATTGAAGAAACTATTCGATGCAAGAGAAGACGACAGTTTTGTGATTAATGATACTTTCCCCTAATAACAAGAGAGGTACAATGCAGAAATGAGACAATTATCTGACTAGAATACAGAAGTATCAGCTTAATTAAGCTCACACTTCAATTAAATCATATAAATTGATATTAGAAACAATTGTCCCGGGCTCAGAAAGAAAACAGCTTAATCTAATAATCATCTATCGCAGAGAAATCGCTGGCCTCAGCATAATTACTTGAAGGCAGGCTTAAAAGCGGGAAAAATTAGGAAAACATATCTAAAGCCAATTCTGAATTTGCTTAAAAAGAAAAGGATAAAAGAAAAATAAGCCCTGATAGATGCCTTAATTTATTATTTTCTTTAAACACCCACCACCTACCTGCGTAGGCACTGAGACACTTGGAGAGCACGCTGAGTGGCAGCAGGGGATCCATGAGGGTGAGCAGACGGGAGGGCGACGCGTAGGCCGTCAGCAGGGTGGCTGGATAGGCTGCCACAATGCCATCTGGCATCCGCACACCAAAGGCTGCAGCGCGCATTGAAGTCGTCACACATAAGTTGCCCCCCGCGCTGTCACCGGCCAAACACACTTTCTCTCCGGTCCATCCTGGATTGATAGCAATATAACATTAATGAGGTGTGAAATGAAAGAGAACCAAACCCAAAATAAAAACATATTCCTCTTCTTCTCTCTCTTCACAAATCCATAATATGTGACTGCCATAAAAGGATGCCGTCTTACTGTGTGGACGAAAAAGAAATATGGTCTTCTTGCACAACGTTATTGCACTGCAATCACACTTATTTGACACAGTTTGCTTCAGCTGTCAGATGCACCATAACCCAAGCGGACGTGTTCTGTTTTCCGTCTCAGTTCTCAGTGTCGCCATTTGTGAGATTTTGCAGATCAGCGAGTACAAGCAGCCTACTGTGCAGTCCATTTCCAAGTGATGAATGGGTCCATGTAACAGATCCAAGCAAGCGGTGGACACAGAAGCATTCCGCAGACACACTTAGACCGATGCATTTGAAGGCAACTCATAACTTTTCCCCGAGCTGTCTAAATTACATCTTTACCGATACATACAAAGAATGCTTAGTATTTTCTAACCTTTTTATCTCTGAAATGTTTTCATGACGATTCCATTCAAAAACCTGCACTTCTGTCAATCAAAGGCCCCAAAAATACAGACAAGGCTTGAGGTGATCTGATAGGTAAAAGTCAGCGCTTCAGCCTCGAACGGCTTTACTGATACAGAGAATTTCCTTCAAAAACCTTTTCGTCATATTCTTTCCCTCATTTCCTGCAAGTAGTCCTGCCTCTTAAAAGTAACCTCCACTGATTTCTGCCCTGTAGTTGACAGAGGGGGTTGAGCCATTTCTAAAGCAAAGCTCATTTCTTGCTGGAGAAGAAAAAAAGCCAACTTGAACGAGATTTGCGTTCATGAAAGTGGATAATTTAGGCCCTCGCAGTCTAAAGTGCCTCTTATAGAGGAATGCCTTCAGTCTGGTGTAACATTTAGGCCTGATTGACTGGTGGAGAGAGGAACAAATCTTTGGTTCATCTACCCTGGATCTCACTCATAGCGACATTTGAGTTCTTGGTTACATATCTGATCATCGTTATTCGACCCAGTTTTCCTCAAGTCAGACTTTATCATTGGCAAGTTGCCACAGAAATATTCTTGCATCCTATCCAATTTCTACCTCATAGCTTGGTTTTTACTTGAAAATGACGCTTCATGTAAACAAGAGAATGGACCCTTCTTATTAGGTTCAGAAAATGAAATCAGCGCACAATCTAGTAGCAGAGGCATGTTAAGGTTTACTGTTACAATAATCACGATTCATTAAAAAAAAAAAATCAGCTGTGTGTATTTTAACAAAGAGTTTGAAAATTATCTGAAATATCCCATTACCTTCTTCCAATTTAATGTTTTATTGATTTTTGTCACTGTGAAGTATCACATATAGACATAAGAAAAACTAAAAAGAGAAAATATTTTCAAAAAGGCTAAAAATATACTGTGTGTAGATAACCATACTTAAATTCCTTACAGATGTACACAATAAACATGGTAAACTAAGAAGTGTCAACCACTGGAACCTGATAGCAGCCTGAGTAGAGACCCCAAGTCAGCTAAGAGATACAGTTCCAGCGAGGCCTGAAGCTGCCCTGAGGCTTCCTGCCGGTCAAACATGTCTGAAAGACCCCCACTGGACGACACTCTGAAACACACTCTGACCTGATGCCCAACCCAACTCATTCTGGCTCCCTTAAAGCAGCGGAGGAGCATGTGAACACCATCTGTAAATCGAACATGAAGAAGCTGCTCGACTGCCCCCGAGTGTAGTCGCCAAAATCCTGTTTTGGTTTCTTGTCTTTGTGAAGCAATTCTTAAATCTCATATTGAACTCCTGAAGAGATTTGAATAATGATAGTAGATGATAAATGCAGTTGTATCCAACTAGATCTACATCCAACCTACAATTAGATCTACATCTTCAAGACTTAAAGAACCAAGTAATGCATCACATGAGTACCTAGGAGGTGGTGGTTTCTTAAAGCCCAACAGTAGGCGTAGAAACACTCCTCCAGTGCCCGAGGGAAGGGGGCTTCAGGGGCCAGAGAGTAATCCACCGACAGGATGGGGACACCAAGATCCTGGGACCAACTCTTCAGATAGGGCTGCATCACAAGATGAAGACAGGGGGGGTTATGACACAGTGAAAGGAAAATAAAAACTACTGAACATGGCTAATATCTTGAGGACAAAGAGCGGTGTCCACCATAAAACAGAGAAAAAGACAAGGATGAAGAAGCTGTGAGTGCTGTGTGCCCCTCTGGTGTTTCTGGCTTAGTGTGAAGGCAGAAGGAGAATAAGAGCCTTCCGTGCACACCTCCATTTCTTTTCTCTTCACACAGCTTCAACAAAAGGCGCCCACATGTCCTACTTTGCATGGAATGAACAAAAAAGTTTTGATGATGTATAATTATGGGCTGTAAAGTAACTGGGTGGTCTGATGAAGTGTTTATGGCATTCATGGAGTCACCTTGAGATGTCAGAAAGGCACTCAAACCTGTTTTGACAAAACTCTTTCTTTCTATGTTGCTAAAGCTTTCTGACTTGTTGTGATGGCAGGCTGGTGATGAAAACCTTATTTCACAGTGCATATGTTGGTGGCCTGAAATACCAGGAATTCAGATGAATTCTTTTTTTCTTTTTAAAAAAAGACATGAAATGGCAGAGGGCTGTGGTTTCCGTCAGCCCTTCCCATCGCAGTAAGGTTTGGATCGAGTGGGAACGCCGGCCACTCCTGGAAGTCAACAATAAGTGTCAACACTGCTCTGAATCTTCGGACAGGTCTGTAAGACAGCTCGTCTTCTGCCTGCATTAAAGCAGGGAAGCAGCCACAACAAATGGCCTGATGGGCAGAGAGGAAGTGCGTTTGCATTTTTGTTGAGCTCGGCTGTTACATTTTACATGACCCTGAAAACCCCCCACATAAACATTTCTATTCTACCAAAAAAAACAAAAACCAACCACATGAATACACAGCCAAATAAGGAATTAGAGTGGCTGTTCTACGCATTTTCAGGCAGGCATAGCTGTTAAAATGCAATGCCTCACCTCCATTACCCAACATTTTATCACTGCCCCAAGGTGCTACATTCACAGATGCCATTACATCCATTTTGATGACAGCCTCACGGTGCAGAGACCTCCACAGGCTCCTGCAACTGTCCAGAAGGGTCCCCAAAATTCTGAGGGCGATGAGTGTGTGGTATCAAAATGTGACAAAGAGGAGATGTGAAACAGGACAGCGAGTGAAGAAAAAGGAGATCGTGAGCTATTAGCAGGGTTGTGAGATAAAAAGGACAGGACTGAGGAGTAAAGAAGGACAGTCTGACAAGTCCTCCCAAACTGCCTGGGGTAATCTTTCTTCATGGGGTTGAACAGTTCTCCGTTAATTCAACATGACAGGCTTCCTCACCTCTGTGATCACCCCCTCACATCCTCAAGTTCCTACGCAGCTGCAGATCAACGATACCCACATCCTTCAGTTTTAGACAGTTACAAGTAGCTAAAGACTGCAGGTGGCTGCAGACGACAACCTGAACAAAACAATGTACTAACGTGCACACTGAGCTGAGCATGCAGTCATAATGCTACTGTTTTAAATATATTATCCTTTGGTGATAAAGTATCTTCTCCTGCTTTAAGATTTTAGAAAACTAATGCATGTGAAATGGATAGTCGTGTCCAGAATTTTGACTAGCCCTGCAGAAATTAAAAGCAGAACAAAGATTTAATCTTCAGTAGGGGAAAAAAAGGAGGGGGTTGAGGTTAGGATGAAGTCAATGACAGGACACAGCAACACACTTGACAGACAAGGGGAAAGCTTTTTATACGCTGTGCTGATAAAGAAAAACATGCAGTCTGGTCAAAGCATCTCGATCAAGTTTTTGAGGAATAATTACAAACATAATTAGCTTAAGCGGCTCATTAGAAGCCAAACTACTGATGAGAAGAGGCAGGATAGTCACCCCTGTGGCCTCTCTGCTGTCAGCTAGTGCGTGTCTCACCAAGACTTTAATTATCTCAGGTACAGTAACGATACGGGAAAACACGACCGAAACACATGACAGCGCGAGCAGCTGAATGACAGTTTTGGATGATTAGAATTAGAATTTACACCCAACATCACGTTTTCCTGCATTTTAAAACAGCTGCTGCATTAGGAAAAAATAAATAAATACTACTAAGATCAATACCTTTATAAAGTGTGTTAAGATACCAGATTATATAAAAACCAAGAAGGATTGTTTATTGACTTAACTGAAAATATGAGTAGGGACAGTTTCAGTAGCAGTCAGAGGGACTTTTTGAAAATTTGGTTAGATCCTGAAGTACTCCCTCACCTCGTGGGACTTTGAGGTCTGAGCGACAAAGCCTCCGCCATGGAAGTGGATCAGGAGGCAGGGAGAAGAGGGGAGACGCTTGGTCTTCATTCCCAGGGACAGAGAGATGGCTCCCCCCTCAGAGCGGGAGAGAGACAGCAGAGTTTCACTGTCCTGAAGAAAGAGCAAGACTGGCATTAGAAGCATAAGGACGCCAGAAAAATACAACAGCAAAAACTATTTCACTCCATTACTAAAGTCTAAAATTAAAATATGTTCGCCTCACTACATTGAGCTCTATGTAAGCTTACAAAGCACATCTTAATTTCATTGTTAGTATATTTAATTTGTGGTGTTAGCCACAGGGCTCCTCTGAGAACTGGATCAACTAGCTGTTGCCAACTCCTCCTGGCTGCATGAGAAAAGCAGCAATCCCACTCACTGACTAAGACCAGGAGCATGGACCTCTGCTTTTGATGGTGAAAACAAAGGAGATTCTGTCGTTTTGTCAGAAGAAAACCAGCCATTAACGAACCACTATGGTGGTTAAAGAAGCATTAAATGTAATAAACCAGGACACATGATGAATACTTTCATCATGAAGAAATTCTTTGAACACAAGTGGGTTGTACTCAGACTATAATGGCCGGTGTGCTTTTGCATTAAATTTGACTTTTTATTGAATTTCAAAGTAAGCCACAACACATGCACGTGAGTTTAATACTAATTTGAGCACCTGTCCTTCACGCAAGTCATACGAGATGAGTCTCATCTGAACCGGAGCGCTGCCGATGTGCGCTGATGGAGGAGCTATTGTTACAGAGGCGGTGTGGTTGGCAGCCAGAGGGAGGTCAAAGGGCACTGCGGGCACCGAGAGAGCTCTGTTCACTTTAACTTGAGTAGATGTCATACTGGCAAGACTCTGGAGGCAAGAAAAAAAACAGACAGATATAAAAAAGAGAAAGCACAAGTTCAAGAGATAGGCCGGCCACTGGAGAGAAGAGAAACTGGATGAATAAATCATAAACCCCTCTGAATAAATTGAATTCCATTCTATTATTACTAATGGCCTGTAGGCCAAACTGTATGAAGACAGAGAGGGACATTTACAAGAGGAAGGCTACAGAATGAAAGACGATGACGGAGCTCCAAAAACCTACTCACCGACAGGACCTCAGTTTCAGTGATGTTCCAGAACGATTTCCAGAAATGGACATCAAGATTCTGGGTGATGCGTTCAAATTCTCTCCCTCTCAACTCTGGGTCAATGGCGTACTTCCCCGAAGTGAAGAAAGAGCTGGCTGCCACACCTGGGGAGGGCAGAAGGGAGGGCATGACGAGCGGGAAATGTAACAGAGGGGACCCGACGTGGTCCCAGTAAAGATGAAACAAATTATTCATCATAGTGGCGGTAATAAAAAAAATTAAATAATAAGAATGGTAAGCTGAATGAAAATTAAGATATGGCAAACAAAATAAATGAGTAAAGAAAGAAATGAACAATGACAACAATGGGGGTGGGGTGGGGTTGGCTAAAACACAGCAAAGTCCAGCAGTCTGAGGGTCAACTATGCCTTTTGGTTTTAGCAGCACTAGATTTCTTGCGATGGAGACATATCTCTAAAGTGCTAGTGCCATCTTACACAAAAAGAATTGGAAATGGTTATAATTCTACACCGTTTACGGTTTTAAGTTTATTGTTCATTTTGGAGTCAAAGAAATCTGCAAACTAAAATACACACACGATTAACCTGATAACAAACAACCTAATCTTTTTTCTTTACTTTTTAAAAAAAAAAAGTACTGTCATATAGTTTAAAACAGGGTACAAAAATTTGGATCAGAAGTTCCAGGACACTCACCATAGGGTGCAATACCTCCTGTGTCCACTGTGGTGCAGCACAGAGCACAAGAAACCATGAGATTGGGATGATTTCTTTTTCAATGTTAAATATTTATGTTTGTATGTATGTGTGTGTGTGTGTGTGTGTGTGAGAGAGAGAGAAAGAGATGGTGTGTATACAGTACTACTACTTCTATCTCTGCCTAGATACATAACTGCGTGTGCGTGTTCAAAACATTCTGAAATATACAAGAGGCACACCAGTTTGCCCTTGAGACTGCAAAAGATGAAAGAGCATCGACAATCCAAACACAAAACATCAAAAAGGTACACAGTCAGGGGCCAAGGAGCAACATGGAACGATCTGTGAATGAGAAACATGTGGCTTGATGCGAGAGGGCGCAGCGGCTGATGAGATGATGCTGACCTATTCCTGACTGATGGCGCCGGTAGTTTTCTCCAAAGGCCACGAGACCAATAGCGATGGTCTGAAGACAGGGTCGAATGGCTGGAGTGAACTGGAGAGAGATGGATGGGGAGCAGAGAGACAGCCTGAAATTACAATCTACTGTCTGTGGTAGAGTTTAAAAAGAAAAACTGACCGTGAGTAAAACTGAATCATTCAAGCAGAAAGTGAAACATAGATGAGCGGGTTTCGCAGTATCAGAGTAGAAGATTTATAAATTAATAAAGTGAGTTTTCATCAGTTCTGCCCCCCCCCCCCGCCCTCTAGTTTGCTTTTTGGCCTCTGCCCACTGAGGATTTGGTGCATTTCAATCAGCTCGCCTGAGAACAGTGGGAATAGCTCCATCGCTCTTTCCTCCTCTCTCAGGCTCGGGCAGAATTAATCTGTACCTCGGCACCACTTTCCTGGTTTCAAAACATTTTCACAGTAGGCTGCAAAAAATTCTGACCTTTATCAAAATTGCAAAGATGTGTGCACCGAGTTTCTGAAAACTAATGAGCGGACGGTTGCTTTTCATGACTTCAATTCTTCATTTCTTCCAGTGAAACTTCCACCCAGTTTTACTCAAACTTTTTTTTTTTCTGCTAACCATGCTACCCTCCATTGTCCACCGTTTCCCATTGTTGGTTTTGCTAGGCGACAGGGCTCATCTCACCTGAAAGCCCAGGCAGCGGCCATAGAAGCATCCTTTATGCATGGAGGAGTATTCCCGGACAAAACTCTCGCTCAGTCCGCTTTCGTCCTGGAAGAACAGGTTGCCGTGGCGGTTGTCGTGCAGCATGCGCTGGGCCAGGTAGAGCAGGGCGCGCAGCTGGCACAGCGCGTTGCAGTAGGCCTCCATCTCGCCGGCGTTGTGCGCTGCTCGGAAGAAGATGCTGCGACGATTGGTGGTGATGTAGCGGCCCTTGTGGATGATGTGCAGGAGGCAGCAGCGCACCACCTGGAAGCAGCATGGGGAGAGGGACATGCCTTATAGAACAACTAATGACACGAGGAGAAGCTTTGAGGCCATAAAGAAACACAAAAGGGTTCACTTGTGAACTCAAAAGGAGTCTTTTTCACCGAATTCACGATGTCGAAAAAGAGTGCTAACTAAGCAACTGGCGCTGGTTTAAGGGTGCTCCCATTAAAGAGGCCCGTCTTCTGGGAGCGGTTCAGTCGTAATTAAGATTAGCATGGTAGGCTTACAGGAAGAAAGGGATGTGTTGTGGTACGCCTAAATGTGAGCATGTTAAAAAAGCGCTTCACCAGGGTGTTACAGATTAGCGAGAGCAGTACAGCGGGGATAAGAGGGATTATAAGTGTGGAAATCGAGAGGCTACAAATCAGAGGCTGGACTCTAAGCCAGCTACTCGTTCACTGCTCAACCCAATTGCCAGCGGTGGGCCGCATTGACTGCAGGTCATTTCATCAATCAGTGTAAAAAAGTTTTTTTTACAGTAGTGGTGGTTAACTGCAGCTCCAGGGTTTATCTAGCCCAACTGGCAACATAAAAATTAATCTTTGAGTTCATGTAGTGACCTTGAAACAAAACAAAATCGAGTCAAAGAGGTGCTGCTCCGTAGTTTCTCACAACAAGAGAGATTATTGACAACAGTGTATTGATTTAAAAAAAAAAAAAAATGTTTTAGTACTCCAAGCAGCGCTGGGGTTTAAATGAAAACATGAATGAGGGCCGACTGAAGCGAGCACAGAAGGAAGAAGGCCTCAAAGGCCCCACTGCTTACCTTGACTAGTGAGCGGTAGCCATTAGCAGGTATGTGTGGGTCAAAGTCAAAATGATGATAAACGGCAGCAAAGCCAGAGATGACGGGCTCCAGACTGCGAGCGTGCTCCTCGATGAGATTCATGGTCTCCACCAGCCGGCGGGCGGCGTCAGCCTGTGACCCCTTGGCCCCGGCCGAGAAGAAGGCGACATTCTCTTCACACACGCTGTACAGGGCCGCAAACACCGCCTTTGTGTCCATCACTGCGGGCGGTGAAGCACAGAGAGGAGAGCAGAGGATGAACCCGTCTGTGCAGAACAGTGTGTGCGGACAGCCCGTAGTTCAGGAGGTTGCTGGTTTCATCCCAACATCTTTGACTAATACCTTATCGTGTCCTTGGACGAGATACCGAACCCCACAGCCCTCTAATGTACTCCTTACTTACAAGTTAGTTTTAATAAAGCATCTTATGAACAAATGTGAGATAAATATTGCATTAGTATTCTATTGATGCCATTAAATATATTTCTGTTCACTTTTTTTATACACACACACATATATACATATATATATATATATGGCAAGCTTGTACTTTGTAAGTCAACACTCTGGACTCACTCTGATATTAATTACAACAGTTTTCTAATTCCATATGGATATCACTTTACAGAATGAGAAAAAAGAAAAAGAAAAAATCAGGATTTCACAGCCAAAGCCATAACAAACATGGACTGAACACATTACCTGTAGGACTGGATACATACCCACTGGATACATCCAACAAAACACTCTTAGTCCCACCAACTAATCCCCCATAGCTTGTCGAACGGCGACTCGCCGATTTAAACGTGTTAAGCAAGCCTTGAAATTAAAAGATGTAAAAAACAAAACAAAAAGGGGCATGGTTACATGCAAGGAACAGGAGGAGGCAGAAGCTGTCTGATAACATCATGCTGCTGGGAACAAACAGATCACTCTGAAAGTGAGAAAAACACACACACACATTCACATTAGAGTCCCAAAGGGAGTTCTACAGCCGACAAAACACGGCCAAGAATGTTTACCAAGTGTGCTCATATCTCTGCCCAAATGTTGAATAAATATCCAGCACCGTGTCCCCGTTGGGCTCCCTGTGCTCCTCTTCTCAGTCATCTGAGAGCTCAGTTTCCATAACAAGCTCAGGGAACGAGCTGGTACTTACTGTACAGGGTGACTGGCATGCTGAGAGAAGGCAGAGCGATAGGTACGCGGAGGGGCCAAAGGAGAGGATTTAACACAACAGAGGACGTGAGATAAAAACACAAATGTAACCTTGTCTTTAATGATATTTTACATGTGTTCAACCATCCCTGTTAAATCGGTCCACTGCCTTCATCCAGAATTTGCACAAAGTTTTACTGCCCCGAGGCAACATAGCGACACCTTTATTTCAAGAAGAAATAGTTCCACACATTTAAAACATGGACATCCAAAAAGAACAGCTGGGATGTGGATCAAAGCTGCTGCCTTTGAACGGCAAAAAAGTGAAACAATACTTGTGGAGTGAAATATTATCGAGTGGGTCAATGAAATAATAGCACCCTAATCGCACAATGATTAGACTTTTCGCTGCCACTCAGGGTGAGTAATAGAAGGGGCTATTTCAATGAGCTGGGAGGAAATCATATCCCCCGACATCTGCAGGGAGGCATTCATCAGCCAGACATCTTCCTAGAAGCACACACAGCACATGAAAAATCCCTTTCACTACCGTCCTTCTGCTCCTTTTCTGTAGCAGCATTTAGCTCCGATGCTGAAAGTGCCCCAGTATAGTGGAAAAGACGGCCCATCTGATGGGCAACGGTCCCAGACAGGACCCAGAACACCCGCAACAGCAGCCACTGAGATTAAACCAACGGTAGATTAAACTGAGGAAAACATGTTCTGAAGAGAGTTAAGGGGTCAGCAAACACAGACTTTTAGATCTCGGGGTCATCAGTCCTCTGGTTAACTGGTCAATATCTTGTTTATTTGAGCCAAACATGAGCAGAGAAATAAATGGTCCTTTGACTGGTTGCTTTAATGACATGTTACTCGCTTTTCCACCCTTATCTCCTGACAGCAGACGTCAGTCAGACTTTTAGATGCCTTTCCCACCAGCAGGCCTGTGTGCGAGAGCACTGCAGGCTCACTGAGCAGCAGCTGAGTGCCAGAGGACAGGAACGGGGAGGAGAGGAACAACAGGTCCAGGAGAGGACATGAAAAGTCCACACCGAAAGCCCTGGCCGGGATTTCTTCATTTGCAAGGCAAAGGTCTGCTCTCAGTGATTCCTGTGGTTTGCAAAGCACCAAACCGTTGGTACACGAGATTTTGAATAAACCTGTTGCCACTCTGTTGAGAGCATATCTGGAATCAGGGACTATCATAGATCCTTGATCCCAAATATAAGTGCATGCAAAGGCTTTTAGGAAGCGCAGCATTGAAGAGTTAAGAGTTTTTATACCAACACAAAATCCTGAGCAAAGGGGTTAAATAAAAAGCCTGTTTAAGATATACATCACTTGCTTTATTCAAACTACCCATAAAGAGTCCAAGGACATACATAAAGAACTAAATATGTCAAGTTTGTCCTTTAAGCTTATGATCCAATTTCATATCGATTTAAATGCGTCAAAAATTAATTTCAAGCTAACATTGCCTAAACACATGATTTCCAAAGAAAGTCGTGCCAAAACAGACCTGATATTGTGCAATTAAAGTTAACGTCAGCAAATTCTTCCTAGTAAATGTACTTTTCTTTTTTTAACTTTCCACGAGTGCTGCTGCTACGTTCCAGACAGCTTCAGACTGTCACTGCTCAGCTGGACTCCTTTCCTTGGAGAAAAGCATGCAAACTGTGGATGATTCAATAAAGTTTATCTATATTTGGTTTTATTACAAGGATAAACTTTGAGCTTTCTGAACCAGAGCCAAAGGCCTCTGACGAACCCCAGCGCTCACGTGTTCTGGGACGGCTCCACCTCGGGGTTTGGCCCGCAGCCAGAGGATTACACACAGATGTGAACGCTCAGAGTCTGAGAATGCACCAACGCACTGACTTCACGCAGAACTACGCAGCAAACCACGTCACATCAGTCCACCTTCGCCCGGTCACAGCAGCAAAGGGGGGCGACCTGCAGAGACCGGTCCAGTCACACAGAGCCCAAACTGTGGACCCCAACCAAAACATGGGCACACAGCCAAAACAGAAATGACATTGCCTAATTAAAGCTGGGGCACAACGCTCATCAGCGCGAGCCAATAGGCCTGATGTTGACAGAGTAAGCCGGGAATGAACTTTACAAACCCAGATCAACATAAGCTGCTCAGAAACATCCTTAACAACACTGAAGTGGGCAGCCATTACATCCTATCTGACCTCAGCCAGCACATCATATGCAAACGCTACCCAAAAAACACAGTTCGGTGGCTCAGTACCACCTAATCAGGAGCTCGGTCAGACTTCAAAACACGCCGTGGCATAGTTGAGGCAGCATGCTAGTTTGACATGCCGAGGACTAATATAGGTGTCATTACACTTCAGACAGAGGCTGCTCCCACCTACTGCAGTCACGGGAGGAAACGCATGACTCACCTAATGGCCTTCTAACGTCAGACTTCTGAGCAAACGTCCACAGTAGCTTCCAGCAATGTCACAACAGAACGTTATGTTCTCACAATGTCCTTTTGGGTTTTACTAAAACAACTGATCGCTGCACCGCAGCTACTATGTACCTGAGCTCTGCTAATTAAAAATGGATGAGAGACGCCATTAATAAAACATGTACAACATTACAGACAGACGGGGGCCTGTCGGAGCAGCGCCCCAGCAGAGCGTGAAAGAAGCATTTGCATAAAAAGGAAAGAGAAAAATAAAATCTTTTTTTTTTTTTTTTAAAAGACGAGCACACTGAAAAGATTTTTTTAAAAATGAGAAATTTACCAGCTTCTGAGTTCAAGGCTCTGTCCATGTCTGTCTCCTCTCTTCCACGAAAGCATGGAGAAAAAGAGGGTTAGAATGAGAAAGAGCAAAGGAGAGAGGGTGGTAGAGGAGCAAGTGATCAGGTTGTCTAATTGTTGCTCTCTTGACTCCAAAGTTTTACTCTCCTAGTCCCTCCCATACTTTTTCTTTTATATATACATAATATGTGGTAAAACCAAAAACTCTGTCCTGCTTGACCGTCTTCCTGTGACAGCAGACCGTTTCCCCATTGGCTGTTCAGCCTGCAACACCCCGTCACCTTTGACTCAGTTGGCTTAACACAACAGACAGTTGCCTAGAGAGGCAAAAGTTGAAATGTTTTCAATCTGCTTTACTTTATAGCGATAAATGTCAAAAGAATAAATGTGAACAGTCAACAGAAACCTGGCATTTTGTTCAATAGAATATGATCAACATGTAAATAAGAACACAAAATATTTTAGAGCAAACTATCAGGATGCAAAATATCTAGTACTCATGAAAAATCTGGAATAAAAAAATATAATGCCCATAGATTACTTTAAGATTTAACTGTCCTGTATGTAGAACAGCATCAGTGTTTATTGATGCTGAACATTTTCTTGAAGCAGAACTACAGTTTCCCTTATTTCAGAGAAGTGTCCAGCATGTGCCAGCTGTTGGGAAACACCAACAGTCAGGAATGTATTCAGAGCAGGGACGGCCACAGAAAACCTAAGAACAGATGGGGAAAAGGTAATCTGAAGAGCTTTTTTTACTGGGGTAAACATGTCCCCCTGAAAGGACCCTTTGCCTGATTTAATAGCTGACCATTCCGTAACTGGATTAAAGAGAGATGACCTCTCACCCACAGAAGAAAACACATTGAACAAAACAATGCCACTCATGGAAAATGTTGTTCTTTCCTCTCTTTATTTTTGTTCCTAATTTTACCGACTACACCAAAAAAATGCCATCTTCCACTTTTTGCCTGTTTGATACATTAGTAAGAAAATTAATAATTTCATGAGAAGATGACGGGCCATTTTCCCTGCATAGTGGCTTAATGTTGAAAAAAAAAACAATTGCATGGACAGAGCAAACGTATGATACATTCTACTATAACAAGGACAACATCACAGAAAGCTCAAAAGAAGAAGGACACTCTTTAACTGGGGTTTGGTCAAAGTAGTTGGTGCTTTTTAATACATCTTAGAAATCCACTCATGACAGTCCCTTTAAGACCTTTAAGTCCCTTTATTCTTAGCTCATATCCTTTTCAAATGTATGTATGAGTAAAAAGGGGGCACGAGACTGTTTTCTGTTTTGTAAAACTTTAGTAGCTGCCATAGAGACTTTCCTGTTTGCTGGGGAAAAATCTGGTTATTTGGAGCTCTCATTTAAGAGGCAGTTCCTTCCACCCACGCAGCTTAAAGGAGTCACCCTAACTGAGCCACTTCTTACTGGCAGTCTGAGCCAAAGTGTTGAACTTTCTCATCCATAACTCTTCTTTAGACTCTATTAATCATGTAAAACCAGACCTACAAGGTAGAACTAAATCCATATTTAATATACACCCCAGAACAAGACAACACTCCTTGAAGTGGAACTCCCCTTCTGGCACAGTGCCCTAATCTTTCCATGAAAGTCTCAAGATCTGTCACATGGTGAGAATCCAAACCCCAGGGCTCTTCTATGTTTATGTAATTTACCACGCTTTGTGAGATACAGTCTAGTGCATTTTGCTTAAAACAGACTTTAAGTGTTGCATGTGAGGCAGGCATGTTTTAAAAATAGAAATGGAGAAAGAGGAAGAGCCCACTGCTGGGGCTCTGCAGCGTCCCAGAGAGAGTGGATTCACACACTAACAAGGTCAAAGGCAACAACAGGAAACGGTTAACAATGAGGCTGCACACACTGCGACCGCCCCACAGATCTAGGGCTTAGTTCACAGGTGTAAGAGATGACAAATGGGAAGGGGGGAGCATTATAATGCAGATAATCAGATCTTATGAAAACAAAGTGTTGGGAACTTTATGTAACAAGAGAGTAAAACTCCTCTAATCTCATTACAATGGCCTAAACCCATTACAATGGTAAGAGAGGGGGACTTTAGGTAAAATTAGCTAATAAGTGCAAGGACAAAATGAGTGTACAAAGACAAAGGTGAAGATGGTGGTAAAAGGAAGGAACAAATAATGACCTGGTTAGGAAATTATCTTTACATTGATATTAAGAACAATTTTACATGTTAACAGAGCTGATGGGTCATTAAATGCCTCTTACAGCAGACCCACCACAACAAAACATGGATCCCTCCGGTAACCTCCTTTTAGGCTACTCTTGGACTCATAAAGGCAGGACTAATTATTAAGATTAACAGATCTATAGACAGCGATTTACGACAGCAAAGCCCTCTTTCTCATTCATATCAAGCACTCTCAGCTTAATCTCGTTAATCTCGTCCGCTACCCTCCAAGAAAAGTCTGATGTACCTGCTCAGGTGGGTCCTGTCAGTGTCAGCGGGGAACACTATGGGCACAGAACATGAAAGGTTTTCATAAATGTATATAGTCATTTTTTTTAGATGTCAGCTAAAGCGATTTTATGACTACATGCATTCATGTTTTAAACATTGTCGGTCATATTTTGGCTAGGACAAACGGATGCTCTAAACTACAAGCATCTCCGCGACAGGGGGCCTTACTTCCGTCAAGACTTTTACGCGAGCTAAGCACACTTCCTTGGCATCTACGGTTTTTATATAACTCGACATTAAGTAGATCTAATCTGTTGATACAAACCCAGCAGTTGCTATCCAACACAGCTAACCGAGCGGCTAACGAACGCTAGCGGGAGGAGGCAGCGTCTGCATGGGAGAGTTATTACAAGGACAAGTGGCGGGGGGCGAGGTTGACCCACCGCAGAATAACTCACCCACAGGGCCCTCTTTGAATCTGGAAGAGCGTCTTCCATTCAGACCTCTCTCCAATCTGCCGTTCCCCACACCTTTCTTGCTCGACGCCATCTTCGCCGACTCTGTTTACGTACCGCCTCTCATATCTCTCATACATACCTACCTGGTAGCATACAGTTCCCGCCCCTACCAAAAATTTTAACCAATGACTGACTGCGTCACTGTCCAGTAGCCAATCACGTCGCTCATAAACACATGCGTCTGGTTGTACAATTTGGATAAGAATGCAATTCATTCACAAGCCTATAGATCAAAGGGAGATATGATATTCAAACAAGTCTAGAGACTCTGATATTTAAAAAAAGCTTTATTCTTCCATTCAAAGTAATAAAAGATAGCAAACATTTTTATGTCAGCAGGTTATACATATAAAGGTAAAGAAAATACCCTTGTCGTTCAACTTAATGCCCATGCAAATGCAACACACTATTCATTACTCTTCTTTCAATTTCCAGATTTTTTTTTTTCGAGAGCTACAAGAATCTGGAATATTTTGTAAATCCACCTTTTTTTCTTTCGACTCGTTTTTTCATCAACTTTTTATCAACAAAATAAGATACATTTTAACTGGTAAAATTAATACAAGCAATGGAATTAAGCCAAGATTTGAAGTCCTGGCTATGCTCTTCATTAAATGGACTTTCTTGTAAGATAGATTCAATAGCTCTGTTTTAACACCACTTCCTGCAATCTGACTTAAAATGATAAAAATCCCGATGTCAGCTATGTACAATTAGCTTGTGTAAAGCAATAAGCTTGATTTTCACGCTCTACATCCTACACTCTCAGACTAGACACAGCTTTCTCCATTCATTTATGGTTTCTCCAGCTGGATTTCTTCCTTTTCTTCCATCATGTTGCCCACATCTTGGTAAGGACCTTGTGCCATGGAACGTTCAATCTGATCATATGTTGTGCAACAGTCATCAAGATTCAGCCCCTGTTGTATGAAATAAGAAATAAGGATATCAAACTAACATGCAGTATTTGAATGGATTTGTATTCATAAACTATTTTCTGGATGCAAAAAGTGGTATGTTTTCGAAAAGTGTTTCTTGTAGTCATGCCATGGTAAAAAAAAAAACACAAAAAGGTGACTCGTTTTGTGTTCACCTGATATATGTTTTCCTCTTCCTGCTTAATCTTCTTCATCTCCAACCGTTTAAGACTCCTTGACTGTGATGGGATAAACACAAATAGTTCATTTTCTGAGAATTTCCTGTTTCTCATTCACTGAATTCAAAAAGTTATCTGAAAGAATATCAGTTGATTAATGTTTAGCTGACTGAAGTGGTAAAAGTTGATGTACGACTGTCTCACAGGGTTCAGGCATTTCTTGTCAGCTGAGATTAATCAAAACTGAACTACTTTGATGTTTGCATAATACTTTCTGACCTTGAATAGAAGAGCCATGGATGGCATCATAACACTCAGTAACAGCAAAACGCCTTCAACTGTCAGGATTGTGTTTTTGGTGGCTTCACTGAGGTTTATTGTCTTCTCCAGAGGTCCTAATTATGCAGAGAGGGGTACAGATTGGAAGAAAGAAAATTGAACAAATCAAATGTGAAATTAAAATGAAATACTCTTAAATATTCTGTGTTCTCTTTGTCTGGCATGGATTGACATGTGAGAGAAAATATAGTAAAAAAGAAAAAACCTAGACTTACTCAACAGACTTAAGAGATCTATTACAAGATCATTTTTATATAACTGTTCTATTTTTGCAGAAAAAGTCACAATGTAACATACGATAACATACAATTGAGCCTATTGTTAGCTCAAAGGGTCATGTGTTTGTAAAATAATTAAAGTTATCGCAAACATAATCTAAAAAATTGGGAAGTTTTACCTTTCCACATCTGTCATCCGTGTTTTATAAGACTATTGTGCAAATAATGGCTTTTTGGACTCATATTAGCTTAAAACCTATTAGATCTGGTCTGCTGCTATTTCACTAAACAAATTGGCAACAGTAGGAGCTTTTGATGCAAAGATTAACTGTTTTGCAATATGTATGGTCATTCACATGCTTCTTAGATAGGAAACACACTGGTAGGATTTATGGCTTATGAACTGTAAGCAGTTATTAAGAGCTTTCTCCTCCATACATACACATGAGAGATATTCCTGACTGGCTTGCAATTATAACTCACAACCTTCTATTTATACTTACTGTAGACCTGCAAGTAGGTGCCATGTGTCAGGACTCCGCTGCCTTTATAACGCAGTGAGCACTGGTACAGCCCAGTGTCATTCTCCTGGACGGATTGGAAAGTCAGGATGCCACAAATTATCTCCGTGTATTGGTCTTTCTTCAATTCTTTATTCATGTGCTCCAGCATCGTCATGTTCTGAATGGTATGGGAAACGCTGCGTTTTTCCCAGGTCAAATCAACACCCTCTCCTTTGTAGCAGCATTCAATGGTCGCTTTGTCAGAGACCGCCACCCGCAGAAAGGGCCGGTCTGCCTGTAAAATCACCTCACTCTGAGCAAGATGACCTGTGGAAGAAGCAATTTACAAGCCATGTGTGAATTCTTCTTAAATTCTTAGGTTTTGTTTTTTTGTTTTTTAAACCAGCACACACTTCCTTAATATCAAATAGATTTATGATGAAATGAGCGGTAGACACATTCCATAAATGGCCAAAACCACCAGAGCAAAAATTCATCTCACAGCTCAGACACCTGCTCTGACAGGAAATGTGGTTCACTGAAGCAGAGCTCAAAAGAGCTGAAAAAGTACATCAAGTACATACTGAAATATAGACAATCTTTCGTTTTCTTTAAAACCTAAGAAGACAAGTAACATTTTAACAATGCAATGTAAAATATATGTACTGCATATTTAATTACCGTTTACTTATCTAAATAAGACAAATGTCTCAACTCAATAAAATGGAACATGACTCACCTGCCAAGCTGCAGAAAACAAAGAACACAGATATCCCCATTTCTTTCTTTTCTTTTTTGGAAGCCTTTAAGCCAAGAATGAAGTAGTTCAAGTATCAACACTTTACAGTGATCCGGTCTCTCTGTCTCACTCCGTTGTCTGATGACACACTGCTGTTTTGTATGTCTAAGTCAGGATTTATGCTTGAATGAATTTTGGACTGCCCTAAACGTGTACAAGCATGACATTTAAATATGAATAGAAATTATGTATCATATATCACACACATTTCTTCACAAAGGGTTACTGTTCATGTCTAGATTTTATTCTTCAAATTAAGTCGTCATAGTTTTCTTAATCCTAATTTTTGAACACATTACAATTTCACAAACCTGTAGCAGTAGAAATATCTATTTGTTTTGTTCTATATTAATGACAAACAGGTGTTTCATTACCCAGTTTATTTAAAAAAATTGAAGAATAAAAAAAAAAACAGACCGTACCACAATTGTCCTTAGGCATACATCATTTAAGAGCCCCTCACACAATAAAATACCAAATACACAATATAGTTCTTGCATATTCATAGTTTATAGATAGACAAGATGGAAGAGGCTAGTATGACAAGGAGCAGTGTTTTCGCTTAATGGGCCACTGGCTGGCCGAGTGGGCTCAAATCTCACAGATGTAATGGAGGTGGATACACAAGGATTGAAGTTGTGGCTTAAGTTTAATTAATGTAAAATGACAACAAGAAACCCAACAATCTTGAACCCTTCCAAGTCAGCATCCAGGGATGACATTTTACAGCTTTGTAGCCACATGTCTCTGTGGGGTGGCCTGGGAGAGCCATCAAAACAACCATGATTGAGTTTGACTAAAGAGCCCTTTATGAAGCAAAGAACTTGATGGTCAGAACAAGGCACCACTCTATAAATACCATTTTTTATACATCTTATATAGAATACATGAAAAGCATGAAGGAGATGCCAGTAATGGGCATCAGCCAATGAAGCGTGAAGGCACCACTGGAAAGCGGACCACTCAAGTTTACAACTTTTCTTTTTTTTTTTAAAACCTTACTGAGATGATCTCTTCAAATATATCCCTTAAGTATGCTAAGCAGCCATAACGCAGAGCAGTTTGACACAAAAGGAATTTGTTGTGGTTACAATATTTGCATAATTGTTAAATTCATGCATAGATAATTACAGAGGAGTCCGGTCTCTCTTACCATTACAGCGAATGCATAGTACATCAATACAAAAGCTTCCCCAACCCCTTTCAGAATGTAAAGAGAAAAAAGAAATACAGAACTTCTGGTAAAACTGTGCGGTAAGAAAAAGGTGATTATGCTCAGCAGAGATTACCAAGTTATCTGAAGGCAAGCGTAGCTAAAAAGCAACATGCACCTCCTTTGTCTACTTTTATTCATTCAACCTAACATTTATTTACAATTTCTAAGAGGAAAATCCTTGGGAAAGACGGCAGTTCTCTTCCAAAGCAAACTAATAATCCTGCAACTTGTGGCGCTCAAGTGGCTAAAATGAGCTAACACGACGAGGTTCAGTAGGTCCAGGAGGCAGAATCTGTTGTTGCCGCAGCAACAATGAGAATGCTTATCAGGAAGTGATCATGATTACAGTGCTGGTGAAAGCGACAATGGAATGGGACTACAGTTTTCCTTCCTGCAAAGCTTCTCCTTCCTTTGTAACTTCAACTTGCTTCATTGTCTCGCTGCTTTTTACATTTTTTTTCTTTTTCTTTTTCCTAAAGCACACGGACCAGGTCCCATGTGTTCAACTTAGCACCACAGAGTTTAACAGTGCTCGGTCTCGGGTCCCCTTTGCAGGACTTGTGGCAGTCTTGCAGGCTTTTACAAAAACAGACCTAGAAAACGACTCTTTTGTTCTTTTCTGTTCCATTTGTCTGCACACACTTCATCTTGGCATTGTACATTCTCTGGTGGCCTGACAAATATTTTCATGGACATCCAGTTTCAGCTTTCATTGTGCGTTCCGAACCTCTTTGCCGTCACGTTGCCACATGTGCGGGAGGAGGGAAAAAGCACAGACTGTACTGACGGCCGACCGCTCAGCCCTTTGGGACCTGCAGTTTAACAAAGGAGGCTCATCACCGACAAAACGTCAGCTCCAATGAAGGTTTAACGGGATTTGTTATATCTTTGGTCCTGCGTGCACAGCCTCAGAAACACAGCTGGATTATAATCACAACCAAAGCCTAAGTAAAATAGAAAGGCAGCTCCGTTTTGATACAAATATTGCCACCAGGGAAAAATAGATTTATATGTTTTTTTATAATTCATGTTTGTGGCTACAAAGTATCTAATGTCATATAATACAATCTCTAATCTTGACTCAAGCTCATGTTTTAGATCAGGAGTTGTAAACTCTCTCTGGGGGGTGCTGACACTGCAGAAATGCTCTTCTGTTGCGTACTGGGCCCTCTGTGGGTTGTGTCTGTGTGTGCATGTCTATGTATTACGTCAGCATAGATGGCACAGATCCTAATCTCATGTTTTCTTCACATTCTCTCCGGACAACTCAGTTCAAGCTATCAAAACCAAAACAACGATCTCTAAATCCACTCCTCAGGCCTCCCCCCCCCCCCCCCCCCCCCCCCCCCACACTCTTTCATCATCTTGATCTGCATTACACATACCAGGTTTGACCTCTTCCACTTTCTCCCACTCTTCCACATCAACCTCTGTTTTTGGCCCAGTGTTGTAACAGTATCACTCAGATGAGGCAACCCACTGACCTAACAAGACTCAGAGGAATAAATAAAAGAAGTACATACAAACAAGTCTCCATTAGTAGCAGCATGATTGCCTATAGTGCCACTATGTATAAATGTTCTTTATGAGACCTAATTACAGTAAGAACCCTCCAAACAAACTTAATTAAAAACTTTGTAACACACATACACACACTCTCTTTTTATGCATCTTTTCAATATTGAGGGCTGCTTATATTAAGCCCATCTGATCAAAAACTGACTCAGAGTTTAAATAATAAATTTAGCAAAAACAGTGTGTGTTCAACTTCTTTTGATCACAAAGAAAGTGCATCTCTGTTGTACTTTGGTATAGAATAGAAATAACATAAGATATCAGCAGTAGTTTTTCAATAAAACTTCTAATGCTACATTAACCATTTAAGGCCATTTACTGTACATTTGACTTATTATTGGTATCAATGTAAAATATTTTCCAGCGTGCATTTCACTGGTGTGCGTATGTGTGTTACAGCAGAATGAAATCATTAGATTTTGTTAGGCAGCATCTCTCTCACAGCAAAGGTATTGCTTAATTTCTTTTGGCACCTCTCTGCAAAAACAGCCTCCCACTCAGCAGTAGGATATCCATCTTTTTGTTTTTCTTTTCCTCTTCTTTGTATGCCTTTCTTCCAAGCACACACCCAAACAGACACACACATAAACATGCACACACCTCCCATGTTCCATCACTGAACCACTGCACTGTGAACAAAGCCATTACACTCCTTCGACAGGCAGAAAACTTCCTGCTTGGCTGCAAGCATGTGTGGTACAAAGAAATAATACAGCAAAGGTCCAGGCGAGACGGATGAGGGTTCAGGAATTTCCAGGAAAGCCTCTGAAAGTCACTCAGCCTGAACCAGAACCAGTAAATACCTAAACAGAAGGAAAAGATGGAGGGAAGTGTAAATTAAAGCCCACTGATTGTACAAGAGTATAAAGACGATTACGAACAAATCAACAAATTGTACTTGGGATGAACATTACAGACACTCTCCCCCTTCATCTGAACAACAAAATAAGTTTATAAAAACAGGATCATTTTATACAAAATTGAATGCTTGGGAGGAGCTGATGAAAATGCCAACAGGAAGTCGTTACAAACAAATTGCATTTCGTGGTTTATCAGGGATATATCGATGAAATCACTCCTCTTAAAAGGATTCAAATAGTTGTTTTTCACCTAAAATAAAATCTGAATTGATTTCCTTTACTTTCGGCTTCTTCCAGATTCAGAAAGATGACATCTTTAGTGCCTATTTCAGATAACAAAGTGCGGCTTGCTGCTGCATATCTACATTTTCCTTTTAAAGCAAAAGCCACTTAACCTTTAGCTTTCATATATCTGGCGTAGGAATAAGAATTGAGTGCCAAGCTTAGTGCTCTTACCTCGTGGCCAGCAGGTGGTGTGATGGTGTCTTACTGGAAGTTAGCCCCCTCCAGAGAGAACTCAGAAAGAGCCTCCTGAAGCTTGTGGTGCTCCTCTTCAACAATCTGCAGCAAACAAAATCAATATCACTTTAGGAACTAAGAACAAACTCGCTTACAGACATACGCAATTCAGCCTTCTTATCATCCTCTCTTCATCTCCCTCGCCGCTTCCCTGACACATCCCATCGCAAGTGCTGGACATAATAGCCATTTTTAGAGAAGTCCAATTTCACAAGGCAATTTTCAGCAGTAACAGCAGCGCTTAAATTGTTTTCTATTCTCTTCTCTCTCTTTTGTGCCATTTAGTCCTATTTTGTGCCTTACTTAAGTCATCCTGGCTGAAATGTCCAGGTCCGCTCACTACCCACTCAGCTCCAATCTTTTGTTGTCCAACATCTTCCCCTGCTCCTGTCATGCGGCCTGCTCCCCCCTCTCAATATTCTCCTCAGTCTTCCTCTCTGATCACCTGTAGTCTCTTTAGTTGTTTCTCCAAGCTGTGCAGCTTTCTGCACACTTCCTCCATCCTCTCCTGGGACATCACCAGGGGCGTGCTGATGTTCTGTTCCCCATCTCCTTTTGTCTCTGCCCCTTCTTTTTCACAAGGGACAGTGTTCGCCTCCTCAGCACTTTGCTCTGCGGTCTCACCTTCTTCTGCGAACAGACAGATTTGGTTCAGATGAGTCAAAGTGCCTACACATTCTAATTACAAGGTGAAAATGAGCAAACACATCTCCAAATACTGAGGCTCATAAAGACAGCTGAACACAGGTGTGGAAATGAAACAGAGCTTATTGTCTTTTTATCCCAGGATCATTCAATGACTGCAGTTTGTTTTGTTTTCTTTCACCTGTAGACTGAGTGCTATCCGTCTCTGGATTGGGCACGTCAGACGGCTCGTCTTCATTTTCTTGTTCAGGTCGTGTGTCTTCTGACAGGCTGATGCTGGTGACCAACAGTCTTTTCAGGGACATGACTATGAGAGATGGAGTGGTTGTATTAGGACAAGAAGGCCCCCATGAGGTGAAAAGGCAGAAAGGTGAAGAATTTTTTTAATTATCAAAAGGATTAAAGGAAAGCCCTCATATTCACCGTCATCCAAAGCAGAGTTGGCCAAATTCTCCACATCGCTGTTAGAGTAGCCTATCAAGTCGAAGCCTTTGTCTGACAGGAAATCTATCAGCCTGTGCCTGGGATCTGTAGACTTGTCATCTGTCAACCTTTGCTTTTCTCGATCTACAGATGGAAGCAGAACTCATCTTTGGCTTCATGCCTTCAGAAATGTGGAATTTGATCATAATAAACAATTTATGTGGCTGTAGTCTTACCTGTGCCACTTTTCATGCTTCCATTCTCAGTCAGACTCAACGGGGTACTTAGCCTGATGAGGAAAGAGCAACAGGAGCAATTAGATATTTTTTGAAGTCAGTTGACTTCTGTATGAAAGAAAAAACACTGCAAAATAAATCGTTTTTTTCATACAAGGAGGGACTGAAGGGAGCTACGCCACTTTCAGGAGGCAACGTCAGCCTCATTGGCGCTCCACTCTTCTTCAGATCATCCACTGCTGCCTTTATCACATCAGTCCAGCTGAAAACAAACACAAACGAGGCTGTGGTTGATCATTCCATTGAATCTAAAATTAATTAGTCTGACATTTGGCTTTTTAACACTTACATTTTCATTTCTCCAACCGACTGAGCAACTAATTCATAGATCTGAGCGCCACTGTCCCAAGTAAAAATCACGTAGACAGCCTTTCGATCTGAGAGAGCAGGAAGGAAAAACAGGGTCATCGTGACAAAATGCGCCTCATACTTCTGTGTTTAACTACCGTCGTCTTGTGTGGAGCTAACCTGTTGCCACCTCACGAAGGAAGACCGAGTCCAGCTTAATAATGGGGCTCAGCATCTGCTTGCCCTCCTGCAAGGCAATGTTACTCTTGCTCTGACATTTGAGGACCATCTTGTCGTCCTGCTTCTGTAGGAGCACAAGCATGTCCACGAGCAGCACGCACTGCACATCTGGGGATGAGACGGGGAGCAGAGGGACGAGACGATTTGTCAGCGCCACACAGGCCATTCAGGGCGTTTATTTAGACATTCTTGTTAGTTCTGTTCATTACTAAACACATACTTTATCCATTTTAAATATTTATGGTGGTCACAGCCCAAATTCTTAAAGTCTTGAGTTTCTTTTTTTTTTTTTTACTTGTATTGTGTTGAGGTTTACATGACTGACCTGAACTAAGATTAAATGAGGAGTAAATGTCAGCCAGCTGCAGCACAGCTGGGTTTTTCTATTACAGCGTGTTCAAGGTGCAAATGTCAAAAAGGGAAATGAAATGAGAAGACCTTTACCAAGTCTGCTCAAAATAAACCATCGTTTTTTTTTTACCTTTTGGAAACTTAAAAAAAAGAAAGCTGAAATTTGACTAAGATTTGCACGAGCAAATATTTTCATATTTCCGTGCATAGAAATAAAAAAAGTATTTTTCTCCTACCGATAGCCTTTTCCTTGGTGACTCTCCAGGTGAGTGGACCTTCATAAAGCATCTTTTTCTGAGTCAGGTCAATATTCTGAAAAAACAGGAGGGATTATGAAAAGATACGGAAACACAAATGTTAACACAAAAACTACAGCTGGAGAACTACAGTGTACACAACACAAACTTTGCTGGGAAAAGTACCTTGTATTCTGTATAAAGGTCGTTACTGGGTTTGAGCCCTGACGTGTCCAATTTACGCTGATACTCCTTCAGGGTCTGTGAGCAGAGAAGGAGAATGGAGCGTCAGATTTCCTTTGACCGCTCAACACTGAAGCAGTGTTGGTCGAAAAAGAAGAAGTCTAACAACGAATGCGCTAAATTCCAGTTGGTGCGAAATTACTGCACAACAGTTTACTGAGTGGGGGGCTGTGTGCTTCTTACCAACAGGTTCTCCATCACTTTGACCTCTTCATTGACATGGTTGAGGATCTTTCTGCAACACTCTGCACTCTGCTGGATTCTGTCCTTCTCTAATGAATCCTCTGTGGAAAGACAATACCAAAAAAAAAAAGATGTGAGGAAAGAAAATTCACTCAAAAACTCAAAACAAAACATAAAGCAAAATCCTTCTCTTTTGTCTACTGACACATCTCGACTTCAGTAACTGAAAGGGAATGTTACTTATGAATGAAATTCATAAAAACAGAGGTTTTCCTTCAGTATCAAAATCTTATTTAAATCACTCACCCTGGAAACTTGAGTCCAATCAGAGTTGGCGATGTACCTTTTACACTCTTTACCATATTTGAATGTTTCCCTCATAAGCTTGGCATAAACATGCATTTCCTGACTGTATTTAATAAATATATAAACAAAGAAGCCTGATTTGTCTAACATTAACTTTGTGACCTCATTAACTCCCTACAAGTAAAGAATGTTACAATGTAAACCATGTTGAATAGGAATTAACCACCAGGCATAGAAAACCTGTCACAATGATGGTGGCCCAATGGCACACATAAAGTGAGAAGAAAAATGTAATACACAAGACAAACAGCCCCCCCCATGCACACACCTGTGCTTTTTGCTATGTTCTCCAGCAGCAAGGGATACTTTGTAAGCCTCTGCATCTCTATCGGAATAATGTCCTTGAGCTGCAGCCTGCGGCACTGCGGTTTGCTCTCCGCCTCCTGAGATTGAGACGCACAGACAGACTCAGAATAATATCACTTCTGTGACTTGTAGCATATGTGAGTTTGTCTATGTTTGATTGTGCCTTAAAGCTCTAAGAATTTGTTTCTAAGATTTTAAGTTGGATTCTGATTGTGCAGGTGGTACCAGTATGAAAGAGTTGAAGCGTGGCTCTTTCTTCTGCCTGATCTTTATCTGCTCCAGAGCCCATGACTGGTGACTGCAAAACCGGGCTGTCAGTTTCTGGAACCATTCTCCTTCTGTACCGCCAAACTGAAACACGCACAGACGGTCCGAAAAGTGGAAAATAAGAGAAATGAAGAAACAAGGAAACTGCAAGCAAGCTGATCCAGTCCAAAGGATGAGAATTATGACTGAAAGTTTATTACTAGAAACAGTAAATCAATTACACAATGTAAAATATGTGATAAAACCGTTGAAACAACTCACTCTGTTGAGCACTGTGGTGCTGATGGATTTCACTATGAAATTATCATCCAAACGCAGTTTCTTCAAGCTCTCATAGAAGTTATCTTAGAATAGCAGCCAAAGACAAAAAAAACACTTCAATATACAATGACAAATTACTCTATTTTCCCCATCCGTCCCATCAGTGCCATATCTACACTACCACTGTTTTCAGATGCCTTTTTATAAGCATTAAAATGAGCTTCAAAAAGTTTTGGGAAAAAAACAGTGTAAGCTATAGTCAAGTCTTCCTTAATGATGGGCTATAATAAAGTGTTACATCAATGTGTCCAACTGGAGGGGAACACAAGAAGTGGTTTAAAGTTGCTCTTGATCAACACTTACAGTGCATTTCAATGATTTCATCAAGGTTCGGGAAAATGGCAGCCAGCTCGGTGGTTGTCAGGAGCTCCTCCCTCTCCAGTGGTCTGGAGAAGACCATCTGGAGGACACTCAGCATTCGCACGTGGGCATGCTCTGTTGCAAACAACTCTGGAGGCAAAAATAAATAAATAATTTAAACCAAATTAGAGGAGAGGTCATACAGTGTGAGTAATATCAAACAGATCTGTCACTTAGGGCTCGATTGCAACTTAAATGTCATCCACTGCCTTTTCTGCCCTGCTTCACCTCACCATTTATCACTTCTTGCCTCTTGATCTCCTTCTTGCCGAGGTCTGACAGAGCTTGAGGAGGTGCAAGCTCCCTCCAGTTGGGTGGGTCTTGCTCAAACTCCAGGAGGCGAGGCTCCATCTCCTCCAGCTGTGGGGAGGGGCTGGTTGGGGAGTGGCTCTGGCCTTCAGGAGTTGAAACGGGCCACTCACTACTGATACAGCGGAGAAGAAATGATTTAACAGGGTGACCCAGGGAGCTTCTTCAGGAGAAGGCGCTCACTTTTTTTTTTACAAATAGATGTTTTGGGACAATACTTGCTTTGATACATAATAGACCAAATATCTAGCAGATTAACCACATGTCAATGATATTTTGACACAAATGTAAGAGAAAACATATTAAGTAATAACCTGGCACTGAATACACATCACAGTAATACCATTTAGCAAAATCTGTCTACTGGCTAGCTGCCAGTTAGTCTCATTAGTTACCAACGAAACTAAAAGATTACGCGTTATGTAATTCGTCCATTTTATAAAGTGTTTCTCTAACAATTGTGCGAGCGAAGCTGACTAACAACGGCCTGCCAGTCTCAGTCAAAGAAAATAATAATATTTTCATCCTGTAAAAAAAAAAAAAAGTCACACAGTCATTTCCATTTTAGAGGTTTCATGCAGTGATTTTCTGACCAAAATAGACTGATCCACCGACTCTCTGTACCCAGGAACGGTATCAGTTTGGTGTGATAGCTTTTCTAACATTTATAGCTGCAAAAGTTCCTTCCCTTCTTGCTGAGCATGTGGAGGGCAGCCATATAGTCTACTGCATCACAATCCCAGCACATCAATGTCAGATTGAAGAGGAAAATCCTCTTAAATAATGAAGATAAATAAATATGAATTGGTATAAACTCCACCCATCTGAAAGTTAAAAAGGAATAAATATTTCACAGAAACAAGGCAGACAGTTCATGGTTGCAACCTGCTTCTAACGGCTATCAGCTAAAACTAAGAAATGGTCAAGGTAAAAGCAGGAAAAATATGTGAGCTGCACACGCAGTGTGTGTAATTCTGTTAACCAATTGGAAATACTGTTAGTGAAACACAAACTTTTAAATAAAGCTGAACTCTGCAAGCTTACTCTCAGTCCTTGACAGAGAAAAACTGACCATGATGTTAAGATTTATATTCGACAAACAGCTAATCATTAATAAAGAGGCATTTAAGCCTTACCATTGCGTCAATAATAGCCTAACTAAAAAATCATTCCCCTACAGAGCTAAGAGTCTCAGTAGAAAAGAGAGTGCTGTTTAACTGTTACTCACTCCCTGTTGGTCACAGCACATTAGGAACAGATCCATTTGACCTGTCAGCTGTAAGTCAATTAAACTGTCAGCCTCATTCATTTTACAAGAAAAACTCTTGTGTGTCCCATCCTCTTTAACTGCAACACCACTACACAAAAAGGCTGAAAACTGCATGTTTTATCATTCTTTCTGAATGAGATGGTGACTGCGCTGATCCTGTTTTGCATGTCTGTCCCTGCTGTGCGCCGCTCCAGCCGGAGAGCCATTATGAGAAGGTCTGCCCATCTTACGGATGGAGGTGCTGGGGGCTGAGCGGGGCAGGTGTTGTTGCCGTGGACGAGGGGGGCTGGAGGTCCACGTCACTACGTGAGCGAGACTGTTTGGCCCGGGATGAGCCACGACGCCGAGATGAGTGCCGGTCCACACGGGCGCTCTCACTGCGCCCCACTTTCCTACTAAAGGGAGGGAAGGTGGAATATGTTGGGGGGAGGAGGGAGATGTGGATGAGAAAAGATAGAGGCATGATAAAAGGGGGAAGAAGGAGAGATGTGGCAAAAAGATGCCAGGGGAAAGACAGATGGGGAAAAAAGAGGCCGAAGAACAGAGACTCCAAGAGAGAGTGAAATTTGATTTAAAAGAATGATGGGAGTGTTCAATCAGAGGAGTTACACATAAAAGGAAAGATTACAGAAAAAGAAATTGACAAGCAAATATGCATGACTTATGACATGCATATAGTGACAATGAAACATGGAGCATGTTTCACACATTTCAGAAATGTGAAGAATGTATGTGAAGCAGCCATTTGCTGCCTCTCTCCACTCGACACTGTACAATAGCTTTCAGTTGAACAACTTTACTAAACTTTCGCCTCAACTGTTCTCCATTTTCGCATGATGCTATCAGTAATCCAGCTGATCTGAACAACAAAGCGGATTCTTTCGTAAGCAAGTTCAAAATACTTAGCCATGTTTGTGTTGCATCAGTACAGGAGCACAAAGCTCGAAGTGGGGGGGGGGGGGTGTATGCATGTGAGTGCTGTGCTCTGTCTGCATCATATGTGATCAGTAAAAGGCCTGAAGCATATCCGTGACTCTGTCAAGGCGCAGACACCCACCTTGTCTTCCGTCTGCAAAAACACGGACACCACACTGTTACACACTCCCCTTTATACAACTCTTGTTAGCCACAGTAACAACAACATGCATGTGCACACCCCAATCTGATAACCTCATGGTAAGTTTAAACCACTGTTGCAGCTGCATGCCGGATATGATGCCAAAGCCCCTGGAACAACAAGTGACCGCAAACACTGAGGAGACAAGCAAGACGGAGGGCAGGTCCTGACCACGGCAGACGCAGACACTTTGGAAAGCACATGGAAGGAGCAGATCAAATACACAGCTAAATGCACTTTTCGCGCTTAACTTTTAAACTGACAGCAATACAAAGTTAATGTAATTTTTTAAAGATCTTTAGACACATCTTGGACAAAATACTTAGAAATACTGTACTGGACAAAAAAGTTGCAGCTGAAATACCAAACACTAATATCTCTCGATATATACACGGCTGTACAACCACTAGATTCAGAATCCAGTAAAAAAAAAAAAAAGCGAGAGAGTCAGAATTGTTCAACGTAAATAAAAATTGCAATGAAGCTCTGTTGTAAAGATGAGAGGATCAGAAGTGGACATACAAAAATATAAAAGATACAGGATGGAGATGGGTAGAGAGCACAGGAGCCAATGTGAGGAAGAAGGAAGAGAAAGGTTGTCATAGAGAGGGGGAAGGCAAGGGGACTGAGTTCACCTGGTGAGAGTCCTTCTCAAAACGGCAGGCTGTTAGCTCACGAGCAACGGGCAGCATGACAAAAGCTTGCACACAGCAGGGACAGACTGCTGGGGGAGTTTTACCATGCTCCCTCAGCCTGCGCAATTCAGACATATTTGGCTTCCCACATTTCCCCTGGGTCTTTTGCTAAAATGCCTATCTACAAATACTACTATACTACTGAACTGCAGCGGGATGCTCCTTCTGATCCTTCTCACCTGTCTTTTTCCACAGGCTCCTCTGTGGAACAGTCATTGGTTGTTATAGGCTCAATCGGGCTAAGCCCAGATCCCGACCAAACAGGAAACACGCTGAGTCCTTCTGATGGAGTCGGAAGCTCCAGGCGACTGCTTTGGGCCACTAAAGGAGTATAAAGCAAAAATACAGTTTGTGTAAAGAATTACAGCTGGACCCGTAATCCTGTTTTTCTTGCGAAAAATCTTGTGGGTTTACATTTATAGTTTTAGGATAGGATACTTTAATTCAACATCTATAATTCCTCTAAGTTATGTAACCATAGCCAAAGAGAACCACAAAAAGACTTGTGTTATCAATTTAAGCCAATGTCTAAAATCACTGAGCAGATTTACCATCTGTACTTGGCTCTGGGGTAACGGCAGAGCTGATGTTGTTGCCCGACGCGTCGGTGACCTCCGACCCCGGCAATGAGGCCGAGCCTCCGCTGGAGCCAGGCTTTCTGGAAATGGGGGCGTGGACTGAATAGTCTATGGAGCCTTTGCTAGGTCCAATACCTTTGCGCTCTGCAGGCACTTTGTCCTTATCTACACAGGTGCAGGAGGAGAATGACAACTTAAACACAGACAAAAAAGAAAAATGCAGCAGCAAAATCAAAAACCTCAAACATTCAAATGATTCATAAAAAGAACAGATGTTCTGTGACACAGACAAACAGTTTGAGTGAGTATACTAATCAGGTCCTCATAAGTAGATGAAGGTTAGTTTGGTTCAAGGAAGCATTAAAAAATGTATAAACTGAGCATCCTCTGGATGCCACAACTAATATCTCACAACGTCCTGGAGACACAAAGTCCACTGAACAATGCCCACCCCTATCCTCTCCCAGTTTGATTTCCAACATGCAAACATGCTTATGGTTTGATTAGTAGGGATGTGATCATTCTACAGATGAAAAGGGAGGTGGACTCTGAACAAAGAGTACCTTCAGTGTCCGATTTTGGTTTGATCTCAGCTGTAACAGGAAAGAAGGGCATGACAACATGTTCTCAAGTGCATCAATAAGCAAAGATACAACAAACTGCTGTTTCATGCGTTAATGTGACGCATAGTTAAGATCTAATGGGTATTTTTGATTGAGCATTTTGATATCTTAACAGTAAAAATAGTCTTAACCAAAATGCAACATTGCAAAACAATGTTGTTTTGCGTTGTTGTATTGCACTGCATTGTACTGATGTTTGCAATGTTTAGAAAAGAATGGCAGAAATTTACCATTTCCTCCAATCCAGTTTGGGATGTTATGGAACACCCCCCTGGGCCTCGTCTTTGTAGATTCGTCCTTCTTAGTCTTGATAGGTAACATACAGGTGTTAAGACAGAAGGCGAACATCAATTCAGATCCAACGACAGGGTAATTACACAATACTTCCACACAGAAGTTTAACGAGGGTATTGTACAGCAGTTACTGACCAGTCGCATTACTGATTGATTCTGATCCTCTAATAAGAAAGAAATGTTGTATTTCTGCATTAATGATGGTACTTTACTTTTAACTGTCTCCTGAAGAATCCTCCTCTGGACTTTTTACTGTCTACCGCCCTGGTTTTCACCCCAAGGTGCTTCATGTAGACGGCCACAGCAGAAAAGATGGATTGGCTATGGGGGAAGGAAAGTTATACACTTGTTCATTTAGAGTTGAAAAAAAAATGTTGGTCTATTGTCATTAATAACCACTTTTTAAAAAAATCAATTACGGCAAAACAATACGCATGTTGTGGTTTGACCTTGAGAGATTTTGGAAAAATGGGTAATGCAAAACAGTGAATAATAGAAAAAAGGATAGCTGGACATAGAGATGTCATTGTGAGGAGGAGCACAAAGAGGAGGAGTTTGAAGTTTTGGGATGGGTAGAAAATGTAAGACGAAAGAAGAGTTGTCGAGGTAAAAAGTTTATGAAAAGGGGGCACTGTGGTGATGCACTTACACCACACAGTTTCCTGAAAACAATCGCTACAACACAACGAGCCAAAGTGAAGAAAAAGTAGTATGCTACAACATATGATCACTTCTGTTGGTCAGATATATGTGCAAAAGACATTAGAATCTTAGTGATCTTAGTCAGTCAGAAAGCGGCTCAGAGTCGGGTTTTGAAAAAGACAATGAGCATCTCTACAGGAAGACTCTATGCATGCGGTGCACTGGAAGCAGCGAGCAAGAATCTTGTGGTTGGACCACACCCAGGAGGAGCATGCACATATAAACTACACCATGTGTAAAGAAGCACTTGCTCAAAAAAACACATTTGAAAATATTTCATATGTAATTAAAGAGTGTAACTCACCATTTCTCCTCGTCTGAGACGATCGTTGGTCTGAAAGAAAAAGACGCATGTGTCAGTGATGTCTTTGAAAAGAAGGCACTGGAACGCGTGGCGCAGCATCAGGCTCACCTCTTTCTTTTAAGTAGCATTTTGTCTTTCTCTGTCTCGACTGATACCTAACTCTGTTTTGGGCCGGTGGAATCTAAAAGTCTTTTGATCCAACTCAAAGCTGACTGTTTTGTTGTTGTGTTCAGAGTTTAAGCTACTGATCATATTCTAAAAATTTCAGCAAAAAAGGGAGAAAAAAACAAAAAACAAAAAAAAGAAGATCAAAATGTGGAAATCAAAAGCATCAAAAGCTGCACTTCTGAGTGCTCGAGTAATTTGAAATTAACTTTGACGCTTCAAGACCTGCTGGTAAAATCAAAGTATGCACTCCAAACTGTCTAAAACCATCTGCCTTGGTGTCCTTCTCCTGGAAACTGTTTGCAAAGGGAATTCGGGAATTAGAAATGCTCCAGCACAGCGGAAACGTCTATTTAACCATGTGTTTGTCTGATGCAACACCCAGGCAAGACTGGAGAAATTTGACACTGATGTTTTCAGTTGAATATAAAGAATGGGAGGTGTCTCCCTGGGATTTCCCTGAATAATCCAATCAAATGGCCGAGTTGCCTTGTTTGCCTCAACAGAAAAGCCAATGAGCATCAAATGGGGGCGAGGTCACTGTGTTGTGGTCAAGTGAAAGGGGGTGGGGTGTGGACAGGGTTACTGGGTGCAAGAGTGTGGGAGAAAGTAAGCCTGAGAGGGACAGAAAGAGAAATGAATGGAGTGGGGCTGAAAGAATGAACTGTGCTGGAGATGAGAGATCCAACTGTGTGAGCCAGTCCAAAGATGAATTGTGATGACTGTGGCTCAGACTGCTCTGCAGAGTTTTTGTGTCCTTCCAACTGCAACCGTGGTTACACCAACTGGACGAGAGCCGTGCGTAAAGTGCACCTCCTTTCATTTGCGCTGCTTCTGTCTCCCGACATACTGATGTTAGCCTCCTGCCCTCTCACTGGCCTTCTTTCCCTCACTGTCGGACTTGTTTCTCGTGGAGGATGAAACATCCTAGCTGGAGACAGGGTCACGGATAGATTAACCCTCTCCCAGATCTCGTGCTTTCCTTCTGGAACTGCACCCAGGGCAGAAGCTATCGAGCATGGATAACCCTCAGCCCTCTCGCTCCCGTCTCTCCTCCGCTGCATTACCCCCTCCACCACTCCCATCCTCCAAAGTTGGCAAAATGCCAGCTGAGAGCCTTCCTGCCAGCGTGGCATTGCTGACTCCATATTTTCCTCTCACCCTCCTCATTTCATTTTCTGTTGTGTTTTGTTTCAATCCCATTTCTTTTTTCCAGCTTCAAACAAAGGTACTGTTTCTTCACATTTCCAGTTGCATCTTTCCTTGATGCTTTGAACTGGATACGTACGCAGCTGATACTTTCTATACCTACTTGAAATCTTGTCTAATGAAAATCTAAACAAGATGTAGGATGTTAAGTCATTTATATGCAGAACATGTGCTGATGACCAATGAGAATAACTCACTGTGTCTCTGACATCTTCTCCAGCAGGTTCTCGGCCACAGACTTTTCCTTCATCTCCATCGGAATACGGTCAGTGGGATAGTGATTCTCAACATCAATCAGTTCAGCCTCATTGGGGGTCATACCCATCATTTTCTTTTGCCTGCATAACACAAATGTGACATTTAATCAACAATTAGAGAACATACAGCCATTTTCTATCTATCTGTAAGAGGGAACCTAATGCTGATGTACATAGATGTGGGCCTGCTTAGTGTAACAAGCCGTGAATTCTCACATTTGTCAATGTCAGCTTTGTTTAGCATTTACCTTGACCTAATTTTATACTTTGAACCTCTTCTAAATGATCAGATCAGCTGATAAATATCCCATTAATATGTTCACTGAATCACTTTGAAATGTTAATCTCTCCCATTTGTGCAGATACACTCTGAGCCAGAGAACACATCACACAGGCAGCGCCTCTGCTGCCTCAGTTCAAGCAGACTGTTTGAACTGAACTAATCACATTAAGCTTGCTTTGCTTCCATCACATATATTTGGTTCAGTGTTTCTATTTGTTTTTTTTTGTGCCTGCATAGCCTTTCTTAATGTGTTAAGAGTCAAAGGCCACAGCAGCAGTCCTGACGCAGGATGGTCCTCTTCATTTTCACTCTTTGGACAGTGACACTGAGGTTTTCTGACCTCGCTCACCGTCTGATATTGGACTTTTTTATTCACAATCAAAAATATCAGCATGGCTTTTCTCATTGGTGTATATCGGGTTTTATTTTGGATTAAATTATTTTAATCGATAAAAATTAACTAAACAATCTGATCCATATTGAATGAGAATTCTCCTTCAATTGTAGAATATAATAGGGCAACAATGCCTACAGGTTGTTCTTAAAGTGTCTGGAGACCTCTGCTGATTGATGAAGGAGAGAGATGTCAAGCTGTGAGACTGAACAGGTGAGATGTTGCAACAACAATAAGGGGCAGGTGCCCTGGAAGAAGAGCTGGGAAAAAAAAACAAAAAACAAAAGAACTTAAACTGAAAATGAGGGAACTATCTGGATCTGCCATATGAGAATAAAAAATTTCTAGCAGCTCCTTTGCCTTTTGTGGCAAAGACTCAAGTAAATAGTCAGTTCTGATTAGTAGCAGAGCAAACTTCTTTTGGATATCTGCTTGCTATATAAAAAAACATACAAACAAAAAAATGATCTTTCTCTGTGGGCATAATTTCTATAACGCTAACAGACTTTTTTTTTCTAAAGAATGTGACTATCAGGGAAAAATCACTTTTATTTGGCCACAACAGTCTTCAACCAGCTGTCAGGTAATGTTCTCTCTCAATATTCATCTCAATACAAATATTTAGTTACTGCCAAAATAAAATCTCCTCCTCACCTTTCTCAAGTAATTCAGATTCTGGCTTGCATCCAGAGAAAAGCAGCAAGCGGTTTGTTACATCACATTTCATAATGATTCATCAACAAGATGTGTTGATCCTAATAAGAATTTGAGGCACTGCAATGATTGCATTTCACTGAAATTCACGTTCCAACCTTTAATCACATAAACCTAAATGGATCTGCCATTATTTTTATGCTGATATATTGCGGGTGTAGACTCTGAGCAGGACTCCGAAATGTACGAGAATTACCTGAAATCCTCCAGCTGTTTGGCAACTTCAGGAACCTGCAGGCTCTGAATATCCTGAGCAAAACGCTTTTGGGTGTCATCGGAGAGCAGATCTGGACGGGTTCGGTCTTAAAACACAAAGAGAGGAGAGAGGAGTGTGACTTCCTAAAAATAAAATGGAACAGACTGGACTGGATTTAAGTTTGACAGAGTAAATGTCATATAAGTCACGACCTTCAGTATAAAGAGTACTGCAAATGAACTTACCTAATTCATAAGTTATATAAGATGGCGTTGTCACTCTGAGGATCTGAAATGTAATGCAAACAGATACTGAGAAATACAGTTTTTACATAAATGAAGTCTTCATTTGATTTAATAAAGTATAAACAAAAAGTAATATTTCCAAGCTTCGCAGTAACCAAACATGTCCACTAGAGGGCAATTTAATACTAGAAATAGATATTTTTTATTTTATTTTTTTAGATGACGAAGGAGGTATTTCAAATAAAAGGTATAAATCCCTGTCACTGACATGAAAATAACCACACAGACCAACTTGCTGTCAGCAAGTTCACCAGAATATCTTTTTTTTTGAGACGTTGACAGAGGTCGGTTCCTCCTGTGGGGCTTTCCCACGATCCCTACAGGAAGCAGCGGGGCTGAGAGACAGACGGAGAAGCAGCTGAGCTGACGGACTCTTACAGTGCCAGAGCTCAGAGGAAGACACACAACGGAGAAGGGACAAAGGCCAGGTGTGCAGGGGGGAGTGATGGGAGAAAACACGCAGATACTCAGGAGTGACAGACAACAGGCAGAGCAAACTGAGCAATTGCAAACAAACCCGTGTCGATTCTGTGTGATCGTCTTTCATCAGCGCAGCTTATAAAGTGCAGCTGGGCGGCACAGAGTGCACAACAGAAACTTATGACCACCTGAGCATTCATGGTTAAATGACAAATCAGGGTTCTATGTCTGAAATGGGCAGCAGGGGTCTGTGCTCCATTGTAAAGGCAAAGGTTTAGGTTTACTGTTCTGCTGTTAAAAATATGTCTCCATCAACAACATAACACAGAAACAATGGTTTAACGTTTATTAACAAATATTAAACATTTCTTTAATTTATTTTTTTATCTCCACTTGACTTGATCACAATTGACTTAACTGCACTGGGCATGTTTTCACTTTTATCTCATAGAAAAACGTTGCCGCTTTGTGCTCTGAAGTGTCTCAGTTTCTCAACAGCTGGAATTGCTAGACAGTATTTTGGTTGACAGATTTTATTTTCGTTAAAGATTGAAGCGTTAATGCAGCCCATATAATTACACTCCCTCTTCTATATTTTGAATGTTTTTTAATTCAGTTTCACGCTGAACTCATGTGATAATCTGATAATTTTTCCTCTTCTTCATAGTGTTGTACATCACACAATGTTCTCTGCTCCGTCTAAGCCGTCACAAACACATATTTCCATCTATAACATCCATGCTAAGTGTGAAGTAAGCATGAAACTTAGATTGTGTGAGCAGGGCAGTAGCTGCAGTGACTGATCATAGCTGCTCATCCTGTGCCTCCTAGCTATTACTGCAACTGTATTCCACCTATTCTAATTCCTCTGTGAAATTATTCCCATTTTGAGAAAAAAAAGACAGAAAAAGTAAGTTTCTTAGAAACAGAGGAAGATCTGGTAAATATAGAGGTTGGACTTCTACTTACAGCCCCCTTGTCCAAGAAGTTGTTGTAGAACTCCACAAACTGCTTCTTGGTCTCTTTGGCACTGAGGCTCTTAAAGAGGTCAGCATGGAGGTAACACAGCTGAGGGGAGACAAAGACAGAGACATTAGTGAACTATGGCCCAGTTCACATTTCTTCAGTAAAGCTTTGCAAAGCTCGGACCAAGCACAATCATCACAGAATCCGATGTGATGCTAAATATTGCCATTCTTATGGATAGCTCTCTTAGTTTCTACCGACTTCTGAAAATGCTACACCATTAATGGATATTCGTATATTGAAAAAAAAATTAAAAATCAATCCCTCACTGTTGATACCTGCGAGGTAAGAGGAGAGAGCCAGAGAGAAACAGTGTCAGGGCTGTAAAAGGTGCAACAGTACCTGTTTGAGTCAGAGTGTCTGCATGAAAAAGGAAGGGGAAAGGACATGCATGCTTTATACGGACACTGACACACAGAAATATTACTTTCAACCCTCATTATGTCACACACGGGTCATCGATGATTTCCGAAAACAAAATAATCATTTAAATCATGGCCGCCTCATTTTTTTTGTACCCAATATTTGAGACACTTTTTTTTTTTAAATCACTGGTATTAGTTCGGCCTTGTCCACAGCATCACGGGGAGATGCCAGCAGGAGAGCGTCTGAGACCTCTAAATATTAAAATCCACACCAATTTGATACATTGAACCAGCGTGGCTGAACTTCCACACGCATATGTGATAAGGATTCCACTAATGATTAGCGCTAGTATGAAATGAAAGAGGCAGCCTACTAAAATAGGTAGAATAAATCAGGGCTTGCAAAGACTCAAACGAGTGCACCACAAAGAAAAGCAGAGCTAAAACCCATCCCGTGCAGTCAGTGGTGCATCCTCTGAGCTCTAGTTCTCACCAGGGGAGCGGGGTCAAACTGTAGAATGACATGTTGAATGAAGACCAGCAGGTGAGTGGGATGATCCTTCAGCACGTCTATGCTGTTGAAGTGAGGAGAAAGGTCATCCATCACCTGCAAAGGAGGAGGAGAGCACTTAGATCCGAGGAAACTGAGACACACTGAAAGATGACCTTAAGTTGGGAGGCGGTGCTGATGCTTGCGTCAGCACGCCACTTACTTCATTCAGATCATTCTCGAAATCCTCATCCTCAGCCCCGATGATGCTCATGGCTGGGTTAGAGCACTGAGCTCCAAGGAGACCCTGCTTACAGCAAACAGGGGGGGGGGGACACAATTAGCAATTATCAAGTACAACAGTTTGAACTGGTTGGCCACCTCTTCAACTTCCACAGTCCCAGCTGAGCAGAGCCAGACATAAAAGTCAGATTAGAGCATGGACATGCTGAACTTTCCCACATCACACAGAGAAAACGGTCCAAGCTTCCAAACCAACCTCCAGGAAGTCAAATTAAACAATGATAAGGGTATCCTTTTAATTATTACTTTCTAAAACCAGCATTTGAAACAGAATTTTTACAAACTTCTGTCTCAGTAAATTAAAAGCTACAGGGAACAGATACTCTTAAACTTAAATTTTTAAGACTGACTCAGGAAAATTAGTCCGGGTTAGCAAAATAGCCTTTTAGTTGAGATGCCATCGTCCGCTCAGCAGAGAGCTCACCTCCAGATATAAAGACACAAACAAATTCATTCAAATTGAAAGGTCACAGTCATTTCTTGCTTCTCAAAGCCATGAATTGCACCAGAGCATGTGAAGATTTTACCTCCACCCTTTACACCCTAGACCACTTCCTCTTTTTCCCAAAAAACACACAAACAACACACAGCGTTTGTATTCAGCTCTCAAAAGGCCGCAGACCCAGAGCCGCCACCAAGCGACACCCAATACACACACAAACACACATCAAAAACGCTACACTGTACAATGCTGGGTCAGCAGAGAGGGCAGAGTGGAAGAAGTTCAGCACAGGGTCGAAGAGAAGAGGACGGGAACATCTAAAAATCCCAGGGGGGGAAGAGACATCAGAGGCTGTTTGTAAGGATCAAGTTGAAGGTTTCATGACATGAGATTCAGTTCAATTCTCTGCTCCAACTTCAAACAGGCAGCTTGAAAACATGAATTTGGTTTCAATCACAGAACTTTTTGCCTTCTTGCTGAATAAGGCTGGACAACAATTACAAAAAAATTAGCTGAAAATTTTTAACTGTTGCCCCCGACAACACAGAACCAGAGGGGCTCGGGTCACTTTTGGTCAGTTTAACTGCTCGGTTGGGGTCAACTCCCTCTTCTAAAATAAGTGTTGAAACACTTTTCAATTCCTGTGGATGTGATGAAATCAGTTCACTTTGCAGTCGCTTTATAATGGTCGTTTCAGCACAAACCTCTTTGTGCTTAGTGTACATTTTGTTTAGCTTTACGGTTCTTTGAAGTGGTTTCCTTACTCTGAAGTGCATTCTGAAGAAAAAAAAGTGTTCTACATGAGGAGGTTTTTAGAGTTCATCCTCTTATCATCATTATTACAAAGTGGTAGGATGACCTGACATAAGAGAGAGACATAAATCAATCAATGACGTGGAAAAAAAGAAAAAAGTACGAAAAGTAAGGTGTAGTAATGCTAAAAATGAAAAATATGCTCATTTTAAAGATGTAAACAGGACAGTACTGTCTTATTATCAGTTGATACCGTGAATCAACAGAGATTTCTGTAAGCATGGAACAGGGCCTTACACTAACACTAAATCACACTGACCTTTGTGCCCTTAGGCAACACTGTTATAAACACACACCCAATCCTCCAAATCTGTGCATGGTCTTAGGAGCGTCGCTGAAAATCAAATGCAAATTTCCGACGTATTTGCAGGGAAAATCTTTATCAGTTGAGCAAGACACTGTCAGGCAACGTTCGGGGATACGCCAAACACTTGTGGAATTCCCAAACAGATCAGCCAGGGAAAAACAGTGCATGATGTCTTTATTCGACACCGCACAAACTTTAGGAAAATAATCCTTAAACTATTCAAAGTGCAGTTATAGTGGCTAATTAAGAAAGAACTGAAATATCTCTTAGCAGTTACTTTGAATGGAAATGCGAGCGTACACAGCAGCTGGATTTGATCCACTGCTTGCACGCGGTGTTTGTGTACACTGGTGGCAGTCTGACGAATGTTTCTGAGGTCAAGGTGAGGTCTTGTACATGAGCAGAGTGAAACGGAATTGGTGAGGTGGCAGACAGAGAGCGAAACTGGGAAACAGACAGACGGAGGGAGAGAGAATGTGTTCATTCATAGGCCCATCTAGCAGGCTGTGGGTTGAGAAAGGCCAGTGTTGGAGCAACATGCGTGGGAGGGGTTATTTAAACAGAGGCGCAGGCCTGTCAGCGCCAGGGGTGCACATCTGCATAGACATACACTAACAACCATGAGTCCCTTTTCACACACGCACGCTCACCAACACTTCACCAAAACGAACGCCCCACACATACACACAAAAACTCCTCCGCTGCCATGGCAACATGAACTGCAGCAAAGGACAGGTGTAGTAGTTTCCTGGTGGAAAGACAAAACTCCTCTCTTCATGGCTCAAGTAAAGTTTGAAAGACAGATGCATAAAAAATAGTAAAAATTACTGTGCGAGCCTCATTTTAAATTTAGATGTGTGACACTCGCCGTTCATCACACACACTCAAGTAACACCAGTCAGTCCAATCTAAATATACATATCCAGATCAATACACAATCAAGAAGAGTTGCCAACTAGTTTTAGGGACTTTCAGACTCTTTGTAAATTCCAATAAAGCAGCCACTTAAAACTTAAAGTTTTAAGTGAATTTTAATTACGTTCAGCATTGGATCGTTTCACTCTACTTCTCACACACACACACACAAAGGGAGACTCCATGGATGCATAACTGTATGGAGCCTGAGTAGAGCAGCAACTCGGTTCACCAGATAGTGGTGACAGCTGGCTCCTCCATCACTATCTGCTCAATCAGATTGTGCAATCTGCAATCTGAATTGTTTCTGTGACAACATGAGCATCAACAAAAAGAACATTGTGTATCGCCACATGCTGACAATCCATCTATGAGAATATCTGAATCCAAGTTCTTGCTCCTTGGTTAATACTTAGCTGGCTATTTGTCCCCTCATCCACCAAATCAATAAATCAGCCACGAGGCACATCTGAGGCCCGGCTGAACATGAGCCTCTTTTTAATTTCTTTAAATGAATATATTGCTCATGGCTGCCATTGACAACTATGCATTTTTTATTCTTTTTTTTCTTTAACCTCCACAGTTTTCAGCCTCATATTACATACATCCTGCCCTGAATGTAGAAAACGTCTTTGTGGTGCATTCAAGTGCTTCTTTGTTTTCTGAGACAATGGCAACGTTCAGCTAAGAATAATTCATGCCAGCACCTTCCCTGCTCAATTTTTTTTCCTCCGGCTGGATAACTCTGGATTTTCGTATGTCGAAATTTGAGGCTCATTTTGCCGCCAGGTGCGACCAAATTCCAGGTATTGCTGTCAAATCATTCAATTAACAAAAACTAAAGCAATTCTCCAATTTTTACGTCCTTGTCTGGTTGGAATGTTTGGAATTTGAGCCATGAAATGGGTGAAATGGGTCATAATTTCTGCAAATGGCTCATTGATCAAATGACTAAGCACTGACTGGATGAATCCGAGCCCTCGGTTCACGTTAAGCTCCAGTTCAAATGGAAAAGCAGACCATGCTTTGGCAACCTTGAGGAGAGCTGACTGCTGCCTTTCCCTGCATGTTTCAGCAATTCAGGCCCCTCATTACAGGAGTTCCTAAAGCCAGTCTTTTATTATTGTTATGTCTTGGTAGGTTTCAGAGTAATTGTAGTACACCTTCCTGCTCTAGGACACAAATTGGGATAGGCAGGGGGAAGCTGAATGCGGTCACTCGGAGGAACGTTGGGAGGTCAGTTCCCATCAAGCTGTAAGGAGCACGGGGCTGCAGAGGGGCAGGAGTGGGAGGCTGCTTTAACCAGAGGGAGCCAAGTGGTGCATTCCAGCATATGGCACAGTTCAGGCAACAGATGGAGTCAGTCTGAGCTTCAGCTGTAAGCAGACCCCCCCCCTCACCACTATACATGAGAGTTGGCACGAGCTCCACAATGCGGGGTCCTGTCCTGACTCATGCAGCAGTGGCCGTGGGGATGCGATGGACCCGAGCTCATACGGGATCTGACCAGCGTCTGGGAAGTGTACAGATCAGCCACGGTGCTCCAGAGAGTCGGCAGCTGCCCTGTACCCCTCCCTCCATCACATTCCAGTACTAACTAAGTGTCAGGTGGCATCAATCTAATGATAGCCATCAAGCGTACGTGCCTTTGTGTGTGTGTGCGAGTCAAGACTGCGCACAGATACTGGAGGGGGCCATTCCTGATGGAGGAAGCCATCAGTGTACTTGTGGGCATGTGTACCCTGTGGCAACTGCTACATACAAGAGAACTCCTCTCAGTCCAAAACCATAGAGGAGCAAATTAAAAAAAAAAAAATTAAAAGCTTTATTATTTGGCAAAAGCAGCATCCCAGTTTGGCAGTTCATTTTTCCACCAGGTGACCAAAGGCTAACAACAGTGCAGTCAGTTCCATCAGCTCTGTAAACCCCACAACAATGAGCCATTGAAGTGAAAGCCCTCTGACCAGGAAAAGAGGAGGAGCCAAACTGTGACCTCACCCCATCCTGGGGATCTTCAGCGTCCATAGTGAGCCCGTCAATCACGCTGCAATCACATGACAGCGGCCGTCAAAAGGCGGTCAGTTCAGATTCATGCTGTTCGACCAAATGCACAGATCAACAATACATGAGTTCCCACAAAAAGCGAGACGTGAGAAAAAGTTGAAAACTGAAACAGGTGGTAAAGAAAAATCTTCTAAGTATGAAATATAATCCACAATATACACACACACAATGAACACACAATGATGAATCTAAAAAAAAGTGTCTCACCTGGAGCTAATTGCCTCTTTGGGAGAGGACACACATTACTTTCAAAGAGGCCTGTCAGAATAAAAATGTGTTTTATCAGGTGGGGAAAAAAAGGAAGAAAGAAAGAAAGAATAGACCTCTGCTAAAATGCTGACTGATGCTCACTGCTTTGACAAACCTGTCTTTTTATCTGATGATGAATGTTTACCTGCATCATCTATTTCACTGTTTGTGTTGTTTGGTTGGAACCGGATCAGCTTTTCACGTGGAGGCTACAAAAGCTTTGGTGTATGATGGAAAGCAAGTGTGAAATTAAGTTATCCGAGTAAACATCTGCATCTTCCCCTAAAACTCCCAAATTATAGGTGCATTTGTTAACGATGATTAGATGCACCTGGCCACAGAATCCACTGAAGAAGTCCGTTTTATTCTTACACTTGGTAACAATAGGCTGTGGTGTGTCGTCTATACATGCGGCTTGCGTCTAAAAATAGTCCAGCAGCTAATGGCGGTAGCTTGCTGTGTTTTTTCTGCTGTTTATCTGCCTCACTCATCAGGCCGGAGAGCCACATAAACAGCGGCTGGGGGATTCCTACTGGCCCTACTGCTCTAACACCCCCTCAGCAACTCCTCCATGAGGCGCCTGAGCACAGACAAGAAAAAGAAAAGAGGAGGGGGGGGGGGGGGGGTGGCACTGGCAAATTAGGAGGCATATAGACAGGAAGTGGGTGTAATTTCCTCAGGAAGCTATCAGAGTCATTTCCTGTATGACCTATCAGATGAGAAGAGAGTAAGAAAGAGCAAACCTAGACGAGAAAGAGAGGGAGGAGATGTGAAAAAAATAAATAAAATCATGCCCACAACCGTTTCCGCAAGAGAACAAGACAGCCCGCTCAGCTCCAGTTGAGCTTGCTTCTACGTTCACATGGGAACCAGAAAGGGAAGTTTGTGTACTTGCTGAAAGAAGCTGGGGGTGAAGAAATGAGGAACAAAAGAAGAGGCTTATGGGAAATTTTCACAAAAAGCAAAACAAAACTGCAGTCTTGGAGTTGGTTAACAAGTTTGATTATAAAGGTGTAATAGTGTAACCTAAATAAAGTATACACCAAGATATTCAAAGATATGTTAAAGCACTTTTCATCAGTTTATTTGATCAAACATCAATAAAGTAGATGAAGATAAATCAATTAAAGGGGAAAGCAGCAAACAATCGAGCAAATGTATTCAATTTGAAATACAAATGTGACAATCAGATGCTAGTGGTGCTCTGTTTTCGTCAAACTCTGGAATACCTGCTGTTAAATGTATATCAAATGCTCAGGAAGCATTTTCTAATCTTTGGTCACATCTGAACTCTCTTTCCTCTGGGGGACTCTATGCCTGTCTGACATTGCCAAAGATCATGGGTACACTAAACACTAAACAACAATAGTGTGCAAGCTCTCCAAAAATAACACTGCCGTCTGTCTGCATCACATGGGCGAGCCAGAGGGCTGCTGGAAAAATGCTTTGTTCAACGACAAGACCGAAAAACACTCCTTAGCCCCAATAACTAAGCTTCCAATCTGTGAAACACGGCGGGTGTTATATCATGGTTGGGTGCCCAGATAGGTTGCTGATGGTGACGAGTAAATGACCTGCGATACATACCGGTGGAAAAGGGCTTCTGACGAAGACGGACAAAGTTTTTGATTTTGAATGGCCAAGTAGGAGGCCGGAGGTGGGAGAATCCAGAAAAAACATGTTTTTCTCAGAAACGGGGCCAAAGCAGTCAGCAAAAACAAGGGAACACAGGTTTTAGACATCCTCACATTAGCCGAATAGGAGCATTGTTCTCAAGAAGCTTGAAGTTTTTGTTTCATTTGTTAATTTTAGTATTTTTTATTTAAAAGTTTGAGCTGGTGAGGTCCTGCGATGCTGAAACTGCTAAAGGAAAATAAACACCAGTGCGCGCATATGAAAACTTTGAAAACATTTAAAACTGCTCTAAACTGATGCAAACTTGGCAGCAGGCTCCTTAAAAAATATAAAATACATTAAAGAAACGGACCTGGTGAGGAGGAAGGTGAGGGAGGAGGTGAGGGAGGAAAAATCAAAAGAAGGGACGCGGCGCAACAGGAAATGAAGAACGAGGAAGCAACAGTGGAAAGACTGAACAAAGAAATAGAAAACAACAGAAACACATTCCTGAACATGAAAGAAATTTTGGAAGTTAAAACAAACGGTCAAGTCTTCAGACCCTGAGTTAGGGAACAGACCCACATCTCAGAGCTCAGAGCACACATCTGCTTCAAAAATTCAGCAAGGCATAACTGTGCGCACGCCCTAGATTCATCCAACCTTGACTAAACACTTTTGGCTGCAGCTGGCAGAATTGTCAGTGTTTGCATCTCTGTGTAAACACATTTTGGAGCATCTCTGACTCTTGGGGAAAGGGCTGTGTGTGTCTGTGTGTATGTCTGACCTCTCCCTGTCACAAAGAAGTGGTTGCATAAATGCGGAGGTGTAGATGTGTTCTAAAGCGTGGCCTAAAATTAGATGCACCGGCAAAGTGGGGGTCGAACACTCGGCCTGGGGAGTGAAATGCCAAATATGACTGAGAGTAATTAGAGAAAAGTCACCTCAAGAGTTTTAATAAAAGCAACTGAAGTTGTTTTTACTGCCTTCGACTGGATTTCCTAAAGTAAAGAAAAAAGACAAATGAAATTAAAGCAAACACTTTTTTTTTTAGTTTTCCAACAACCTTTGTTCCCACATTGAAATAAGGAAGGACCAAGCTTTGTTATTATAATTGTTTGGCGTTTGCAAACCCATTCTTTTTAAGTAAAGTCATGACTTTTCCACCTCCACCGCATCAAAAAGGACCATTTTCCCTTCGAATACCTCAACTCAATGAAAGCACGGCCCTGTTTCTGGGTTACCCCTTTAAAGGACATTTCTGCACAGCAGATTACGATCCCAGACAAGACAAGCATCTTAAATTATTCGACAAACACAGACCTATTTAAAGATTAGGTCCCAGCTCCCAGAGATAAGACGTTTCAAGACAAACGAGGCCTAATATCCGCGTGTTGGCTCGCCGTGATAAAAAGACAGCGGAGCGGCTGGCTGAGAGCTACAGGGGGCAAAGTATCCCAGAAATCTTGTCACCGCTATGACGGCATGCAAACAAGCACAGGGCGAGAGGGTTCTCTGAGAGACGCTGAGGACGGCCCTGCACAGCTGAATGCACAAGCAGGGAAGTCACATCAATGTGTGTGTCTGTGTGTGTGAGAGAAAAAAAAAGGGATTGGCTCCTATGAGTGGAAGGTGTGAGAATTTAAGAATATGCCTCGTCAGACATGTTTCCCTCCCAGTTAGCACATCCTCTGTCCTTTGCTGATCACTTCTATTGGCGGCCTCTCTCCACATGCGACCGCATTTCTCCTCTCTCCACCTTCACGCCCTGCACCTCCAGCTGAAAATAAAGCAGGCCCTTGTACCTTTGCTCTAAAACAGCCGGCGCATTCATAGCCACTAGACAAGGGCCAATTATGTCATTTAAAAACCATTACGTAGTGGCTAAAATAAGATTATGGCCCACGGTGCCGGGAAAACACAAGCAGATTTGTTTTCATTGCCTTACATGTTGCCCTTTATTTCAGCTACAAAAGGAAACATACTTTTGTTTCACAGCAAAAAGCTTATCTTGGTTTTACTTGGACGAGGCCGCTGCGGGGAATCAATGACCCTCTATTCATGTAATCAGACGGATGTTTTAATGATGCTGAGCAACCCTATTCCCCTCCACCCCCAGATCTCGGCGCACTGTTAACATTTTAAAGATGTTAAACAAGCAGCAACCTCCTCTTATAGTCCAAAAAAAAAAAAAAAAAAGCAGAGCAAGCTTTCATGTAATTTATTCGTCTCTCCTTAGAGCCGGAGCAAACTCCACTCTGCTGCGTTCCCCCTTTAGAGGTCAATGGCCTCATGGAAACAGCAGATAGGCCGGGGCAAATCGACTGGCATGGATTGGCAGCTCAGAGTGAACCTCCAGCTTGGCTTAACTGCTTCCATGTGTCTGTCTGCATGGAGGGAGCAGTGATTGCTAAGGCAAAAACAAAGAAACGTCTTATTAGCATTTTCAGGGAAGGAAAAAAATAAATAAATCACATCTCCCGACTCGTTCACATGTCTATCATATGTATCGTTATGTCCCGCTGGTTTATTCACAGAAGTAGGTTTGAAAGAGGACGCCAAACGGAGCTGACATACCAGGACTCCTGCCCAATATTTCTGGAAGGAATTTTAGCCAGCCCAGAATCAAGGACTCCAAGGCCGACGCTGCCCAAATATGCCTCTGTGCTCCCTGACAGGCTCATGCCAATGATATGCACAGCAGCCGGGCATTCTTCCCGTCCATCACGGGGCATCATATTAAAGCAGCAAGGGACTCAACTCAATTCTACCCCCAGAATGGTATTGATCATAATCAATGTTACACCTCAGATATAAATCTATAGCCACTCTGGCCGGCTCAAATTTTGATTAGCTGTCGCTTAAGATTAGCAGAGCAGCCGGACTGCTGGCTTCGACTGTGCAGGCGCTCTGCAGCTAAAGACGTTCCCGTTAAGGGAGCGGCCTGCCAATTCATCATCCCGCCTGCCACAGCGCATCTGCATGGCCGGGGGATTCTGCACCGCCTCAGTTCAGTCTGCAAAGTCAACTCTGAAATGACACTTGGCAAATCACCGCAATCTTTGACTACTTTCCAGAATTTACAAAGCAAACATTGAATCGTTTGTAGCCAGCCACGAGAATAGCTGAGATGCTCATGAGCGGGAGGTTTCAGGCTCTACCTGCTCACCGTTTAAAAATAGGCTCCATCTAACGGCTAAAGCATCCAAATCATTTTCAGTATGTCAGATTAATTCTGCTCCAGTCTTCTTCCTGTAAAGGTTTTAGGATCTGACATATGTCTCCTTCTTTCTGTGAGCTTTCTTCTTTCTGTGCCTCTTTTCTATTTCTTAGTTTTTGTGTATCTGACGAAATGGAGTTCAAGCCATTCTGTCAGCATGAAGGATGGAAATAGCTGTTTCGACAATACACATAATTATGAGAGGTTTTGAGTGAGAAAACAGAGGCTGAAGGTTTCTGTCATGATGCATTATCAGCATGACTAATATAGGACTCCTGGTTTGTTAAGGTCGGGGTGCGAGCATGCAGCCATTGCAGTCTCTATAAACTTGACTGAAGGATCATTCACCCCAACCAGGCAACAAACCCCCCTCCTTTATTCACTCCTCAAGAGTAAACATCGTCTGAGGAGTCTGGTCTTTTTTTCCACTCAAACCCTCAAATGAAAGAGTTCATTCTCCGTTTCCTCTCCCTCGCCACTCTCCGTCACACCAGCTTACCAGCCATCCCTCTGACTCACACTTGGACAGATGGATGCAGCTCTTTCCATTTGCTACCACTTTTCCAGGGCCTGTGAGCAACAGGCCGCTGCAGCTCGAGGTTCAGCGTCCACCAAACCCTCCCATCTTCAAGTGTGAGGGCACACCAGGACGGGGCCGCTTCCATCTTGGAACCTGAAGGGGCGTTCGATTGTGTGGGGTTCTGGGACGAATGCATGCACATCTAAAGGAGTCTCAGACCAGCACTCTGACCACACATACTGCGATGCCAACCGTGGGCCTTATCTGCTCTGAACCGAGCCCGAGTGACAGAACAGAGACAACAGAGATTGGCAGGTGAAAGCACCGAGCTGCACCTCAGAGCTGCTTTAGTGAGCCGATGCCATGTGGCCACTGAACAGCGGCGGAGTTAAAAGCCCAGAATCACAGAGTAGAGCAGGTCGGGAGTGACGGAGCCTTTGTTAAGAAAGGAGATCTTTGAATAATCACACAGCCAGTAGTTTAAAAGAAAATGGTTGCTCAGCGTACTAATTATTCAGAGAACTTTGACTAAGATGATACAAGTCTGAGCAGCAGAGAGGGAACTGCTGTTCCCACGTGTGCACATCTCACTTGGCTGTTTCTCGATTGGACGACCCTCCTGGAGCCTTTTGCTCAACATCAGTTACACGTGCACAAGGATGCCTCCAAAAAATAAATGAAGAAATAATAATGATTTTTTTTTACTTTCAGCAATCTGTTGATACACACGCTGCCTGAGAACATGCAGGTTCTGCAAAATGACCATGTTGTTCGTTGACATCTAGAACATGCAAGACTTTGCTGAGGGGTTAACCTACACTACTGCGTTAAGTATTTCCTCTAAATCCACAGAGCTGATATCCCTCTGCACACTGTGCCACATACAGCTTGCTCGCTGTAGCTTTTACAACCTTCATTTGAAACAAAGGCATTATTTTTCAGCACTCAGATGGGTTTCTGATGCTTTTCTTAGCACTTGAGGAGGGCACCAATGATGTTTTAGAGACTAATCGATTACTCAAAGTAAAAAGTGAGCACTCGAGTTGGCACGTTTGACAGACGCCTCACTGTGGTTGAACCCCTCCCTCTAACTTTTCCTCAATCGGCGGTTCAGCAGTGTTTGGGTTTGATACTGAATGTTCCTGTGCAAACGGCTGCTTAACAAAATGCGGTCAGTGGAACACAACCACAGCGGAGGTGAATAAAGACACCGAGATAGGACTTTCCTATTTTTGCTGAATAGAAACAGAGATCCAGAGATGATCGAAAACGGTGAAGCAGAGCTGACAGCAGTTTGGACAAAGCTCCTTACACTCTTTCGCCATTTTTGTCTGTTTATATTGCACTCCCTCGTGAACAAAACTGACCTAAATGCAACTTCCTTTAGAAATAGTGCTGAAGAGCGCCTAAAATCCAACGGATGCAGAATCAACAATCAGTTAAGCCGCAGAGAGACGCCTGCACCAGGCAGACCTGGTCAGAAGGCCAAAGAGGTGTGGATGAGAGTGGGCTGCCGTGGTGGCATCATGGCAAGCAGCAGAGCAGAGCTCACAAAAAGCTGTGATTTCAGGCACCCTTATTTACATACAACCGCCGTCCTCTGCACACGGATGTGCAACTTCAGCCCATCCTCACCCACTGAGCTCATTCAGGAGGAATCAGTTGATTTCAACGCTGACCTGCCGAGAAAAAAGAGCAGCGCGATCCCCTCTGTCTCTCATTATCTGCTGCCTGCTCATCAAACCACCAGCGGCCAGAGAAGAATACCAGCGTACGCTTTGAAGTCAGTGTCTGACTACAGTAAATTATTAGCTTGCCAGCAGCACAGCTTCAAGCCCTTAGGACACCCCCTGGCTGTTCAACGGCGGGTGCCATTACCTGTCATTCCAGCTGCTGGGCATCTCTCATTGAGACTGACAACATATGCTTCGCATCACAGTGGTGCCCACCGTCCTCACCCCTCTGAGAGCTACTGGATGTGGGTGAGTTCATGCAGGCCTATAACAATAGAGGGAGTCTGAGAGACAGGCCGGGAGAGAGCAGCTCTGATTAAATAGCCAACATTCCTTTAAAAGGAAGAGAAGGTAGCCTTCAGGCCCCAGACAAGCCCGCACTTGTAAAATGTGAGGAGAGAAAGAGACGACAAGTGCAGTGCTTCTCTGGTCTAGCAGAGCGTAACAGGAAGTGGCAGGGCCTGCTTCACACGGGGCCTCTGGGGTGCAGCGCCTGGCTGGGAACACGTCACAGTCTCCAAAACCGCCACCTGCAACGCCTTTCACACACAACGCCTAATAACCAGCAAAGCTAAAAGTTATTAGCACTCTGTGGAATGTTAAGCTGCACAGACTGAGCACAGGGTCTGGACCCGGAGGTGAGGAGAATAAGGAAAACCGCTCCGACAACCAGCAATCTGACACATGAAAATGTGAGCTCTTACTGGCAGGCTCGAATCACACCATGTTTTGTTTTTTTTTTGCGCTGGTGTGCAGATAGTGAAACTGTACAAAATGTACAGTAAATTTAAAAAAACGGAAACTCTCTGCAGTGCCCTCCGTTGCACCAGGGAAAGTCATCATCAATCATTGGTAATCAATCATGCGCAGGCACCAATCATTGAACCCTGTCTGCTCTGAAGCCCGCCACTCTTTATAGTCTGATCTGAAGAGGGAGTGATCTAGAAAGGCAGGAAAGGAGGGACTTGCCACCTAAAGCTTCCCTTCATGTTGCTCAAAAACACCGTTGACAAATAAACGTGGAAAAACAAAGGGTTGGACGTGGCAAGGCCCATCTAATTCTTTTTTAAATCGAGAAAGCCAAGAGCACTTGTGATTGTGTGCACTTTGCCTCTCACATAAATGGCACGAAAAGCATTTGTGAGGATGAACACAATGCTTTTTTTTTTTTTTTTTTTTTTTAAGAGGCCTAGATGAGTTAAGTTGGCTCCAAAAAAAACTAAAAGGTACAGAAAGAGTCACACAATCAGGCAAAAGCCACAGACTGAAGTGTCCGGCTGCTGGACTGAACCTGAAGGTACCTCTTATCACCCATGACATCAATAGTGGTCAATATAAATGAGGGTCAATTTGCTATTTTTAATTCCCCAACTGACAAAAAATCCAGATTTGACAGCAGATACATGTCCAAAACGGAATGCAGGAAGGAAACACTTTGTAAGGAAATTAAAGAAAGCAGAAGATTTCAGGGAGTCACCTGCAATAAACCTCCTGTTGACATAACACAACTCCCACTGAGGACATTCAATTGATTTGTAGTTTCGGATAAAAAATATATTATTTTAACAAATAAATCAAATGAGTCGCACAAATCCTGGATGAGTTTGCCAGAAAATACACGACCGTGCTACTTTTTTTCCTTCTTTTTTTTAACTCATAGTCACTCCGCCGCCTCGGTGCCTCCGAGACCGAACACACACGCGGCTCAAACCGACCGGACTCTGCGGCCGCAGAAAAAAAAGGCTGACCACGGGGCCAAAGGCGACCGTTAGAAAGTCGACATTGTCCGCGGGGAGCGAGGTGCCGTGCGGACACCCGAGCCCCGCATTCCTGTACGCGGCTGCTACCGTCTGCTGCTCGGGCTGCGGAGGGGGGTGGTGGTGCGGAGGGGGGTTAGGCAATTACCCTCCGTAAAACAAATATCCACCACGACTTTAAAATAAGCCGGACCCAAACTACGAAAAGCCCCAACGCCTCGTGGTCGTCGTTAGAGTTGTGTTTTAAATGATGGACTTACCCGCAAATACCGAGAAAACGACGGGAGAAGCGTCTAATGGGTTTCCTGTTCGAAAGTTGCCGTGTGTCAGTGGGAAAAAAAACACAGTACGCGGAAGTACACATAGGAAAAAAAAAGTCTCTGGGTAACGAGCAGAGAAAAAAAGTAACAATTTTCTGTCTGGGAATGACCGAAAACACTGTCTTTGGTAATACACAGAACTGACAGAGGTGTAACTCTGCTTATATGTGTTTTTACTGCTTAGCACTAAAATAAAAAAGTAACCCTTGTAAAGGGCTTGTTTCCGCACGGTGTTACACAGTAAGCCGTCCCCTCTGAGCCCTGCGTGGGACACATGAAACATCACGGCCTTTGTTACGCAGTGTATGGCTGCTATACCTCCTTTTTTATTTTAGTTTTTCATCGTTTTCTTTAGGATTATATAGAGTGATAGATTCATGCAGTTTATAAACATATTTTAAGAGCAATTGTCTTATTACCATGCCACTTAGACTAGTTTTAAACTTTTTTTCATATTAGTATTTAATTGAAGAGGACCAATTATTTTCACAACATTCTTCCCATCTCTATTAGTCTTTTATTTTTTCCAAATAAAAGCTCAAGCCTAATTTGAAGAAAACTCAATTCTCTGTCTATTATTGGTTGATTATTGTGTATTGGTTGTCATACACTTTAGCTTAAGTGGTACCTTTCATTTAGGTGTGTAACTCAGGTTATTGTTCAGACAAGCCAAGCTCTTAGCAATTTAAATGTTTTATAAATGCAGGTGTTCTGACATGAAACGTCATGTTATCTATCGATTATGTTCCTCTAGAGTCTTTAGGAACTGCTGAGATGTCACTCTGGGTGAATTACAGCTGTCTTATGAACAGTTGTCTATGAAATCGAGCCAACTGCTGAAACTGTATGTGAAATGATGCCAACTGTTTGCAGAGTTCAGCTCAAATCTCACCCTCTCCCTGGTCAGTGTTTACTATCTGTTCCATCCTCCTGGCGCCACTCTGTGGACAAAAATAGTCAAGACTCAGCCTATATGCATCTTATTCAGCTGGACAGGAGAAACCCATTCACAACCGATCTGGCAGTATTGGTATTTGTGAATCACCATTCAGTGTGTTTCAAAGATTTGTTGATCTATGATCTTTTATTATAATATTCACAATGTCCAGACAGATCTCTTCACACAAGGTCGAAGCATCCCAGACCAAAAAGTTACAATCTCCAGGGCTCTGGAAGTAGTCTTACAGATACAACCCTGTTGTGGAAACCACTTTGCTGGCCTGGGAAAACTTGCTGTGGGTACCCATTTCAATTACCTGAAATCTGTCAGATTACTATACATATTTAGCTTGAAAGAGGTCAGACTGTCTCAGAATCTTTCAAAGTAGTTATTATAACAGTGGTCTTGGCTTTTTTGAAGGCCATTCAAAGTTTTTATTTATCACATTTTTTACAAACTTTCGGTTCAATGTTTTTGCCTTACTCATTTTGAATTTGTATGCACCCTCATTTTATTTTAATGTAGCAAATAAATGTGTAATTAATTTAATGTGAAATAAAAACCATTTTTAAAGCACATGCACAGAAGTTTAACAGCCTTTCGAAACCAACAAGATAGTTACCAGAAGAAACGTTGGTTGAAAACTTGTCATATCTCAGCCCGCTGTGTGATGTGTCCTTAAAAACTGCAGGTGAGAAGCAATTCATCGACTGTTCAATGACGTTTCATGAGAAAAGGTCTTCATGGACGAGTGGCAGTCGAGAAGTCATTCTTAGGGAGGCAACAGGGAGAAAAGGCTGAGGGGTGTGCTGAATAACTCGAGAGAAGTTCTGAAAATCAGTGGCAAAAGAAGAGCTTTTGGATGCCCTTCAAAAAAGCCTAAAGAACTATTCCTGAAGAACAATCGAAGAAATGACGAGAATACTAAGATGGTTCAGGGAATGTGGAAGAAGAAACATGGAGAGTTTCTTGTTTTTGCATCATATTCTATATTTCCATATATGTTTGCTCTGTACTGTTTTCTTTCTATCTTCAGCAGAGGTGCTTTGTCGTATAATAGGAAAACAAATCCTTTAAAACATGAAACTATGCACAGTTGCAACTGATGCCTCATTATCTACATAAACTATAAATATAATTTATTGTAATTTTTATTAAAAATATGCATGACGCTCTCACCATGGCAACTTGTAAATATTTCTTTGAGATCAGATTATTCAATTAATTACTTCATTCTATGAATGAGATTTACTAAAAAGTTCGAAAAGTTCAGCATAAGTTGATAGCTAAATCTAAAATATTGATGTCATCTTTACCAAAACATGCTTTTGATAAAGGTAATCAAGTCCTTTAGAAATGTAGCTTCTACTGAAGTTCTAAATGTTCCTTTATTCCTATGATAGCCAACTGATTAATTCGGTTAAATTCTACAGTGAAATCCAGAGACCATAATAGACATTTCCTGTTTGAGCCCTCCTACCGTCGGTGGATGCTCTCACACAATAAATGCATTCAACAAACTGAACAACAGCCCACTATTCAGAATAATATTTATTGCTTTTGAAGATACTCATCTTTCTCTTCTTTTTTCGCTTTTCACTTTTCCTCTTTACAGTAAAACAAAGAAAGATGACTGGCGAAGTCACTGCATTGACATTTTTGGATGTGTACAAACACATACACACACATAGGAAACAGTATTTACAGCAGTTGGTTAGTGCACTTCGCATGGAGGTGAACTGAGATCTTTCCCGGAACAACTCAACAAACACAGAGCTTTACAATAACTTTACAATAGAGCTTTCACAACTGATCGTTAAAACCGTCACTGTTTGACAAACCATGGGCTGCAAAGGATGACAAACTGTACAGTAGTGCTCACTCTGTGCTGAGAAACTGGGCTGTGGAGAGGATGCTGCCCGTTAGGTTTCTGGAAAAGCAAAGATCCACTGCTTTTGTAAATATTTTTTTTTTCTCTCCAATGTTTAATATTTCGCAGCAAAGCAACTCACCCTGCTGCTGCTGGCATGGACGAAGAGCATTGATTGAAAAAATAATCAAAACACATTTTTGGGGGGGAGGATTTAAGAAAGAAAACGCAAAGACCAATATTATTCACATTTGACTAATTACAGTACAGTTACACTGGGTGAATGCTAACTAGAAAAATAAGTCTACCGGCGTCCTTTTAGAAACCCAGAGGGTTTGTTCACTGGGCATCTGGCAAAAATGACCAAAGGGCACAATTAAACAGGGCTGAGGAAATCAGAGACAATTCCCAGCGTGAACTCTGTCCTCACCGTACAACAACACCTTTAGAGTGCAGATCTTCTTCCATCAATAATTTAAACTTTGATACATCTAAGCTTATAATTTTCCAACATGTTTAAATACTGAATTAAGTCACAACAATACAGCTAAATCTTATCATAGTGAATAATAATTAAATGTCATATACACCATATTAAAATATATACACAGAAATAGTCATACAAATTTTAAATGGGTCCAGCTCGTTCTGCTCTATTTTTCTTTCCAGTAAAAATGAACAAAATGTGCAGAAAACCAGACAAAGTAAATACAGACATATGTAAACATTGAACATAGTTCAAAAATAGAAAACCAAAGATAACAAATGCTTCTTTTTTTTAAAGTAAAGTGCAGAACCAAAGAATAAAGGACAGCAGTTTCGCTGAGGATCGTGGATCGATTCTGTGACTAAATTGTCCACTAGGTGGCATTATTTGCCATCTAGTGGCATCTGAGGCGCTTCCACATGTCATTTTAATCTTGAGAATGATAAGATATCTGAAAACTTTGACCAATTTAAGTACCTCTTACTGTGTTAACGTGAGGATGTTGTTTGCTGATGTTTGGCAAGAACAGGCGAAGCTGTGCTGTAATTTGTCACCTCGTTACGTCTCTGCAAAGATCAGCTGGAGACAAGAAATTAAAGAGTTCTGCTGGCAACCTGGGGCAAACATTTGGTGCTAAAGATCAAAATGGAATGAACAAGATGGTGAAACAGCTGGCCAACATGCTACAAACTGATCTTCTATCATAATCCAAGCTGGGTGAGACGGAGGGGTAGCAGACTGTTGGAAAGTCAAAACACACACGGCAAACAGGCAAACACAATCGCTTTAGAGGAAGGAACCTAAAGGCTTCTCCTGGAAAAAAAAAATATTGATCAAGTATGACAGAACATTGAATCAGTCAAAGCAGAAAAAGGTGTATCAGAAATGACAGGAGAGAAGAAGAGAGTCGCTGGAGCACAGACTGGTGAGGGGATCAGAAAATGTCTTAGCTGTGGATCATTTTGAGAGTCTCTGTCTCCCTGTGTCTGTCATGCAGAGCCATAGAAGGGGAAAGAGATGCAGGCAGGGACGGGGGAGGAGGGCTGATGGGCATCAGGCTCTTCAGGGGGTGAGGAGACACCGGCGGGGGGAGAGAGGTGATGGGTGGCAGCGCGCTGCCCTTCTTTCCATCCAAAAGAAGCTGCGACCGGCTCGCCAGGCTGGCATCCTTGCTGATGCCAAATTCGTGCTCGTTCTCGTTCTCCGAACTGCAGTCGCTGAGGTCTGTTATCTCCAGGTCCGAGTCTGACTCTGGGTCCTGCTTCACGCCCCCCCTCCTCTCTGTGGGGCTCTGCCGGCCTGTCCCGGTCGCGGCCCCGAGGCTGACCGCTCCCAGCCCCAGACTCAGGCCGGAGCCCGGGGGGTTGGCCTCCCCCCGCTCCCGCTCCGCTAGCGTGGCCCCGCTGCCAATGTCTGTCCGGCCCATCGACAGGCCGCCCGGGTACGGAGGCAGGCAGAGTCTGGCCGGCTGACCGCCTGCCGTTCCGTTTGTTCCGCCAGTTTGCCCCGCCGCTCCCCTGTCACCCCCACCGGCCTCCCCCGGGGGCAGCAGGGAGGAGAAGGGGTGAGGCAGCTGGGAGAGACTGCTCTGCAAAGGGTTAGGATAAAACTGGGAGGGGTAGAGGGAGCCAGGGGGCAGTTTGGGGCAGTTATTGAGAGAGAAGGCCCCTGGGAGGTAGGGATTGAAGCCCCAGGGGTAGTCAAAGGGTGGACTGCGAGGGTACGGGCCCAGCAGGGACGGTGGTTTGGTGTAGCATGGGGCACCTAGGACAGAGAAGATCCAGAGATGGAGGTTAACTCTCAGAAGGGGCAAAGGTTTCCTGACATACAACATCCAAGCATGTATGCTAATTATAGTCGGTGGTATTAGCAATTCTAATCAAGGGCCACGGGGGCTAATTCTGGCACAGTTGCTTTCAACAAAATATCTGATGGTTCTTTTTATGCATGCCAGTACTGAGCAGCACACCCACTTCACACAGCCGCAATACAGACGAGAGCACAAAGATCCTGCATTGCAGTAATAAGCAATTAAAGGGAGTTCACGTGTTCCAAATGGCTGATAATCACTCCACGTCAGAAAATAAAGATTTGAAGAAACTCTGATGAGTTGACATGATCACAGTCACATGGCTGAGAAATAATGTCGACCCCATGTTCTGACACGCCACTGTAACCTTCTAGATGAAGCATTTTGAAATTAAATACTGAACCGCGCTTTAATTCAGTTCCTTGTTAGCATCATTCCGTAGCCGAAAAGCAGCTAAGTCTGATTCAATTTTAATGAACAAACAAAAGTATTCCCTCTCAACCTACTCGACTTCCTTCCAAATGACAACCAACTCAGAGATTCTGTCTCTGCTGCACCCTCCACCTCTCCCAGTCTCACTCTTTTTCTCGTTCACTCGCTTATTTACTATGCAGGACTAATTTGACAGTGGTGAAGTCTGTGCGTGCTGGGCCAGGAGTAGCTGGCAGACACATGAATATTGAATCAGTCAGGCAGGCCTCACTTGCTTATGAAAACACAGTAATGGGCGCCCACAGGCCACAAACTGAAGCCTGCACCCTCAATTAGGGCCTTCCTGCCTGGGAAGGGATTAGGACAGTGGGGACACATGGGAGGGAAAGGAGGGTGAGAGGGGAAGAAGGGGGGAATAGGACCTGAGGACAAACAGAGCGGGGAGGAGGGAGGCGGGTTGCAGGTTGTGTGATGAGCGTTGCATCTGTGTGTGAGCACTTGTGTTTACACACTACCTCTCCAGCTCTGCTGATTTGTGTGCATTCTCATGCACATGGAGAGCGCTGCAGCGATACAAAGGAAAGCGGATGCGTTAATTCCCTGGCTGTTCCAGACTCCGCTCCATGGTGCTCGTGTGTCGAGACAAAGAAGGACAAACGCGTAGGACCGTGCCGAGAGGCTGGACGCGCTCGCCCAACTTCCACTTGTTTCTTACCACCTGACATGTATAATTCACAAGCTAACCTGGCCTTTCGCACCTGAAGCACAGCCTCACTGCAGCTGCAACGGGACAGTCATCTCTCTTATTTCCTTTAACAATAAATGTCCATGCCTCCCCATATCCTCATTCCTCTCTCTGCTTCCCTCCTTTCCCTCCACCACCTCCTTTCTCCTTTGTTTCCAGTCTGTTTTCTGCCTGCGCGCTGTGCACGCATCCTCTGCGTGAGCCATCTCCGTCCTCCCCATCGCTCTCTGCCTCTGGAAGGTTTCGGATTTTACACCGGCACAAAAAAAGGCCCAAGCTCACCTGAACTGAGGAAAGGAAAAGTGTCCAGTCTCAGTTTGTCTCCCTCTGCCCCGGGTGCCGTGGTCCCCCGGTCAAACAGGGACGTTCCTCTGCCGGTGTCGGGCAGGCGGGGAAACAGGGACTGTATGGCCTGAGCAGCAGAAAGGGGGAGAAAAAGTGAAAGGAGGAGAAGTTAAAAAATGATTTTTGTGCAGTGTAAATTAAAAGAACGTCTTCGGAACTGTGCTCATCTGCCTTTGTGGCGCGCAGGGTGAAGTCATGTGTTGACGGCAGCAGCCGGCGGAGTGTGATGCAAACAGTGACACAGTGGCAGCAAGGACAGGATAAAAAGGGGCGCCATGGGACGCGGCGTAAAGAGGGAGGCAGGAGGACACAGACGCTCAGAGACTCAAAGGCAGGAAAAGTACAGAGTCAAATGGAGAGCAGCGATTAAGTTTGTGGGCGCAAAGGATAAACGGCGAGAAGAAAGCAGGATTGCGAGCCAGCGTGCGTAAAAAGGACAAAGGACGAGCAGGAGAGACTTGTGAGAGAATGACATCCACTCAGGAAGTAGGGCAGCTGTGTGTGTCTTTGAGTCGGTGTGCGTTTTTTTCTTTTCTTTTTTTTTTTCTTTCAGTTTGAAATATGTTAAAGGAGTGTAGGGCAAGGTATAGTAAGTGTAACAGCTGAATCTTTGGAATAAAGGGTACAATGGGGGGATTTTTCTTCTCCCTTAGCGTGATCGTGGATCAATAGTATCTGTCACCCTGACAGCCCCAAGTTTGAAAGGCAAGACTGTACTTCCAAGCTGCGAGATCTGCGTTGCTTAACAAACCGCATTAATGACCCGTCATTGATCTGATCTGACACGACCCCTTTGCGTTCTATTTCTTTCATTTTCAATCGATGACAGATGGATACGCCATCGGAGACAGGGATGAGAGCAGGAGGGGATAATGTCTTCTTTTGTTTTAAGGGTGAGTTAAAACCGTCCCCCTGCTCTTTCTCCTTCAGATTCTGCATCTCCTTATCCTGTCTTAAGGAGGGCACACACAAATGAGGGATGAGTCTTCCTTATACTTTACTTTCAAGTTATTTTCTAGGACGTTAGTTGGCCAGGATGAAATGATCACTACAAGAGTATTCACGCTCAAGTTAATAAAAGTACTTTTTATATCATTAGTATGGTGACATCCGTTATTCAGAGTCAAATATTAAACATTTAATTGCTTTATTAATTTCTCTAAATAAGTTTAGATTTCTTTTTAATATCTAACACTTTAATAGATATACAAGGAAAGTCAAAGCATTATTTTTTTTATGCAATTCAGGACATTGAGGTTCATGCTGCGCACTCTCTCTCTGTTCTGATACAATTTATCTCGGTTCGCTATTATAACCACCATTATAGACGATGAATAAAAGATAGCAAGGATGAGTTCCACCACTCTGTTGTAAAAACGGGAGTACACAGCAGGGGCCTGAGAAATATAACAGCAAAAATCACAAGGGGAAAGTGGATTTTAGTTGTCGGAATGAAATCGTTGTTAATAAAAAATTAAGGTGTGGAAGAAGCTGTTTGGCAGTATTTGACTCTTTTTTTCTTTGCTCAGAGTTTCCCTTCTTTGTATAGTAAAATGTATTTGTACCACTTCCTCATTTTTTATATCTCTTTATTGACAGCTGCTAATTATGTCATTTAGATTTCAGCCTAAATGAGTTTAATTTCCTAAATGAGTCAGTAATATTTCTTGTCATAGCTGTCAAACTCTCCATCTTTCATACCTCTGGGCTGCAGTCCGGTGTGGCAGTGCTCCCATTGAAGTGGTTTTGGGCCAAAAAAAAGGGGGAGTTGGCCATGTCCAGGATGGGGTAGTTCACCAGCACCACCTTGCTGAAGTTAAACTTGTATGTAAAACGCTTCCCTTTGGTTTTGTGCAAAATCCGCTTGTTGTAGTAATACCTGCCAAGGAGGAGGTGGGGATATTGATAGAGGGATGGAGAGAGGTGATAAAGGAAAAAGGAAAAGAGGAGGAAAGGATTATTCTAATGCTCACATCAAGGTTCTGTGTTTCCTCACTGTAAGAAAAGAAGAAGTAAACAACTTCACCGCTGTGAGGCAAAGAGCTACACTGATTTCCCACTGTTTTTATTCATCTCCTCTTTCCTCAAATCAATTAATGTCTCACTGCCTTTATTCAATACAATGTGCTGTTTTAAGACAAAGTGTTGCATTTTCCTGGGCTGTTAATGCACAAAAACAGGACAATTCAATAGGCCAAATTCCTTTTGAACCTTCGACACAGACATATAAAAAAACAACATTCATTGGTAGCAACCATCATGATAAAATGTAAGAATTACGTATATTATCAAGATATTCACTTTTACATGATTACACAAGCTGATTTTACACTGAGGAACAGCAGTTTGACATATTTAAACGCTATACAGCTCTAAAGTAAAGGAAGTATGATGAAAATCTGGGAGAAAAGTTTTATAATTAATTAAATTTTAACATTCCCTAATCTCTAAACCGATCATGCAAATGTGCACGACACCATGAAGCTAACGCCAAGTCCATAAACGATGCACATTTACAAAGAGATCCAGTCTCCAAAGTAACGACCTGCGCTGTCTCCCGCTGGGCATGTCAAGACGTCGCCATGCCAGTTTCCTTTACCACCCACAGAGGTGTCACAATGTGTGTGTGGCAGGAAGCTGGTTTTATCGGTGGTAAAGGAGGAGAAAAAAAACCCCAGAGCCATCTGGCCCAGGTAAGAGGCTGGGCTAAACCCAAGAAAAATAACAACACGAGAGACACGTTTAGATCCGAGAGAGAATTTTTCTGCGTCTTCAGGTCGCTTTGTGTCCCGGGCATGGCATTACTGGGACTACACAACCTCAGCAGTTAATGCTGGGGAGCAGAACCTCATTATGCAGACGCCCTATATCAACAAACACAGCAGCATGTACATATCAGCATGTACCCACGGTGGCGGAACCCAGTGCAATGATGTGTACATGTTTTGCTTTGCATGGCAATTGTGCCGTGGCCCTTAATTGAGCAATTAAGTAAGGCTAATTAAGAAGGCTAATTGTGGCCCCAGCCAATTCATAACAATTAGACTCCGACGACAGCCCCCATTAAACAGGGGCCAAAGGAAAGCAGAGGGGGGTGCTGTTGTAGTGGGGGAACAACTTGGGGTATTTGTATAAGAAAATTATGAGTATAGGCTCTACTGCAAAAGGTACACACTGTGAACTTGTTTTAAGTTATAAGTGGGCAATTTTTACCGCTCCAAAGAAGTCTAAGCAATTTCCCACTGTGGCTTAATTTTAAAATCCCTATTGAATTTTTTATTCGGCAGCTCAATGGTGAACTTTCCATTAGGATGTCAACAGATAAGGAGAAATTGAGGGCATTGATGTTCCCCTGGAAAAGTTCCCCCTTTATCTTTCCATTTTCACTCCCCCCCAAAAATAAGATGTCAAATGAGGATTCACTCAAACAAGAGTAAACAAATGACGTGAACTGTGTGGCGATAAACATTGCGACTTATCTAACATTAAAACATACCGCAGTGCTCTGCTCAGCTTGTCGTAGTTCATGTGAGGTTTGCATTTCCTTATCCCCCAGAGTCGGGCCACCTCGTCTGGGTCTTTAATGACAAACTCCCCGTAATCTCCCTGCCAGGCGATCACACCCTGATACTCCTCCTTCTGCAGCAGCTCCAGGATGAAGTGCCACAGCTGGATCTGCCTGGAGCCGGGACTTGACTCGGGCTTGTAGGCCCAGTCCGGGAAGGCGAACCCTGGGCAGGGGGAGCAGGAAGAAGAGGTTAAGGCCTGTCGTTTGCCCCACTGCTCGATTGGGGAAGGGGGGTAGATTGCTGTCTGAATGACTGATGAGTGATGGAGGTGAGGGATGATGTGTTTAATATCACAGCACGGGCCTTGAGCAATGTTAGTCTGTGCTAATGCCCTCTAGCCTCAACAGATTGGTCAGTGGGATGATGACAGCTCGCTGGGGGAGATCTGATTGATGCTGCTTGGGTCTGAATTTTAAAATCTGTACTGTATGCACATCATAGATGAAGTTGGGTATCTTTTTGACTGAGCCCAGAGAAAATCTGGCTTGAGCCGGCCTTACGAAAACATAAGACATAGAGCCAATTACCACCAGAGACTGAGTGTGTTTTCTTGTGTGTGTGTGTGTGTGTGTGTGTGTGTGTGTGTGTGTGTGTGAGAGTTTTTTTTAAAAGGTGGAATATCACATACACATTTCAACATGTAATTTTGATGATGATGATGATGGTGATGATTTTCAAGTTCAGATCTTAATTTTACTTTGTCAAGGGAGCCAGATTTAAAGATATCTTTGGGGAGGGATTCATGCAACAAACGCGGTTGATACTGACCTGGTGTCCAGAGGGCGGGCACAGGGGGGAGCAGCAGATCACTGACGCAGTTGCAGTCCATGCCTCGACAACACCTGATGCAAAACAAAGAGGAGGTTTTGGCTTCTGAACATGGAACTAGGGGGACCTGATGCCATTGGATAGAAGAAAATATTTAACTTATGCCAGAACTAACTAGATTTATTCCAGCGAGTTGAGGCTGAAGTGTAAACTTTGTTGAAAATTGAGGTATTGCGTAAGGGTCTAAAGGCGCATCGTGAGTTCAAAATGATACCTTGAATCGATGTGAAATACAGCGAGGTTATGTTTCATATGTCTTTGGTGTTTGATGGATGTGATCTTGTATGGCCACCTGAGGCTGTGTCTGATGCAAGGTGGTGGACATCCCTATAGTGCATGTCTAACTGGCAGAATTACATAAACGCTTGAAAACCATCTGAAAATCTGGGCCATATTATACATTAAAAATTGTATTTTAAATATATAATATGAGTTGGTCAGTTCTTTGTAAACTTTATTCTAAAGTAGAAACTGCACCCGAAGTCAAATATTTATATGCGCAGTCATGGGCACTCAGGGTCAGATTAAATAGTCTGTTTTTCAATCTAAAGTGAAGAATTTTGGCGTATTTTAAGTTTATCACTAATACTGATTTGAATGTTACTGTGTAAAATATGGAGTCTGGGGGTTCTGACTACAGAGTTTGGTCTCTTTTTAAACAATGTCAATTTGCTTTAAGGTACCACGGGTGCAATACTGCCAAATGTAAAGGCGTAAGAGACTGCTCATTCCTCGGGAAATTGTTCTCCTGAAAATAAGCAAAATAACCAAAAGAAAAATCCTGCAATAAAAATGGGAACGAAATACCAGCTGATAGCACAAAGAGAAAAGTAAAGAAGATGTATTTGAAGTTTAATTCTGGGTAAAGTCCATACAAAAAGAAAAGCATGCGAAAACTGGTCTTACATTCTACCATAAAGGAGGTGTGGTGGCCAAAACTGTGACCTGACACAAGTTGGTAATAATGGAGATGCTATCTTTTTGGAATATCTCATGTGTCACTTTGTTTTATTTCTATTCACAGACCGGAGCAGCTGAAATGAAAGCACCACAGTGCGGGAACACACCTTTGATTTTCCCTCCCTCACACAATCATACATGCAAGGGAAGAGGCGGTGTGCGGCTTTATTAAATGAGAGCATATAATGATAACATCTACTTAATAAATGCATATAGACATCTACTTGACAGGTCGACGGCGCAGAGGTACCAGTATCTCCGTGACCAACGAGACAGGATCTAGTTTGGATATTGCAGTTTCATCAGGGTTGTTTTACAAAGCTCAGATGGAAGAGATGCCCTTGCTGCTACACTGGTATCTTTAATGCTGCCCTCTCTATCTCTCCCTTCGCTCTCTGCCTCTATTTAATTATGCTCTGTGAATTTTGGATTTTCCCTCCAGCATTGAAATGGAACGTTAATTATTAAGGTGTGTTTGTATAAATTATTATTGCTAACTCCAGGCATTTCTCACTCTCTGACAGACTCTGGCTTTCTTTCTGTCTCTTCGTCGCTCTTGCCCTGCTTCTAGCTTTTGGACCGTAGCCCCTCTTGCTCTCCTCCTGCTCTCCATTCTCCTTGTTTGTCCGAGCCGCTCCCTCCGTCTTCAGCCGCCACCTAACCCATCTCACTCAGGTTTCCCCCCCCCCTCTCCTCTCTTCATTCATGTTCGTATTCCTTCAACTGTCCAAGTCGTGCTCCTGCTCGTGCCCAGAACAGCTTTATTTTCACACAAAGCTACACGTTTACATCTGGGCTTTCGAACAAAGCTCTGTGAACGCAGTTTTGATCATTCAGAGTTTGTGGTTGCGAAATCATAAATCATTCTTCCTATGATTAGGAATGATTTCAAAAGCGCATTCTTCCATTAAATTGTTGACATCTAACTAATCCATCTGACTGAAGGCCTCTGCAAGGACAAATCTTTGAAAAAATTAGATATTCTTTGTGGTAGAGGTTGTAATCCATAAGTTCCCTCTTCCCTGTGGGCTACAGGTCATCAATACTGCATCATTTCTTTTATTTGCCATATTCTCATGGTCCACGGCATGTATAGGCCCATGTCCTCAGAGGAAACTATATGCGTTGCTGCTATCAGTCAGGGTTTCTCCAGCTATCTTTCGCACCATCCCGGCACCACCTGAAATCCATACCCATCCTCCCTCTTTCCGACCCAGCAGCATATCTATACAGGTGAATCCTCCTTTCCTATTTCCCACCTTCTTCCTATTCACACACACTCACCTATCCTCTGTCTTCTCCCCTTCCCTCCTGCCCCACCCACCTCTTTTTCTCCTCAGCTCTGTGTGTTTTGCTTCGGCACAGTAATTTTCCGTTTGATTTCGGAGGTAATGCATTTTTTACAAATCAAAGAGGAAGCCAGGCTGCCCCCCCCCCCCCCCCCCCCTCCTCTATCCATCTATCTATCTATCCATCTCTCTCTCCCTCTCCTTTCTTCGCTCCTGCTTTCCTCCCTGCCCAGTCTCCCGTTCTCGCCCCCTTCGGCCCCCCAGGCCAGAGAGGAGATAAAGGAGCCCCCATCATTTCCTTGTTAGTTTTGATTTGGGCAGCACAGGGCTTTCAAGTTCCCCCCATCACCCCCAGAAACATTATAACTAGCAGCCCAGGGAATACAGTTCCTGATACGCACACACCCACACTCACACACACACACACACACACACTCACACACACACACACATGCACAGAGTGCCAGATGCAGACACTCAGATTGTAATGGACTGTAGAGTCTCAAACAGATATGGCACAAATACGCAGGCATTCAGGTAGCGATCGCACACACAGTGAGAGGCAGCACGCCAAACAAGATATGGAGCCCATAGATATTGACTGAGGCCCAAGCCCAAAGAGAGTGTGCACTTTTCTTTCACCGAGCACACAAGTGGACCGATAGGGGAAGAGATGTGGGCAGACAAAAAGAAAAACACACGCACACAAATTGTTTAGCCTGTTGTGCAAAACAAAAGGCCTCTTCCACACAAAAGTTCATCCATAAAGCCCGGAGTGGATGATGGATCACTCATTCAGCAGAGTGACAATAGTAAGCACACACAAAAGGGGCAGCCGGCACATCTGGCGACTACGTACAGTCATTTACATTACAGCTGGAAAACCTTCTGGTGTGTTTGTGAGTCAGAGAGTTTTGATAATTCATCTCGCCGGGGGCTTTGTGACAGATTCCTCTGTCTTCAGGACACAACACGAACACATGTGCTCAGGAGATCAAAGTAAAAAGGCTTTGCTCGTCGTGCAAACATCTAAAAAAAACACATTGGTGTCATGGTCAATGCAACCGAGTGATGAGGAAAAAACTGTCTCACAGCCTGATGAGCTCTGCTGGGGAACTGTTCACTTAGGGCTAAACCACCAAGCTGCTGGACATTAAGGGCTGTCGCTGCATTTTATTGGCCATCATCAAATCGACCTCCACATCTGGAGGACCGACGTGCTGGAGGACGGTGCAACACACGGCCAGGTGGAGGAGCCGGGATCCAGTCACCAGTTTCCTCTGAACTTTAATAAAAGTTTAGGAATTTAGGATGCGGCTTGTGTCTTCGCACATTAGAAGCTCCTTGTCCTAGGTAAGTTTTTTTTTTTTTTTTTAAAGGACATGGTTAAAGTAAGGTATCGATCTTAACCTACCAAATTCATCCTGCTCTGCCAAACAAAACGTGCTGGACATACCAACCACACATCCTTCTAAGACACTTCGCTTTTTTAAAGTTCAACTAGACAGAGTGAGACAAAAAGAAATTGTGTCCATCGGGATGAATAAAAAAACGTTTTGTCCCAGTTTCACAGTTTTCTGTATTGTGACACCATAAAACAGTAGAGACTCAAACTGTGTGAGAAAGTGCAACGCAGCTTTAAAGCGACAAAGTAAATTCCAGCCATAAGCTCCGACCAAATACATGTTAGAGTTAGGACATGAAGGTGTTTGTGAACTTTTAACTTGTAAGCTCATTATAAAGTGCACTAAATAGACATGAACAGCTGTCAGACTATTTTTATGCTATCTATTATGTTTGGGCCCATCAGCAGAGAGGTAGAGCTTGTGCAGCCTGGGTTAGTGGGCCACTGAAGGGAGTGAATAGGGAACTGTGTGAGGAATATACTTTAAGAGTGTTTTAGAATTCTGCAGAGTGACTGGGGTAGCAGAGGGAAGGGGGGCAGCTTGACATTCAGGCAACATTATGTCTCCAGTGCTGTCTAAAGAAGGAAAGAGTGATGGGTCGCGATATAAAAAGATAGAAAACTGTGAGAAACACGAAGAGTCTGGCCTCCCCGCTTTCTTCTTCCCCAAGATGAAACGGACTCTGTACATCTGTCTCATCTTCCTTTTTTTGGTTGCCCCTGAAAAAGGCCCAACTGAACTTTCTCCCTCTCAATTCCTTTCTGCTCGCCTCTCTCCTGCTATCTCTGTCTATCCCCCTCTCTCTGTTCCTCTCCCTGGTTAGCTCTGACACACTGGTCAGCCTCAGGGTGGAAGAACAGAGGGACTCTGCTATGGGTTTGTTAGAGGAGATGGAAAGGAGAGAGGAGCAACGAGGAGGGGAGAGACAGAAGTGAGAACGAAGAGGAGGAGGAGGAAGCAGGGAGGAGGGGGGGTTGCTCAGGGAGAAGGAAAAGACCCTGTCTCCAAAAGAGAGAAGTCAACATTAGATACATTTCTATCCCTAATGAGGCTCACATGTATACAAAGTAATACATGAGATAAAGGTGTACTAAAAAAATCACTATGAATGTCATTCATGGGAAGTATTTTGGATTTTTTTTCCGGTCCTAAGAAAATCAACAACTTTACCTTCAATTAATTTAACCCTAATTTAAAACTCACCCAAAACACTACACAGAGTGCAATGAAAAAGCACCAATTTGATTTAAAAAGTAAATAAATAAAAAAAGACAACAGGAATCAGACTGTGTTGTTCAGATGTGGTCTTCCATGCACACCTCTAAAATCTTATTGTGTTGGAGGCAAACTGACCACACTGCCGTCATTAAAACGCTGCAAGACAATTTTCTATATCGAGAGCGTCAAGCAGCCACCTTTTCCAAAGCTTTGTTGTCACATTGCGACTTTTGCAGCAGCTAAATTTCCACATGATCACTCCTTTGGAGCTCAAACTCTATACACCCATCATCCTGTCGTATGAGAGGGGGAGAAATCAGTGCTGCGGGTGTAATGGGAACAGGCAGCAGTGCAGCACTGTCAGTGTATTTAACCAAGATGTATAGTTACAGGAGCAGCCAGGTTCCCTGCCTGTTCTCCCACAGAGCGCCCATTACTGCACACTGCAGGGGCAAAACTAATACCCAGTCCTCCGCGCCCAGACAGGCTATCATCTGACAGGAGCGCCAGGCCAGAATTCCATCCAGTCAAATTCAGTTTGAGAGATGCACTGCAGTAGTGGTATCGCGATTGTCAGGACGCTGTTTTGACCACAGTTTTCTTTTTCTTTGTCTGGTCACCGCTGAGATAAAAAAAAAGGGGAATAGAGACCCAAAAACGAAAACAAAAGAAATCTCGAGCACCCAACCGTGAGCGAATGGGAATTATTTAGCAGGTATATGGAGTAGTGCTCGGAAAATAGTTGGAGCATTAGGGCTGAGTCTGTTCAGCTGACATGTTGGTTTCAGGTTTATTCTAAGAACATCTTTCCCATTTGTTTCAAGCCCATCATTATAACACTACCTCAACATCTCCATGTCATTTTAGGAAAAATATCATTCTAAAACTACATGTAAATGTCTGGAAAAAAATTATTACAAACAGGAATATTTTAAATTACTTTTTTCCAAGGTATAGAAAAAAACATGTCTGTTATTTCAAGACAAGACAATTAATTTGAATCTATTTCACAAAGTATTTCTAGCAATAAAGAAAGAATATAACAGTTCTATTTTTTTTCTTTTGGAGAAGAAGGCTCATGAAAAGTGCTCACTGGAGCCTCTAATAAATAAAGGCGCCCGCTTTTTCAGGTGTCCATGAACTCCAACAAGTTTAAGGGAAGGTGAGTGATGATGAGGATGTCGAGCGCGTGAAACGGTATTAGTATGATATAGAACGCTGGCCTTAAGAAAATAAGGAAAAGAAGGGGAAAAAGGATGAAGAAAAAGTATCAATCGATAGGGTTAAATTATTCATCGTCATTAATTATCGATCGCTCTCCGCTGCCGGCTCGTCCGCCTCGCGCCAGAGTTGAAAGGAGGGAAAGCGCGCTTTATTAAAACCGGCTCGAGCCTCATTGTTTCATGTCCCGCGGCAAAGAAAAAGCTCGAGTTTGGCTCTGCCCGCTCCAGTAGGAAAATATACACTCGTGCACGCGCGCACACACACACACACACACACACACACGCCCTGCTCCACTTCCCTCCGATGCCTCTCCTCGCCTCACTTTGCCTCTTTCTCTCCTGGCGCGCGGGAGGAGCTTTGGGGAGCCTCGCGCGGTGTTCGCGGGGCGGCTGTGTCTCGCGCGGATCGATGCGGGATCAATGGCTCGCGCTGACTAATAGCCAGAGAGCGCCTTTGATCTCGCGGCTGAGAGATCAAAACCTGCGCGAGAGGGAAGAGGAATAGGAAAAGAAACTGCGCCGGCGAGCTGACCTTCACACACAAACACACACTCACGCGCGCGAGTACGCAAAAAAAAGAAGCCACGTAACCCACTCGCGAGCGCGGCTTTTAGGAGTCTGACTGCAGGATATCCTGCCAGCAAACAAGCTACGCTGAACCCAGCCATGCTCCGGACCCATTCCGAATAAGAGGGATCCTCCTCACACGCGCAAACACGCGTGCGCACGACTCCGAAAACGCACGCGCCCACCAGCGTGCTTCCTTGTTCAAGTTGTTGCTTTTTGATTTGGACTTCCTCAGACAAGGTGATGCAGCGAGAACAAGAGAACCATCTGTTGTTCCCAGCGAGCAGCCGCGTGTCCTGTGGGCCTAAAGTCACGCCTATAGAGGAACAGATGCGCGTGTGTGAGCGCGCGCGGACACTTGCGGTCGCTCGTGCCAGTTGTGTGTTAGAGGAAGCTGAACGCGCGCAGCCTGCTGAACAAATAAACGCCAGTTCTGTTTTTCTTTTTCAAAAGTGTCAGCTCAGAAGAGTCACCAAGTCTGGTTTTAATAAATCACCGGTGTCGTTTCACATTCAATTTTTTTTTTCTTCCTCTGGTCAATATCACAGGTCAACACACACAAAACTTTGCTGTTAGAAGCTCTATAGCTGATTCATAAGTTTGGCTTTGTGGAGAAAACACACTTAAAAAGTTTTTATTTCTATTATAAGATGGAATCTCTGCTGATGCAATGTTTGTGTGTGTCAGCCTGCTTTATCTTCTGAGACCTTTTGAGGGACACCTGAGAGGTTTGAAGAGGCCACTGCTCTAAATTAAAAATTTAAACAGCTCAACTTTGTTTGTTTTTTCATAATAAAATGTAGGTATGAATCAGATACATTAGGGCATTTCTGAGTGTGTCTGAGAAAGTTCTTCTCAGCAGACTTACCTTCCACCACACAGCGCTGTGTGACGTCACGCCACTGTCTTCATTTTCCACTTATTGTTCAAATCCTAACGATGAATGGCATCTGCATGCTGACTTTCCATGGAACATGCTGCATCTTTTTCCCCAACTGAACCGTTTCACCCACATTCTATTGTTCCAGTCCAGTTAAAGCTAATACACTGGCTAATTGTAGCAGATGAGCTGGGAACTGAGGGGCAGCACATTACACGGTTTCACTGTAACTTCAGATGCTCAAATGATTCTTATCAAGTCTGGGGCTTATCTATCTTTTTATTTTGGAAACAAAGCAATGCATAGGCTATGAACCAAACAAGCCATTAAATAAGTCCTTGTTTGATGTAGCACAAATCCTTTATTGTATTTACTTTATTTATTTATTTGCAATATTTGTGCCAGTGTTTGTGCCAGAGGGGAGGATCTGGATCTTCAAAGTGATGAGTTTTAGATCGAGGTGAGAAGCAGAGAAAATGATTGTTATCATTCTTAAACAAACAGAGTGAGCATGTGTCCTCACTACCAATTTGGAACGACTGCATTATTCTATGCACCGCAGCCCCTTGTTTTCCACACTTTTACTCTCTGCTCCTGTCTCTTTACTCATCCTCCTCACCCTCACTCAATCTCCCTCTTTACCCCCCCCTTCCCCTCTTTGGTTAGTGAGTTACTCTCTCTATCGCTCTCACTTCCCGAATTAACCACTCAAGAAGTCACCACCGACTCAATCAATAGCTCATACATAAACCCTGCTATAATCGCTCCCCCTGCCTTTCCGTCTGTCTGTCCCCTCCCGTTTCCTCGCACCTCTCCTCACCCCCTTTCACCCACGTCTCCTCACAATCCCCTTCTAGTCTTCCTTTGTCCCTCTGTTTTCCTCCAGGGAAAACGTGAAAACCTAAGACAACTTTTCCCCTCTTAACCAAACTTTTGTTACAGATTTGACGCTCCTATTGAAAAAATGAACAGCCCTGTCTGAGGAAGCCTCACCATTATCTGGACATATTTTCAATTAAGGGCCTTAAGACAGAGATGGCATATTCTAATAATGACTTCTGGCTTTGTTTTCAGAACCTTTGCGGCATTTAAATGCATTCTCCAAAAAAAAATGGCATCTCAAATCTAAAAAATATGAATACCGATTCCTCCCCTGAGCTTTCACCAATACATGTTTTTGTTTTATTTGAATGATTTTTGGGAAATTTCATCTTAATCAACAAAATGTGTAAAAAAGGCACCAACAACTGAAGAAAAAAAACTGAAGAACTTTACAGATCCACGAAAACAGTTTGAGACTCATTTAAAAGAAGATAAGAGTTTGGAATCTCAAGATGTTCGCATCACAATGCACTTATGCTTTAAGAGGAGAGTTCCCACTGAAGGCAGAAGTTTCACAGAGTGTAATCAAGGCCTCTCCCACTAACCACTGAGCCAAAACACACAAGGCCAACTAATAAAAAACCTCTGCATATCACTAGGAGTTTCTTTTTTCTTGACTCAGATTAGGAATACGCTTTAAAAAAAAAAGCTCTCCGACCCTATTTAATTCCATGATCTCAGACTGAGCGTTTTCCTCTCCTTCCTGATCTCCTGATGGACTCGGCTGTCGTCCAAGGTGTCTCCTGAGTCCAACAAACTTTCTCAGGGCGGTGCTGCAGAAACACAACACTTGGAAATGTGTCAACGGACTCCTAGAGCACAACACCTGGCTTTGAACACAAGTCCCTCAGAGCTGGCACAGAAAACCCGCCTTCCGAAAACCAAATGAGCGATGAGGCCGTCAGCTGGAAGACATTACGGCTCGGTCTGGACATCATTTATTAACTTCTGAATACTTGATGCTATTTTGGAGTAATTTCAACCTCCTTTGGTTTCACTACTGTACTCCTCTGGGGACTCGATATTTGTGTAGCTCGGCTCTAAAATTTATTACGGGAGCAAAGTAATTCTTTTAAGTGCAAGGGCACCATCAGCCCATGTTAGCGTGTCCAGCCGGAATGGGCCCAGTATTGCGTTAGAGCAAAGACAAGGAGACATCAATATTGCATTATCTCATGTTCAACTGTGAGACAGATAGTTGTTTTGGGGGCCTTAAAGATATTGTATTACCAAAGGAGATGCAGCAGCCAGACGCACACTCCTGCACAAGCATGCACAAACACATAAAGGGGGGGGGGGACAAGAATAACACACAGAGAATCTAAAAATTATAAGGCCTCTACACATCCTCTGCTCGTACCCCCTTCTCTCTATCTTTCCTTCTCTGTCTCTTCCCTTGCTTCTTCTCTGCCTCTCCCTCCAAAGTCTTTGATTCGGCCGTACGGTTTGATCTGCAAGAGAGCGAGTTTTGTAAACACATTTTTCACGATCATATAGCCACGGGCAAGGGGAGCGTGAGGAGCGGAGGAAGAAGAAGAAGGAGAGACGGAGAGAGAGGAGAGTGAGAGGGTGTCTGTGTGTGTGAGAGAAAGTGTGTGAC
>CAJRST010038888.1:6022788-6055038 GCA_907169785.1 Menidia menidia
GGGGGGGGGGGGGGGGGGGGGGGGGGGGGGGTTCTCCATAACACTCAGCGGCTGTAATGACTCGGTGCGTCTCTTGGCACTCGTTTGGGAATGACCTTATCGCGGCACGTCCCTGCGCGTGGTTGTTCCAAGGGCCTGCAAAATCCAAAATGAAATCCCATCTCATAATTTCACCGGTCTCAATTAAAGCTATTTGAAATGTACACTAGAACTTCGCCCTTCTAACGCACGCGGTGTCCTCGGGGTTATCGGCGCGCAGAGCGGATCCAGAGGACCAGAATGCTGCGCGGCGGGAGGCTTTGCTGTCTTGTTATCGATATATGAGAAGCTTGCTGGAAAGGATATTGACCGCACTAACTAGCCGCACTTTGATCATACGAAATTGCTTTCCAGATGACATCACATTAAGGATAAGAGCATTTTTTTGGGGATGGGGGGAGATCAAAATATCCTCTAAATTAAACCCACCTCTCGCACCTGATAGAAGATTCCCTTTCAAATGAGACGCAGATAAAGAAATGCAAAAACCTCCATACGTCCACTGTCTTCATAAATTAAAGAAATGCAACAGTCTTTCCCCAAAAGAGAAAGGACATAAGACGAGGATCAGAGAAAAATTGAAAACGTGAGCTGGATTTGCACCCATAAATTTTGCTTCTTTAATCTCCCACTCCCAAAAACTCAGAATTCGAACAGTTTCTTTTATGAGACCATTAACTTAAATTACAGTTATTGTTTTAATATGCACATTTCTGCTGGTTGATTAAAAATACTGTTTTAATGTTTTCTGTACTTTTATTTCTAAATTTAGTACATTTATTTTTCAAAGTAGCCTATACAAGCAAACTTTCATTTAAAAAAAGAGTAATTTCTGAAATATCTAATATCTAACTGCTGCACAAGATCAAATACTGGTAAAATACATATATACGTTTATCTTTTATAAGGCCTGCAGACCTTGTACCTTGTATAAAAGTCTGAGCTGAACTGAATTATAACTGAATAATAAAAAAAATGATAATAATACAGGAGATGCTGAAGTAATTTTTTTGTCATGTTCATTCGATTAATTTATAATAAAATTATATTATAATAAAATAAAATAAAAAATAATGATAATAATAATAATTATTATCATTATAATTGTGTTCAAATCTATGGTTAAATATTTGATTAACTTCTCATTTTTACTATAATAATTCTTTGTCATTAATGTTCTGATTGTTCTTATTACTTTCTATCAGTCAAACGTCAACCTAAAACTACAGATATATTCAGGTTTCTTTCTGAACCGTTTTCTGGTAAATAAAAAGCCAAGAAGAGCTGAATTTACACGAAAGTGGACGGTCTAACAAGTTCAAGTCTAACTGGGCAGACGGGAACAGATCAAGGGGACGAGAATGAGTGCCGTGGGGAGAAAAGTCCCCAAATGCCACCTGATGTCTGAAATGTTTCAGCCTGCCATCGACAGCAGAAACCAGAGAAACGGCCGCGCGACGCAGTCCAAAATCTGATCCCACAAAAAGGGACTGAAGTGGACGACATCGGAGAGAGGAGGTTCAACACGTTGGCCTGAAAGATTTCACACACGCACACACACAATCTCAGCAAATACTGTTGAGGCCACCGGGAGAATTAAATAGAGACCCTGTATTTAAGAAATATTCATACAATAACAGTCGTTTTTTTTTTTTTTACTTCACTCACCCCTAATGATTCTGTTAATTACAATAATTGTTATTATTATCATTCTTCTTATTACTAAAATTGTTATATTAATTAATTTAAAAATATTAACATAAATCAGTTAATTTAATTTCTCTGGGTCACGCGCACGCTCTCGCGAGCACAGGATTCGAAACTTTTTGGGAGGCAGGCCGATGATGTAGCATAAAGTTATCCGAGAATAACTGACGCCAGAAAAACAACACCGGCTGGGGTTAGGGTGGATCCATTGATCGATCTCTTAATCTGCAATAGTTACATGCGTGTATTGATCTACAAACACTGTTTATCTGGAAATATACTGGCACAAATAATTGATGGAGTACACCCACGGCGCGCATAAATATGCATCAAAGTTGTAACGGAGCAAACACCTAAAAAAGGAGAGAAAAATACATATCAGGGAGAAACTGGCCATATCAAATAAAGATTATTCCAAATTTTTTTTTTTTAAAGTTGGACTCCGCACTGTATTGATGCACCCACTTCTGAAACAAACTCCCAGGCGAGTCTGGAAACACACACAAATAAGCAGCTTCACTCCTGCTGGAGAAAAGTTCCGCATTTTCCTTTGGCGAACACATTGACTGATGGTCATAGTCCACTTTAGTAGATTTTTGCTTCTTCTTAAGCTTTAAAAAAAGAGAAAGAAATGAAGAGGGAACTGCGTTTGATCGAAGCGGGGGCATAAACTTTTATAAAATACTGGAAAATCTTCACGCTCAGGCCTCAGACATTCTTTCAAAACGCAGCACGTCGAATGTCGATATTTGAACGTGCAACTGCAGATTTAAATCAATAAATGACAAGAATAACCATTTTGCAAACTACTATTAAAACTACAAAATGACAGCGTGAGTGCATGGGAACAAGTGCCAAAGATTGGACGTGTAAGCCGGCCGTGTCACACACACACACACAAAAAAAAGACTTTTTAAAATTTCCCATAAACAGACGGGTTGTGTATATTTGCGAAAGTATATCAAACAGGACCACGCTCACATCTGCACACAGATGCACGGAGCAGTGGGAGAGAGAGGGAGATGTGCGCCGGCTAAGGTCTCACACACCTCGCCGCGTGAATGGCTGTTTAATTGACTGATTGATACGGCGGCGTGGAGGTGAGAGCTGGACGCCTTAACAAATAGAGACATTTAGAGGCTAATCCGGGCCAACGCAGACAGCTGAACGTACAGCCGAGCCTTTCACACTCGCTCACGACAAACTCGACCATTAAGCACCTTCCCAGCGTGTGGGTATATGTGTGTAAAACGCACGAGCCACACTTCAACTTTCAGGATGTCCAAAACACTGAGTACGAAAGTATCCAAACGAAACCCTGCGCAATTACGCACGCAACAACTTTCCCCCCACCTCGCAATTCTTAAAAGCTCTGATAAAAGGAAAATAAATGTCTCAATAATGGGTCACAAAATCTGGAGAAAACTCACAAAAGCACAGCTCAACTTATTTTTTTTTCCATTAGAAAAATATATCTGGTTTAAGATATTTTCTTTTTAATCATAAAAATGTGCAAATAACTCAACGTACCTTCAATTGGATCTTTCGGAAGTGGGGTTCTCAATGGTGCTGTCAATCCACACGCACTCACTCTGTCGGCGCACCGAGGCAGCGACCGGAGAGGCAGCTCGACTACCAACCTGAACCCGGGGAGGAGAGCAGAGGGAGGGGGAGCAGGGAGGGAGAAGAGGAGGGGTGCATCTCTCTCTCTCTCTGTCTCTCTCTCTCTTTCTCTCCTTTCCTCCGTCTTCTCCGTGTGAGTGCGCGCGCGCGCGTGTGTGTAAGTAGTTAATTAGTAAATCCCCATTCGCTGTGCCTCGGGTCGGTTTGTTTTCCCCGGTCGACAAGCCGAGAGGAAAGAGAATTTGAAGTAGGATTCGACCCGTTTCCGCTCCTGTATCTCATATATGAGGCTTGTGAGTGTGCCGTGCAGCGTTGTGTTTGTGATTGTGTGCCTTTTCCCCCTTTTACGGCAATCTTTGCTGCCACAAGAAAAAGCCCATTAACGACATTGAAGAGCACCAACAAATGCAGGCCTGACACCAAAACTTGCTCTCCTTAAACCAATCTCTTGTTCCCCAAAGAAAGTGGACCCTTAAGAGAGTTTCAAGGGCCCATGCAGGAGGGATTCATGCGCATGTGTGCTTCCTGTGGTCCTAGAACTCCAGCCATTGTGATTTCCTGCAATATTGCCTTATGTCAATGAGTATAAAAGAAACACCTAAGTGGAGCAACACTTTTCTGACTTTAGGGACCATCATCAAGGAAGCAATTCCCAACTGTTTTCAACTGGGCTGAAGAGGTTCATAGAACTTATGCATGACAAAACATGCAAAGCAGAGCGGAGCCCGAGCCTTTGTGCTGGTAAATTGACTCCATTCTTAACTCAATTTAATTATTCAATTGATCCCCAATCAGCAACTTAATAATCAATTAAGTAAACCAATGAAACCCAGTTGAGCGAAGAGAGCCGAGGTCTATGACAAGGGAATCAAGAGAAAGAGGTGGAGAGGAGGGCAGAGATCGAAGGTTCAGAAGAGGAGGCTGACAGTGGAGGGAGGGATGCCGGGCTGGGATGCAGCGTAAAGCTGAAGTTGACACTGGAATAAGGTCACAATCTTGACTTGTACCATCAACATTTTATGCATACTCTGCAAAAGGGTCTCATTTTTAGACGACCACTCGTTTTCTCATTTGCCACTGTTAGTCAGGAGTACTGCAAAAGTTTGACAGGTGATTGACGAGTAAATGGTGATGACTTTTATTTTTTTTCTGCGATTGTCAGAAGATCTGGTTATTCTAATGTTATGCTCATAGAGAATTGTGAACATGTTTCTATTAAAGGCACAAACTTAGTCTTGGAACATAACTAGCGTTTGGCTTTTGTTTGAGCCACTAATTTTTTATTGGAATCCACAAAGAAAAGTTTGTCAGAAAAAGCTGGACTGATAAACGGAGCATGACCACTACTGCTACTGGTCACAGACGCTGCCAAACACAAACCACTGCACATGCACAACAGCCCCACGCACCTCTTCACCGCCCTCTAGTGACAGCCTTTTGCTCTCAGCCTGCCGTCTCTGGTTGTTAACCCCCGTGTTGGTGAAGCCATCTGTTTCCAAGTCCTTGCCCTGATTTTTTTGGGGGGTCATATCACAAAATGCTACACAAACAGCGCATTCGCCTACGTGTAAAGTTATGCGTTTGCCTTTTGTCTTTCATAATTGACGTCAGCGTCTGGGTAAGTTGTGAGCAGAGAGTATCAGACACTCACACACTCAGCAGATGAAAGCTTTGCCAATATTCTGAATCCCGGGAGAGTCGTGGCAATATTGACGTGACTATTGGTGTGTGTGTGTGTGTGTGTGTGTGTGTTTGTGCTGCCAGTGCATATCAGTATTTGTGCATTTATGTGGTGTTTGTTGCATTTGTCCATGCCACAACTAAAATCTAAAAGGGCAAAAGCACACACAGACACACTGAAACATGCCAGTAACCTCTAACCAACTGGTGTAGGTTCAGCCTATTGCCCCCTCCCCTGCTGATCTCTGCTCGGCAGCTGGAACGTCTGAGTGTCTGACACCTGGGAGGTATGTGTGACAGAGTGGGGAGGCTCTGGAAGAGGATGAAAAACTGACCTATCACATCCCCATTGACTGAGTTAATTAATATAAGTAGAGCAGGGGATTCTTAGCTCACTTTTCACTGTATGGATTTGTTGTCTCTTCACATTTGGTATGTTTTATGTCTATTCAATGCAAACTCAATGTGTTCCGTCCTGCGGCGCGACCATGACAGCTAATTTTGGGATGTGAGGTGTTTTGATGGGACGGATTTTAATTGCAGCACAACACAAGGCCTAGATGTGACTGACTGATATAAAATCTAATGTGATGGATGTCACACTGCAGCGGAGAGAACTGTTAAAAGGATAAAATTATATTTCAGCTTGAGTCCATACGTACTTGGTTCACTGCTTTCTTTGGAACCAGTAAAAAAAAATATTTTAGGAGATTCAAAGAGTTGGCCATTGAATAAGAAAAAATGGATGGAGGCCGTATGAGGAATTCACCAAACACTCTTAAACGCTCTCTTCTTTGAGGGTGAAGGACAAGAAAGGGATGAGTGTGTGTGTGTATTGGGGGGGATGAGGGCAGGGACTGACACAAGCGGGACAGACAGGAAGACAGGCAGTAGAAGGTGGGAAATGCAGAGAAAAGGAAGGGAAAGAGAGCAAGAAAGAGCTCCACTGCCTAGTCTTAATCTGAGCTGTACTGATCAATAGCCCATTTCCCATTGTTGCCAGAGCTGTTCGATCGCTACACCACGGAATTAACACACCCACTTTAATCTAGGGGGAGAGGAGAGAGGGGAGGGAGAGGAGGGGGAAGGGAAAGGAGAAAAGAAGGGGGTTAAGGGGGTGAGTGGGGAGCAGCTGTGGAGGCATTCTCAAATGAAATCAAATCTAATTGTTATCACTGTAGCTGCTGCACTTATTACTACCATCGTTCCAATTACCCAAAGACCATATAGCTATTTTTTTCCTTCTTCTTCCCATACCTCGCGTCAAGCGGTGTAAACTGGACATAAATAATCCGCATTAGTGTTAATTTGTTTCGTTTTGCCAGCTGTAGATTGGATTGGGCTGCGATTGTTGAGGCTGGTAACAGGAATGGGGTCAGTGGTCAGCTACATGATGGCTGAAGCCCGCTAGTATCAAGGTGTTTCAGATCAAATCACCTGCGATAAAGGTGGGTCCAACAGGGTTCCACGATAAATTTGTTTTCAGATTGTACGGGCGTTCTTTCTGGATTAGGTTTTTGGCATCAAGATTGGCTATTTTCAAAAATAGGTCTGGACGCAGAAGACACTGTTTTCACGCATGCACCTTGAACCCAGTGAGATTCTTTGGGATGTAGTGGAGAAGCTTTCATGTGTGTTAGATTCTACCTACATCAGTGCAGGGCAGAAGTCTGAACAGAACCGAGTATTGTGACGTGAGCTTGTTCAAACAATGCCACAGTGAAATCATATCATGAAGTCAAGTAAGAGTGTCCAACAAAGTTTGACGGCATGTTGTATTTCCTTCTTCACCAAGAAATTAAGCTATTAAACTACAAAACTGTGTTCAGGATCATCCAATCTAGAGTTCAGTTGAGATCTGTTCTGGTGGCATCAATCACTTTTGTCCATAAAGGATTACATACTGCGTCATTTAATGTGTGGAAACTTAATTACTTGCCTTTTTAAATGCAATGTAGGGAGCTTTTCTTCAGGGGTGACTTTACTTTTTGTTCCCTGCTGAAAGTACCATACATGCTTTCTCCTTAGTGAGTAGCCAGCCCTGACGACAGTTTTGGTTGATGTGGTCACTGATTGAACTGAACTGTGTATTTGCACGTTTCAAGCAAAGTAGAAATAAAATGTAACATTGTCTTTTTAAGTTTTGATGACTCAAAATACATCAAATTTACCCGATTATAGTTTAACAGATTTTGAACGGATCTATTGACAAATCTTGAAGGTGAAATGAACATTATCTGCATAGATAAGCCCCCCAGCCACCTTACATTTGTCATTTTGAGTAAGAAGTGAAAAATGCTACACAGTTCTCACCAAATATGAGAACAGAGATTGCTTAATTTCAGTATATCTGTTTCTACAAAATGACAACTTGCTGTTTCACTGCACCCTCTGTCTAATATAAGGTCATTTAAGAGGTATAAATATATATATCCTATATTAAACACATTTCGACATTATTGCATAAAAGCTACAGCTGAGTTTATTCTTTAACATTTCCATGAACTAACCATTACAAGTTCTGGGAAAACAACATTAAATTAGTAATTTATCAGGGATGCAGTGTTCTATGTACTTTATGGGCTGGTTTGTTTTTGCTGATGGATCTTAGGGCATCATGATATGTATAGTGATTACAGGTCGCTTCAATGACTGAAATGCAATCAGTTTAGTGAATAATCTTGTTTTCTCATCATATGGAGTGCAGGCAGCCCATTGAAAATCCATCGGCCACAGAAGCAACAAGAACCAACATCATTCTTGTACAGTCTTCAAACATGATGTGACATATACAGCTTTTGTCCAAATGAAATACATTATATGGAAGCTAAAGTTACACAATGTAAGCATGATGGCTTAAAGTATTTGAAAAAAATTACTTGAAAAAGACCAAAGTAGGAAGAATAAGGAAGTTGAGAAATATCAGTAAGCATGTTAAACAGCTAACAGAGGACCCACAGAATACCAGCCTGAAACCTAAAATGGGACAGTGCTTCAGTCAAAGCTGTTTTCTTTTTTTTTCTACAGTCAATAATTCTGTTTTTTATAAATCCCATTTTAGTGCAGCTGGTCAGTGGATGAAAGGAGCAATGGCAGACATCCTGGGTGGCTTGCATAAATAACTACTCTGTTGTTGGACTGCGTCTTCATACATTGCTTAAAGCGTCAATTGGAAACATTTAACGGCAAGAAACAAGGGCATGGAAGTATTTTCCAGCAGATCGTCATTCAAAATACTTTGCAGAAGTTCTTTTCCAAACAGTCATCTTTAAAACCAACGTTGGCACTATGGGATTCAGGATTATGACATAGATGTGTATTCATACCTTGGTCCCTTCTGATCCTCAGGGGTATTTACAGAAGACAAGAAGCCCTTTCACCCCAACCATTCTCGACACTTAAAACCATGAAGACATAATGGTTCATTTTGAGTTGCAGTGGTAAAGAAAAAAAAGAAAAAAAAGAGGAGCGAGCTGAAGTCTTTTCCTCTTTCACAGCAATGCACCCACAGTTTTATGCCTCCATTACCAAAGTGAACACTTGTGTTTTCTAAGTACAAACACTTAAGTTTAGCTGTTGTGAACTGTACTCTACAGCTTTAGGTACTGCCAGTGGCATCTTTGCTTGCCACCTTCCTCTGAGACAGCTTGAGGGGAAAACACAGCAGTCAAGCTCTTCCCTGCCACCCGAGGCTACCAACCAACTTTCCTTCAATCCATTCTACTTATTGTAGTCCTTTTGAAGTCATTTCATAACAGAGCAATTTTCTCGTTAGTGTCTGGCTTTAATTGTGGGTAATTAAGCGTGCTCGAGCAGTATAAAGAGCTCTGTTCAGAGGACTGGGTGGAAATTAGCTGTAGTTCAGCTGTGAAATATGGGGTTAAGTGGGAGACGGGGAGGGGAGAGGAGACAGCCAAGCGGGGTCAGTGGTTCCAAAACAGAGTTCATTCAGTCTAAAGCGAAAGCTGCTTTGGGTGTAGTGGAAGATCAGGAAAATGGCAAAAGCAAGAAAAAATAGTATAATCTGGACTACTAGACTACAACAAAAAGAAGCTCAGAGTTTCAGGGGGCTTTTTGTCGAGTTCAAGAGAAAAATAATGATGTGTGTGTGTAAAATACAGAACCAAGTAAAAGTTAGTGTGCAGTGCATCTGGCAGCATGTAAACAGTATTATGCACAAAGTCTGAGTTTGAAATTGATTTAAATGGTATTATCACTGGACACATAGTCCTAATACGAGTAGAAATGTACAGAAAATTAACCAGAAACAAAACAATCATAGCTTCAGTTTTTTGTTCAAATGAATCTTGGCCCGAGTATAAAAGTCTGAACACAAAAAAGTTATTGAGTCTATATGACTGTCATGGTTCAGGGTTTTTCCCCCCCCATTTTACTAGCTGCCTCCTTGGCTGTGACAATGTATGCACACAGGCAAAACCCTGGTGTGGCACTGTCTTTCACGAGGTGGACTTCACACATCGAGCCTTGATGAAATGAGCCACCTTACCCTTTGCATCCATTAATGCTTATATTTTAACCCCATACCAGTTATAAACGTCCATGTGGCCATAAAGCAGATGAGGAACGACTGGAGCCATTGACTGTACTGTCAAATGCTCAGTGCATTGGGAATAACTCTGAATGGCCCTTTATGAGTGCCACATCCCCCATGTGGAACCATCCCCACTGACTATAATGAACCTGTTAAAGCCTCTATAAATATCGGCTCCTGTGCTTAGTGATTGTTTGAATACCTCAGAAATAGACTGCAGTTTGCAAACAAGTGGCTGGGCGTAGGAGGTGGTGAAGCTAATACCTAATCAATGCATGGACACTCCCTTGCAGTGGTCCCGCTCGGAGACTTGATTCATACAAGGGCTGTGGATGTAATGTTGTTTAGAATAAGCACAAAAGCAAGCATATCGATTAACACATTAACAGCGTCAATAGGAAAAATTCTTTATGTAGGAGGTGAAAACTGCAGGGGAGCTGGGCTGGGGGGTGAAGCACATAACAGCACTGAGAGGAACATGACGTTGGATTGGCTCCAGTGAGGAATTCCAGCCTTAGTTTTTTTTGGCGGGGTCACTGCTCTTTTGCCGGGTGTCAAAAGCCCAGATTAGCTGCTGGTTTATGCTCTTCAAAACAAACACCCTGTCAGTAAGATACCTTTTGATGACCAATGTAAACATTTAGTTCTAAATTAAATGTTAATTATGGGCATCTTGGATGTATAAATGGCTTTGATAAAACTTGATGTTCTTAGATAGCATTGATTCACTGCAACATTTCCCGTATCTTATGTTCTTTTACTGTGCACTGTCCTGGAATCTTTTCACCAGAATGAGTATCTTAGACATTTTTATTTCAAGTCTAATTACGTGTATTTAAATACATATTTATGCTTTTTTTATCTCCACAGTTAACTGGGAGGAACACGGTTTTGTTCTCCAGTGACCTCCTTGTTCGCCATGAATTCATAAAACTGGCTTTGATTTGATTTCCACCAGAATATAATTGGTGTCCATCAACGTAAATCAATGGACAACATTCATTAAATCATTCATTCAAGTTAAATTAAAAGACATGGAATAATAACATAGAGAAAGGCGATGTGTTGCCAGGGTGCTAACTACCGGCTGCATTGTGAAGCCGCGGATGAGCAGCATCTCTGCATCTCCATTAACACGGCTATGGAGAGTTTCGCACACATGTATAAGGACTGTGATGGATGGTTCGCATTTTAGGTTCACCATGGTGAGTAGTTTTACAACCGTTTGCTTTCATTTCCTCATTCTTTCAAAGTATTAACCAAATAGCGTTTAACAACGGTGGCTGAACCGCATCGCACGCTGGATTTGAGGCATGTGTGAGATATTTTTGACCTTGTGCAACATGAACTTGAAATCAATGAAGAGGTCATGTTGACACTATCCACACGGGCTTACTGCGCACCTCCAACATCAGAGGGCGAGTGTTTGATAAGCAAATCACATGTTTAAGGATGTTAAATGCTATGATAAATGTAATTATAAATACTATATTGATCGGTAAGGACAACTCTAAGCATTCTTGTCCCTTTATGTAATGTAAAAAAATAGATTTCAACACATGATCATATTTGGGAATTTTCTTCACATATGAACAATAATCTGCTTTAAAAGCGACATGCTTAAGTAGGGATATTGCCTTTGTTTGGTAGCTGAAATTAACATTACGTAAAGACCAAAAACAATTTTAAAAAATCAAGCACATGATGAGTTCCTCAAAATCAGCCCACAAAGCTCAAAGCAACAGCTAAGAGAGTACATCTGTGGGACATCAAAGACAAGAGTCTCACTTCACTGCTCTCTGTGTTTGGGAAGGAGTTCTTCATATAACAAAGATAGAGTGGACCACCCCAGGCCACAGCAATGATGTTGAGACCTTGAATTGAATGAAATTCTCTTTTATCAGCCTCCACATGTTAGATTTGACCACATTTGATGCAAGGTCAGGGATATCTGAACAGTAAATGTGATATAGTTGTTACAGCAGTCTGAAAGACTGATCAACACAGGGATCCACAATATTCTTGTGGCGGAGTGCCAGCTGGAAGGACAAGGTTTAGAGTTTTTTCTGTTTCTCCTTGTAGCCTAAAAACTGTTTTATACTACAGTTGCCTTGTTGTAAAGGCAACATTTAGAGTTAGACTTCCCAACAGACGTCTTGTTTTGCACGTGGGCACTTTGACAAGGGTACCCACTCAAACTTGTAGTTTTCTGTTGGACAACTTTTTCAGCATCGTATGTCAAGTTTGTCTTCCCACCTCCCCTGCCCTGAGGTCCATCTTAAAACCTGGCGCCAACCCCACTTTTTAACACCCCAGAACCAGTTCACATTAAGGACGAACGCAAAACGTTTCCATAGAAAATCGAACATCGTTCAAATGTTGTTTAGGATCCAATTGGAGAACAAATGTGCTGCTTACTGAACGCTGTTCCACAACTCAGCGCTCCAGCGTCACTCTCGCCATCCACCGTTTCTGCGGCAGGTGCGCCTCTTTCCGTCTCAGCAAAGTGCACCGTGCCTCTCATGAGACTCATTTCTGCTAGATTCTCAATTATTAATGACATCTGTCTGTAACTGAATATGGAACTTAGGCGCTTACCTTCACCGAGGCACCTTTATTGACTTGTCCAGCAGTTCCTGCTTGGGTTGTTGGGAATCCTGTCGACGTGCGCAGAAGACAGATGGTAATCGCTCAATTCAAGAAATCGGACAGCGTATCCTTCCCTCTTGCATCAAACTACATTTGTGAAGACTTGCATCGACGGGATCTGTGAATGGCAGTGTGAGAGAAGAGCGGCATCGGGACGCAAAGAGGGAATAAAGAAACTGAGCAGGACGAGGAGGCGCGCAGGACAGCGGCGGGGGAAGAAAAGTTATCCTCCGAGCCTTAAAAAAGTTGACAAGAACAAGAGAGGCTCCACTGCGACCCGCAGCAGTCCAGACCTGCTCGGATTTTGTTTACACGAGCAATGCGGTCAGCGCGTGAAAAAGCAAAAGCAGGGAGAAGCGGTCAGGGGTGCGAGGGGGAAAGATCCGGGCGCGCGGGGAGGGTTGGGGAGAGGAGCGCGCGGAGGGAAGGGGGGAGGCAAAAGAGAAGGTGCTGAGGCTGAACCTCCACCTCACATCAGCCCGAGAGCATTTAAGTTTCTATCAGCTGCAAACCGCCTTTCTCCACGTGTTGGTGTGGACGAGAGCCTGGAAATTGACCTACACAGTGGAGAGACCGCACCTGGAAAATATATGTAGACGGGAGGTGGCCAGAAAGCGGATCGATCGGGTATAATTTTGTCCGAAGTCGCGGGAAAATAAAGTTCATGGAGGAATGAAATTTGAAAACAGATGGCGAATACCGTCGCCCCTAAATAAGATTCGATCTTCGGGAATGGAGTGTAGATAATATTTGGTTGGACGTTTGATGAAAATGACGGATTTTTCATTTCGGACAGGTGGGGGTAGATGGAGTGAGGTGGGGGCGGCGCGGAGGTGGATATGATGTGTCTGGGGGCAGAAACTAAACTTGGGAGGGGAGGACACAGTGTTTCCCCCCCCCCCCCCCCACCCCCTTTAGATTCTCCCGAAGATCCTAACCCCCTTTCTTCATTTGCCCCCATCCGAACACACAAGACCTCCACACCTCCCCTCACTTTCCTCCATCCCTCCCCGCAAAGAGGGGCCGTGGGTGAAGGGAGGTAAAGGAGAGAAAACAAGAATACCAAATAAATGAGAAATTTTCGTACAGGCCCCGCTTCCGTGCGTTCCATGCTAGCAATAACAATTAAATATCGACCGCTTTCCCGGCCGGAGAGAACCTGAGATACCCAGAGACTGCCAAGTACCGAGACCCCCCCTTTCCTCCCCTCAATTTCTCTCCATCTTCCACATATGCACTCACTCACTCCCTCATTCTCCTCCTTTTCTCGTCATCCCCTCCCTATATACCTCTTTTCCTTCTAATCCAAGTCCATCAGGCCAATCTCTTCTAATTTGGTGTATCTCATTTCTCTTGATTCCGTCCCACAGCCCATTTCAGCTCCACTTTTATCATTGCTGATTTGGGGTGGCCTCTCGGACACACTCCCATTTTCTGTCAATACCAGAGGACTTCCTCACACCATGTATGTTAGTTTATCAAAATCAATTATGGGATTGAGATTCCTTCCATTTGCCACCAACATGTTTGAGAAAAATAAAGGGTAACCTCCACTTCTGCTTCAGACTGACCGGCGTTGAGGTTTTTAAGCGTATATATTTGTTTTCTAAGAGAACCTGTGATAATGAAGACACCCAGTGACTCAATTGTGTTTTTTAAAACTAAATCTAATTAAAAGGAGCACAAATGCATGACAAATACAAGTACAAGTGTTTTACAGGCAGTTCAGAACTCATCAATATGAAAAAACTACATCAAGTTCACCAGACTGGTCATTGCTTATATGGACTTCAGTGACTTTGTGGTTTTGTTTGTATAAGAAGCTAACATTTGTTGCTACAAGACTAACAGAAAAATCTTGAAGAGGAAATTAACCATCACTAAACACAAAAACACTGAAGGTTTTTAAGCATGAGGTGCTAAACTCTTTAATACTTTATTTCCTTTTGTGGGGAACATATTTTGTTCAGTGGCAGCATTTTATGGTAAATGTCCTAGTTCTACTGCAAAGCCCTTAAGGTCATTGTGAAATTGCAATTTTTGATGTCAAGCATGATTTCTCTGGGTGGTAAAAGAATGTAACTTTGCAGCATTTATCTCAAACCTTGTATGGATTCTTCTGCAATGTGATTACCTATAATCTACTGCTCTATATCCAACAGGGAACAATAGGGGTTTCAGACTTTAGACCAGAAGACAAACAGGTTGGCTCCATTCCTCTCAAACGACCTCTTTTTCTGTTGATTGACGGGTCCCTGAATTTGTGCTGCTCGTGACAAGACTGCCAGAGAAGTGGAATTATGTTGGATTTATGAGTCCTGAACAAGTCAACTTTCCAAACGAACTGCACAACTATCAAAAGTTTCTCCATCATTGTCGTTGTGTGTTCTCTCACTCTTTATATTTTTTTCCGCCTCAGAACTTCTCTCTGCTCACACCAAAACCATTCAATTTCTATTTATCTGACACCCCCGCAACCCACCCAGGACTATGCACACACACTCTCCACTTCTCCAGATGTCCTCCTGTGGCCATCACCTCCCTTCAGCCTCCCTCGTCTCTCCTTTTTCACACCTCTCCGCATATCCTCTCTCGCTATTAAAACCCATTCTTCCCCTGCATGTCGCCCTAATTCTCCATCCTGGCGCCTCTTCCCTTTTCCTTATACTTGCCTCCACCTCGTTATCTCCCCATTTGACTTTAATTAGTTAATGCATTAATTATCTACGCCCCAATACCTGCACCATTACCATAGCCTCTCCTCCCGTAGCTCCCCCTGAACCTCACCCAGAGGCCTCCGGGCTGGAGAGGCTGCACGGACATTCAAGTGCAGCCGTGCGTCCGCACAGACACCACTGCTCTCTCCTGGCTTCTTCTTCTATTTATTTTTTTTTCTAAAAAATCTTACCCCGTGGCTCTTTTTCACTCGATTTCTCGCTCTTCCACTCTTTGCCCCCTACCTATTTCTCCCCCCACCCGAAGTCATCTCTCTCCCCCCCGTCTATCTCTCCACTGCCCCCCTATAGCCCACTCTTCTTTCTCTCTGTGTGCCTTGCAGTCGCCTCTGCCGGCTGGTCTCTCTCCCCGGCGACGGAATTATGAAAAATGCGCCCATCGACAGAGCGCCTCAGCTTCGATTAGCCGAGATGGGACATGACAGGCCGCGATCAATACTTATACCGTCCTATAACGTGTCAACTAATGAATCAATCTCGGCTAAATTTTCCATTTTTCAAAAGCCGACGCGAGAGACTGGAATATCCTCTTTTGTAAAGATATTATTATCGATTTCGTCGGCAATTTGACATCGGGGGTAGTTAATTCCACTCTAGAATAAAATTGAAAACACTTGAGATTGAAGTGAGAGAGGGAGTGAGCGAGGGGAGAGGAGAGGAGAGGAGAGGAGGGAGGCAAGGGCAGGCAGGAGGGGAGGGGGAGGCGGCTGTTGACTTGATAAAAGAGAATGGGAAGATAGAAGGAAGGGGAAAAGGGGGTAGGAAGAAGAGATAGCACTGCTGCTGTTGCAGAGACAAGACCTGTCTAGCTATCTATATGCAGACTTTTACAGTCCCAGTAAAGCCAGTCCAACCACCTTGCAATAAAAATAAAAACATACATTTGAAGTTAATCCTGCTCTATTTTTGGTCACATGTTTTGAAACAACTGCAGTCCTTTCTGTTGCCATTTCCTGATGTTTTGGTTCAGACAAGCACAGAAAAAACACAGAAAACAAAGTTTTTTTTGTCATACAGCATTTTTTAAATGAATGCCCGTGCTTGAGAAGACGTTTCATAATTTAAGTGATGGACTGTGGGATCAATGGCCTGCTGAGATGATAAGTGAGATGCTTGTGTGTCTAGTTTTAAAAGTAAAATGAAGTTAATGAAATGACAGCGGGATTAGAAACGTGCATTACGACATCAGAATGTGTCAGACTTTCTTCACAGTTAAAATCATCAGCGGTGTGCATGCGTGCGTGCGTGTGCCAGCAGAGATGAGAGGCAAAGAGTCAGCACGTATGTCAGAGTGAAATATAGATGGAGGAGGCCCGTGTGTGTGAGGGTCAGCGAGGTGCAGTGTAACTGTCGACAATCACAGCCTTATTTACCTGTCAAAAACACTATCATCCCACACGGCCCCAGCCAAGCAATTTCTCCTGTCTCTTCCTCCCTCCTCTCCCTCATGCTCTTTCTCTCCCTCTGTCCCTCTCTCTCTACCTCCAATTACAACCAAGAGGGCTATTTCTCTCTCGGACAAAAACACCCCACACAAGACCTCCCTCTCCTTTCCGATAGCCCCTTCTCTCTCCCCAACGTTCCCACCCTTCTGTCTCTTTTTTTTTTTTTACCCCCACTATCGCCTGTTCTTTTCCTCAGCTGAGAGCTGCAGAGTGGAAATGAACAAGCTGTAAACACACACCACTTATCACAGAGTATGCTGTTGTGTATTTGTTGGCAAAGGCTGGAGAGGTGAGGGCTGTGGTGTGTGAGGCCAGAGGTGTCGGCTGCCCGACCAGACCAGCAGACGTGAAATAAAGATGCACCACAGGTTGAGAGGCAGTTTGATCAGTGCACTGCTGGATGCTCCGAGCATCCTCGTGCTCTAAAACTGCAGCTACCCAAAATGGAAAGGATTTCAGAGTATTCTGAATTCAAATCCATTTTTATGATAACACAATGTTTCATGAGACTCTCAGTCCCTAAACAATAAATCCTCCAGTAGTCTACATTGTTAAAAAAAAAAGTTAAAAACCAGATGATCATACTCTGAAAACCTAAAAGTTTAATATAGATAAATAATTTGAAAATGACTGACCTTTTAGAGACTAGAATATAAAACCTTCTAAGTCTACTCAATAAACAGAATTAAGATGGACAGGTTAGAAATTCAAGCAAAAGTTAAAGGTAAGTAAAAAGGTTTCTGTCAGGGCGGTGGGTCTTGAGGGAGGACTCAGTCGCGGAATGAAGGGGAAACAAGGTTTATTGTACAAACAGGGTGAATGTCCAGACAAAGTACAAAACAAAGCTGTGGCAAACTGTGGGCAAAGTATCAAAGCAAGCAAACAAGACTGTGGAAAAACTATGACAAAGTAACAAAATAAAGATTAACAAGACTATGACAAAACGTGACTATGACTGTGGCAGAACTATAACGAAACAAACCTGGCGTGGGGGTGACGACGGACGAAAGGACAAGAGACAAGGCAAGAAGACAAGACCAAAAACACCAACATTTCCCCCAGGTGTGACAGTTTCAAAGCATAAATAAATTCCTCACATATCCTCCTGATTGAAAACAAGCAGTTTGGTCTTACTTTAGGAAAAACAGATTGAACAGCTGTGCATGCTTTAAGGTGGCCTAACCTGTGACTGACAAGCTACAAACCTATGTTAAAATAGGTCCAGAGACACTGCGGCATACATGAAGGCAGCAGGTGTAGGCACAAAACTCATGGTTGGGGGGACACCCCCTCTATAAAGTATTGTAATGCAGGTAAAGATTCCCTATGAATGTTTCTGCAGCTCAAAACTTGGGGTTTCAAAAATAATACAATGAGATGACAATAGTATGAGCCCCAAACTCAAGACTTCAAAACAGTAAATAAAACAAAAACAGACGGTGTCCTTTGCTGATCATCAATACTGAATGGCTTCTACTTCATTACTTACAGGATATATTTTCTTTCAGAAACGGGACCAGAATCTTGGAAATACAAATGTTTTTCCATACAAAACTGGAAAACAAAAACACTTTGAGGCCGTGTTGTAGTGCTGCACACCAGCTGCCTTAATTACATTTTTCTTTGAGTCAGATACTGCTATTGAAAAACTAGCAGTAAAGTGCTGCAGCATAAAACAGCATGTTATATTTCTTTATTAAGGAGCGACAAAAACACAGAATATTTCCAGGTAAAAAGGACCTGCTTTCACACCACGCGCTCATCTGTGGCAGCGTACGCTTGTCAGTGGCATGACGGTGGGCCAGCAGATGTAAAGTGGATTTGTTAAGGGAATTATCTATGATTGCGGAAGTAATTATGGTTTTTTAAAAGAACGTAACCAGCAGATAAGCAGCCAACTGTATGACACTGAAAGACTAGAACAGCTGTTCTGCTGTCTGACTGAAAAACCACTCAGAGGAATTTTGCTGATACACGACAGATGTGGCAGATACTTGGGTGGCCTTTTATTTCCTGAACAGAGGCGCATACACATGTACACGTGCACGAGCCTTCACACACACACTCACACACACACACACACACACACACACGCACACAGACTGATGGAGGAGTCGCCTGTCTTCCTGACTGGCTCTGTGAAAAGGCCATCTGACAAAGCCATTAACAGGGTGGTGTAATGCCTGTGTCTGTAGAGAGCTGAGCGACACAAAACGACATTTGTGGGCACTGCCACGACAAGACGTGCTGTGACATCTGACTGACTGGCCAACCGACTGGACACCTGGGCTGACGGACAAATGCAGACAGACACCGACACCAGAGACTCAAGTGATGGAGATAAGAGATGGTTTGAGGATTTTGCCATACAGAGCGAAGACTCGCATGTTCTGTGAGGTTCCGTGATATTTGCACACAGGAACGGGCCAGTAAAACCTCACAAACTTTACTGACATTCAAACTTGGAGTTTTTCCAAGTGTTGCTCCGCTGGGGTCCAAACAGAGCAGGGGTCTTTCGGAGTCCCTTCACTAGCAGTGGGTCGCATTTCGATGAAAATGACAGGGAACTCAGGGGTTATTTTAAGAGTCCGGCTCATAATGGATGCGCCCACATAAAGACAGGGAGCTGGAGATCAGGGCAAAAAGAAAGCCCGGAGAGAATTGTGAAGTGGGAGACGGAGAGAGCAGGAGAACATCAGAGCAGGAGAAGAGAATGATGTTGGATTCAGAGTGTGTGTGGTGTAGTGTGTAGAGCCATGGCAGCAGGCAGAGGCAGCTAAGCAGAACCAGCCAGCCCTCACAAACCAATCAGGCCTTCATTAGGCTGGGCGGGAGGGATCGATGGCCAGCCCGCATCAATTAAACAGCACCCACACCTCACTATATATACACACATACCTTTTCTCTACACTACCAGCACCACCACACGTACACACCTTTCACACACACTATTGTTAGGTTACAGCGACACATATGCACACTATAAAGCACCTACACGACAATGAATTACCCCTCTTTTTCACTCCAACTGTGTGAAGTTCTGTATTATTAATGTCAAAATGCGTACATACACTATATTACAAATGCTTTTAACATCTCTGTAAATGCGTTAGTTTAAAACCACTTGAAGAAAGGCAACTAATATAATTATCCATGAATCTTTCTCCAATGTCGCCTCAAGTTAAGACAAGTTGAAAAAAATACTCCATCCATAAAATCCTTAAAAAAATATATATCTATGTGACCATTTCTTGACTGCACATTTCAGTCTGCAGTAGCACCGTAACCTGTCCGTTCGCCCTTTCATCCCCGACTTGCACTCACAACATCGATAACACCCAATTACACATAAGCTCACACATGGTGGGCCCTGAAAACACACAATTACACGCGCTCCGGACACACTTTTTATTAACACTCAATTACACATGTGCATAAATCACTGCCGAACCGTGCCGCCCTGGAGCTGGAGATTGCCAAGCGAGGGACGGATCATTTTCTTTTGCCACAACTGTCACAAAAGGGCACCGAATATTTAGAGTAAAGTCCAGTGCACAGGAGACAGAGCTTCTCCCAAATCCACGGCTGTTCTTTTCCGTTTTCGTTTGGGGGCAAATGAACACAAGGGTTCCCGTTTTCGTAAAAATGCAGGTTAGCTCTGTTACCCATCGTAGTGCACCAGAGTCCCTCTGATTTCTGCCGTGGGAGAGTTTTTCTGTTTTATATTGATTTGAAGGTAAGGTTTAGAGTTTTCTCTTTCTGACTCGTAACCTGCTTTAAGGATTATTGAAACGCATCAGTTCGATAAAGGTTTGATGTAACACTGCAAAGGCCACTTTACTTATTCATATCACATGTGGGATGTGTATGTATGTATTGTGATTGCATTGTAATGTGACTGCATTGTAATGTGACATAGGGCATTTTCCGCTTTTTTTCTAACTTATTATTTAACTTATAAAGAAATCTTATTTATATTTCTTTTTTATTCTTATCCATTATTTCTTTAAATTGTTTTCTTATTTATTCTTCCAGGAATCAACTGGCAATGATGACAAACTCAAGTTTCAATTTGAATACTTTCACCAATTTCAGCCATGTTTTGATTTTACATCAATCGAAAATACATCATTGCATCATCTAGATGTTTTTTGGGTTTTTTTTTTTAATTATGAAGTGCTACTCCACATTCTAAGTAAGCTGAAGCCACGCAAAAATAATTGACCGACATCAACATATGCATATCAGTGCTAAGATTTGAAATTCACAGCCAAATATGGAGGAAAGTCACAGCGCAGAGGGAAAAACCAGGGTGGTGAAAATATTCAACTCTAACATAAATGTGTCTGTATTAGACTATTACCGGGCCACGCTTCCTGAGCCCCCTGCGTCACCTGCTCGCTGTGGCATTGACACGTCAGTCTCCCGCGGCTAACACAATGTGACAGTGTTGAGATTATAATATCTGGCCCGCATTATCGGGCATTAACGCCATTACCGCGCCCCACCCGCTCAGGTGGGCCAATCCGGGATAGAGAGGGAGATCAGGAAATTGAAGGAAGGCGGCGTTGAGAAGGAGGGAGGATGATGATGATGGGATGGATGGATTTGAGAAAATGGAAAAAGCAGTTTAGATTCGGCAAGACTGTAGAGGAGGTGGTATAAATATCTGAAAATCAAATGGGGAAGATACGGCATTGCAGGAGGATGCGTTCAAGGAGGAACTGTGGTTTATTGTGTAGGTGGCAAGTAAACCATTTACTGAATAATGATGATGAAATCTGCCATCCGCATTACCAGAGCACATAAGTTTGTGTGTGTGTGCTGTGACAGAGGAGGTGCCGCTGCGTGGTGTAATGACAAAGAAAAGGGAAAGAAAAGGAGGCAGCCCAATTGGATAAAGCTATTCTAATAATGAACAGCTGAACAAGCACCATCACTTCACATGATTTAATATTTACACCATGCCACGCCTGGTTTCATATTACTTTTCGAGGGCCTTCATTTGTTTCACCCAAAGAAAACACTTCTATTCCACAGCCTTGTTGTTTTAATTAAGGAAATTAATAAATAAGAATAAATTAATGTGGCCTGCTTGCCTCCTCCTGAACCCCCCCCCGCAGAACAGTAGTGAGCAGTATCGCATGCCTCCCACTTTTTCGCCTGCATGGGATGTATTTGTGTGCCATAATTAACGCTTAATAAGTAAGTGATTCATTATGATTAGCGTGTGGATTCGCCGTAATGGCCCCTCTCTGTGCTAGCAATCAACCTCACTCTGTTTATCCACACATAAACTCCCTGATCCATCTTTGTCTGCACCCCCCCATATCCACCACTGTGTTCCATTCCTCTGGTCGTGACACTGGGCCATTTGTTGGGCTGCCTTTGTGCGTCCCTATCAATCTGAGTGTCATTAGGCAAAATGAGGAGGAGGAAGGGGGCCCCAGTGTCATCACAAAGTGAGAACTGTCAGTAGACAAGAGGATCACTCATTTTTGTGATGGAGTTGGGAGGTGATAGATTCATTTATGTAAAAAGAAATTGATGTATTTGCCACGTACAATAATAAGTTGGGGCAAACACAACTTGGGGTACCAAGAGATCACTCGTTATCTCTCAATAAAGAGAATGGCTGGCACCAATCCCAAGAATGAATTAGATTCATTTTTTGGGGGTGAGGTCTATGGGGGGAGGGCTCCATTACTGTGACTTTTGTAATGTGGTGACAACTAATTTAGCTGAAGTCTCTTGGGGCAGTTTGTGTGTTGTTCTGAAATAATTTCCATCTTCGTGTTGGAAGTTCTTCATTCATTCGAAGTGGAGAAATCTGTAGCGATAGTCTTGCCATTGTGAGATGGATCGACTCAGATCCAGCGTAAACAAAGTCAAACCCTGCGTATCAACGCTGAGGCTCTCTGGCGACCACTGGCGAAAACAGCAAAAACTTTCTCTTTTCTATTCGTACCAACTAAAATCTTATGTCCTGTTCATCGCGGTCACAGTAATAATGCCCAGTTATGAGTAACATTCTTCATAAAACTACTTTTAAAACTCCTTTTCTGCTGAAGTTTAGCACAAGTTTACCAACCTCATTTAAAGATGTGCTCATCCAAATAAAAAAAAAGTCCACACACACAAGCTGGCCAAGCATAATGTTGTAAGAAAAATGCTCAAACGTCTCAAGTCAGACCTTCGGACAGTCCACAGTGCACTTTGTGTTAATAATAAGGATAACAAGATATTTGTATGATGTGTTAAACAAGAAAGCTTAGAATCAAAGTTGATAATTTCTACTTTCTGGTCTTTGCTCGCTGGGGACGAATGGTGCCTGTTTTTCCCTGCTAAACCTGTTGCCTCCATAGAAGAAAATAGATGGAATTTTTAATATTGATCTATTTTTAGAAAACAGCTGATTTTTTTGCATCCCTGATTAGGTAGGTAGGTAAATTTTTTATATTTATGCCAATCCAAAAAGTAAATTCTGGACTCTACAGAAGGAGATCCAAGTAGGACAATCAACATATGCTAAATATGCTGTTCTATATCATATGTCCCCAAGACAAATTTTTCAAAACAGCATGGGAATATGGAGCAAAAAAAAACTGGGGAATAACTGATTATCATGAAATGACAGCATGTCTTGCTGCGTTTAAAAGTGTGTTATGTTTATTTTACCAAGAGGTACTCTGGGTTTCTTTATTGTATCATTTATTCTCATTTACAACCACCATTTCTGAACTGGCCAGTTGTGTCTTCTTGTCCAAGTAGCTGTTTGTTTGTCACACACTGGCAACCGGGAAGTTCAAAACAAGCGTCACAGTCGGTCATTCAGCTAAATAGTAACTCACTGCTATAATGCTCAGTCTTTTAACCTAATTGTAGCAGTTTTAGATCAATGTTTTTTTTTCTTTAAAAAAGCTGAGCTGAAATGTTTTTTAAATTGCTGGCAAATAGGTGTCGACAAGTGCTGGTTTTCAGGACAACAGTTTCAACCAAGCAAAGGGGAGGCCTTGACCATAACTAAATACAAAATTTCCTTTCATTTGACACCCCATTAAAATCGTTCATTTCCTTTTGTGCATGTACACACAGGAAATAACCGGCCTTTTTAACAGTCACGAACAGCCCATCAGCAAAGTTCGTAGCGATCTACCTGAAGACCCACTCAGTGAGCTTTCTCAGCAACAACTTTGCTCCACAGCAGCTTGCTTGAGCCATTTTGTAGCCTCGAGAAAGCTTTGCACTTTTCCCCCAGCTGCCCCCACACCAAACACACACGCACACATCACCTAGAATGTTCATTGCCCAGAAAATAATTTCTCTAGTCATTTCAGCGCTTTTGTGAGCGGCAATCAATTTCTCTTCTCTTCATGATGGTCCCGCGTGTGGGCACAGAAGTTTGACCTTCTCTAAAAGATCTATCAATTTATCCGTCCATCCTGCAACCTATCCATTAATGTTTTCATCTTCCACTGTTGTTTTTTCTCTCCCCTTTTTTCTGCTTGCTGACTGTTGGGTGGTAAAGTGGCTTTAAGCTCATGTGCTCATCAACACCTAGTCGGTGTCTGGTTTGTGCAATTATTGCACCGTGTTGGACTTGGACTGAAATCAGCCATTGGAGAAAATGACGGTCATTTTGACTGAGGAGAAAATGTACTTGAGACAAAGGGAAGGGAAGACCATTTGGAGCATGGTGACGTTGACGAACCCCGCGAGGGGAACAGGGTCAGGCTGAGGCTAAATGACATATCACAATACCGGCGAAGGGTCACCCAATTTCTTCCAATCTACTACCAGCATTTTATGTGGCTAAAGCTCTGGTAAAAAACTAACATATCATTTATATGTCCGCCTTTCTGTGTCCCGCTCTTCCCGTGTTCAACATATCTGACGTGTTTAAAAAGTCAACATCTGAAGATTAAGCTTTTTTCATGGGGAATGCTTGCTGATAAATCAATTCATAGCAGACGGAGCAGGCACAAAAACAAATACAAAAACATCATCTTTAAAACAGTTTTAGAATAAATATATCTGTGGAATTGTTTGCATGTTATCTGGCTGAGCACATGCTTCAGCTCTGAAATATACTATCAATAGATTCATATATTAAATCTGCATATGATGTTGTTCCACTGAGAGGGAGATAATAACATAAGAATCCTGTGAAGGGTCTGAGAGGGATGATGAACCCAGCAATTACAACCAAGTTAGGGACACCTTTTGTCTGTCTTGAACAAAATATTTTAAAATAAGACCAAGAAAAGAGAAAGAAAAGTGATTTATTTTCAGCTCTTCTGGGCTGCCAGCTAAGGAGAACTTTGGTCATGCGGGGCCTCCCTCTGTGGGCCCATTCTGCTGCATCCTCTGCATCTCACTGACTCCCCACAAGCCCCCTCCATCTACCCCAAGCCTTTCTATTCTCATCACTCACCCTCACTCGTTTTCTCTTTCCCTCATTCACACTCGCTGCTCTGTCCCTTCCAATCTCTCTCTTCCTCTTGCATCCCCCTCTCTCCGGCTCACAGGACAGTATTATATATTCCAGTCTCATGCTTTGCATGATTTGGGCAATAGATGAAGCCATATCCCTCTCTCCTCTTCGGGCTCTCCCCTCCCTCTCACTCTCGCCTTGTTGTTTAATGTTTCAATTTGGAGGAAGCAAACATTCAATCAGACAGATTAACTGTTTAATGCATGTCATCAGTCAAACTGTCTACGAGAGGGGGGCCCCTCGGCCTGGTGCTGCCAACCCCCCCCCCCCCTCCCGACTGCCGCTACGTCCTTCTCACTCCCCTGCTCTCCTCGCGCACACTGTCTACTCTCATATAGGCTGGCCCATCCAGCCCCAGCCCAGACACAGTGGCGTTAGCGCTCACATCATGCACACAAGCAGAAAAAAAACATATTTACTCACACACCTACAAACACAAATATATACATTTATGTGAAACATACTCTGGCAATCGCATGGCCCAACAGCCACGTCCGTCTCCGTGGGCACAAGAAATCTCTTTACACAAAGCAAAGAATGAACCGGGACATCTGCAGCCCGAACCAAAATGTCTGTTTGTGCTTCTGTGGTACATGAATTACATGAGACATTCCATGTAATTCCAATGCCACGTCTACTGATGTGCTAAAGGACACATCCACTGATTCACTTACGACTGTGAACCTGTTTTACACAATTAAGTCATGCTCTCTTAACAGATAATAAACATGCTCTCACATGCGCACACCTTCGTTTCCCCTTCACTCACACTCGCATACACACATCCCACAGGCCAGTGGATAGGGAAATCAAAGTGACAGAGAGCCAGAGCAAGGGGGAGTGGGAGATTAGAGGAAATGAAAAGAGTAAAGAGGAAAGAGGGGAAGAGGGAATGGGAGGCCGAGCGTGTTGCAGATGGGGTAGACTGTAAAATAGGGAGCGATGCCCACATGGTTCATAAATGATTCTGCATGAATTCTATCGGCTGACCAAAACATGATGTGGGATGTCACATTAATACAATCCAGCATCACATCGTTGCACATTGCATCTCCGGTGAAATATGAGTAACATTTATTCTGTACAATCACGATTAAATTACTGTATTTGGAAATACTGCTATAGAGCATTTTGACTCTCATATTGCTTATTGCCAACACTGGACAGTATTTCCAACTTGACCTAAACATGTTTTTCTAAGAGCAAACTACTTTATCAAAAAAGATATCTTGGAAAATGCAAACGAAAAAACAAAGCACATATTAAGTGCTTGAAAATGTTAGATTGATTTTTATTCTAAATACACACTCATTAGGAATGTCTTTTTTAAAGTTTAAAATGGAGAATGTTCACCACCAGGTTGCATCACATCTTCTTTCAACAATACTCTCTAAGCTTTCAGGAACCGAACAGACTGCTGTGCTTTTGATGTGCGAATACGTTTTCATTATTTCTTAAAGCAGGATTTCAGCAGCTGTGCTGTTTGGGGTTTAGAGTTGTGATCAATGTTGTATCATTCCGTGCCAAATGTGGTTTGGCATTGGTTTGCTAAAATAAGAAAATCCTTTCCCAAAAATCTTGTCATCGGGATGCTGCTCAAACATCTCCACATTTCAGTCAGCACTAATGGTGTTTGTACATCACTGTGGTGCACTCCTCTTTGGCAGGGCCCATCATTTCCAAAAAGAATTTGAATTTTTGTTTCCAGAAAACTAAACAAAACAGGTCTCTGCTGAATGTAAAGCATCATAAAAGAGACCTTGTCCATTTAGGGCTTTCTTATATATAACATTTACATATGGATACTTCATTTGTATTAATATATTCAGTGATCTTTTGTATGAAGATACAGTGGTTTTCCAAAGTTTTAAATTATTTCTTCGGTAAAAATAATTCACTTTCTTAAATCAGGGGACCCAAATATGACCTCAAATATTGTTTTTTGGCTTAGTCCGCATAAAGGATGCCTACCAACACAAAATTCTAATGCTCTTATCTACAGCAGATAAAGAAAATCACTTTAACTTTCAATTTTTAATTAGAAAATAATTTTCCTAAATAGATTAACTGTCCCTGCAGTCGGTGTAGAGTGTTCACACTCAGTCACTGTGGGGTGTACTTCCTGCATCAATCCCAATGCTTTATAATTACAATATACTGTATGTGATTCAGCTCGAGAGACAGTGGCCTTCCTTCAATTACGGTTGCTGGAGGCCCAAATTCCCCTGTTCCTAAACCCTCTTAGCCACAACACTGAACCCCAAATGTATCCCTTACTACGGTGCTACTTTGGATAAAAGTACCTGCTGAAATATGATGTATGAAATAATAAATGATCCAACAATACTCGAGGACATGAAACAATAATCTAAAAAATAGAAGAAGAAAATGCAGCTGCTTCCGATGTCATTGCAGACACTAAAGTGTCTTGTTGTCCTGTGGTGTATCGTTTCAGACTGCATTGATTTTTAGTTGTTATCTTAATGTTTTTTGGACCTTCTTGCCAAAAGATTGTAATTTTTCCACTCAAAGAATCTCAAAAACAACGGGAGTGTTGTAGCCATCGTCTGAGAACCAAAGACACGGGGCATCAATCTGGTTTCTCTTTAAAAAAAAAAAAGTGGAGTTGTTTGCCCATACTACAAAATAAGAAATAATGTTTATACTGGCTATTGGCTGATGTAATAGCATTCAAGAAATGTTGTGAATAACATGGCAACAATGGAATATTTTTTGTTTGTGAACATACATCAATAACCAGCAACAACGACAAACAGTATCTTTCTAGTTCTCCTTTTTGGATCATATAATAGTTGGGATAGTTAAATTTTATGCAAAATGTCAGTGGGTCTCGACATTTGTATGTAAATATCATGTGTTCATATCACATCTTCATATCTACCTTTGTTGGAGAAAGATGCAGAAGATTATTATATGAGGTCTCAGATGCTTGAAGCAGCATCTGAGACTGGGGGGGGGAGCGGGCAGATGGAACCTGAAAGGCTTACTGGCCAGCTGTTCTATACACTGCTTCCCTCTGCCATTTTCTCTCCATCCTTCCTTGTTTTACTCACCATCGCATTTATTTTTATTATATCTCCCAGTGCTGTCAAGCATCTGGTGAACCTTCCTCCCTCCATGATACTCTGACCACAGCGCAGAGGGTGGCCAAACCTGGTAAGTATCGACAGGGAGCTCCAGTGACACGGAGAGAGCCAGTCAATGCCCAGACACCCAGGGCAGGGGTCAAAGACAAAACGTAGGCTGCCTGGAAAGAGGGAGCTACGAAAGGAGGGAGGGACAAGATAGATGGGGAGGCGCAGGAGATATGTGGCAAGATAATATAACTTCAGGCAACAGACATGAAAGGTGAAAGAAAAAGGAACAAAGAAGGACATGCCAGACAAAACAAAGAGTAATAACTTCTAAAACTGAAGCTTGGAAGATTTTTAGATGCCATCCAAAGAACCAAACAAGTCCAGATTGAATGCTGTTTAAGACATTAGTGACATTTTTGGAAAATTCAATGAATGACAAAGCCATAAGTCAAACTTAATAAAATAGTGAAAAGATCAGATAGTGTTGCGATAATAAAATCATGCCAAAGACAAGTAACTGAAGACAACACAGAAGTTTTAGAGAGGGAACAAGCCAGGCCGACATGAACGTTCCAGGGGGACCATGGACGGGACAAGTGAGATAAAAAGCCAGACTGGGATTAACAAACCTACACCAGCACACACACCAACACACACGCAGAGTGTATTGACACACAGAGAGAGTGTCAGTACGTATTGAACGGTGGGCAGTAAGTGAGCCCTCCTCTCCTGCCCATTCCCTCCTCCATCGCTCCTTCTCTCTATCGGATATCAGTCCCTTCTCCTCTAATCATTTCCTTCCTTTTGGTCCTCTCTTCTTTCTAATGCAATTATCCCTCATTCATCCTTTCCTTCTTTTTCTTTCCCTTCATCCTCCTCCTGCTTGTGGTGCTCCATTTTGCACTGAAGGATTTCTCGTTCCTCTTTCTCTTCATCTCTTTAGTCATGTTCTGACAAACAACACAGTGCCCATGACTGTCACTTGTGCTTAATGTTCCTACTTGTTTGCTCTTACCTGCCTCTCTCATTAGTTTTGATCTTAAGTCATCAGTCTCCCGTATCGTCTGGTTGTGACACCAAGATTCTCATTAATCAATATCACTTTCCAGGCGTGATAAGATTCTTCTCTGAATCACTGCAATATGGCACAGAAACATGCATTATACTTGTGAAGAAATACATAGATTGAAATAGAAAGAGCGTTTATCTATCATCAAAGATTGGTAGAAAAGAAAAACCCATTCATGGCCACTTCATTTTGACAACTTACTCTTTGTTGACGTATTTACAAGTCTATGGTTCAGATTTTGAAGACTTTTTTCATTTGACAGATTTGTTGACTGAAACTTTTCCCCCTGCAAATACATAGCCTTTTTGACCTGTTAGTTGCCTTATGTGACAACTCCCAATTCAAAGCGATAATTGCCAGACCTGTTTTATGGCTGAGGACTGCTGCTAATTGGCAGCTGCTAACTGTTCCCACCATGATTGTTGCACTGTTTGTAATTCTGATTAGGTTATTCAAAGAGTCTTAGCCTGATACATAATTAGTTTCTGCTATTTTTCTCTATCACCTGCAGTCTGTACATTCTGCGAAAAGTAAACATATCTTGGGGAGAAAACTGTGGAAACTTCTTTTTGGAAACAATTTCTCCAACACCAAACAAAAGCGCTGGGAGCATTTTACAGGTGCAGAATCCGATCATGAAACAGCAGTTAACACATAAAGGGGGAAACTATACACTGTGTAAAGTTGGAAAAAAGCGGATTTTCTGTTCCATACACATGAATAGAGAAGTTTTCCTTGCCCTCGGGCTACGATCCTGTTAACACTTCCCGCTGACTGTTGAGTGTCTGCAGGTTACTTTTGTCTGAGGTGATGCCTCTGCAGGCCATATCATCTCTCCCGTTGCAGGGGCTTGAGGAAGAGATTTGAGAGATAATTTAACTGGGTCATAGAATACCTTTATTATACAAAGACTTTATTGACATATGCGAAAAAATTGTGGATGCAAACGTATGCAGTTTTAATAGTGCAAATACTATTTAAACCAAAATTCCCTTAACTGAATACGATTGGCATATACAGTAGATGAATTTAATCTACATGCCAATGTGCTATGGCATTAAACTTATGTGTTTGAGTGGACCACCCTTAACTGCTATTATGATCCTCCAAGTCTCCCTTTTGTGATTCACTGTAAATAAAACACTCCTTTGACACCCTCTCCTCCTGAAGACTTAGTAGCTTGATGTTCCGATCTGCTCTGTAACACTTCATTTCTCCTGTTAGGTGTATAACAAGACAGATAAGGGTTCAAGCAGAGGGGGAGGGCGGTATTTCTCAGCGAGCGTGTTGGCAGACAACAACCTTTCCTCGCAAATTTGTGAGCCTGGCTTCCTGCATGCCCCGCGCCAAACACTGCGCCGGAAACAGATGGTTCCCGGAATGTCCTCCAGCAGACTTCTGAAGAGCTGCGAGTAGCCCGAAAGGCGTGTGAAGGAGGGGAGGGTGTGCGGCATCTCCTCGACAAACTTAAACTCATCTGCCTCTCCCTGCAGCTCTCTGCCTTCCTGCTGGATTAGGATGCTTGATAATAGTTGGATATAATTGTCATGCTGCAGAGCTCTTCAGCAGCAGCCAAATGAGCTTCAGGTTACTGATATTTCACTTTTATCACCCTGCTTCATCACACAAAAAAGAGCGGATCTATTATAGGACGGTGGTGTTGTGGAACAATTTTGGTGGTTAATTTACACTTTGCAGGTAGTGAAGGATAAACACTTGGAGAGTTTTGGTAGCTGGCGTTACAAATACACCTACAACAGCTTGTGTCATTCAATTTCCAAGATAGTGCTCTCTGTGGATTACCCGGCAGATAAAGATCACATGGTTTATGAGCGCCCTTATATGAGGGAAAATTTAGCTTTAATCATTCCATTTATAAGCTTTGTTGCCCCTTCAGCCCACATACATATCTGAATTTCCATCTATTAGAAAAAATACAGAGTGGAGGACAGTTGTTTACAGAACAGAAAGAGTGGGAAACTTGGGTTGCAGCCCTAGAGATAAAAAAAAAGGTTGATGAACCTCTCATAAATCAAACTCAGATGTATAACAGACATAGCATTATGTCTGATTGTGTGATGGCAAGCCCACTTTCAGTTATTCCTTTGGACGGCCCAGAAAAGGTTTGGCCAGCTATTACTTCCACCACTACACCCCTGGTTTTCTAAACTGTACTACATCATCAGTTGACACAAATATCCTCTGAGACTTGGAGACTTGCCTTCCAGTAGTGCTCTTGTTTAAGGGGTCGCTGATATGACAAAGCTTGGGGACCTCTAGCTAAATGATATGACCCCTTCAGGATGACTTGTGGTTTCCTGTTACCCGCTCACAAGTGACCGTTTATCAGGATTAACAGCGTAAGCCTTTTAAAACTGCCGAGGTTAGGGCACGGTTTAAGCTCTGACTCAAATCCCAGAGAAAGAACTTTTTCAGTACCACAGACAGCAACCATGCCTTAACAAAAATGGGGTGTGTAAATTCAGCACCGAGGACAGCGACACAAATTGCCTCGAGTTGTTAAAAGTAATTAAACATTGCCAGTAGAAAAATAAAACAGCCTACTCTAAAACATTTACCATGCAGGCTTGAATGTGTTACTGTGTAATAATGTTAACCTAATGCATAATATTGGCAAAAAGCAACATCTGAGAAATCCTGGCCATATTGTGAGGACCCAACAGCAGTTTCCTGAACTCCGCCCCAGACTTATGCCCAGCTTGTCCTACAACCGAAACTTTGATCCACATTTGCTGTCCAGCCCTTTGTCTCGGACTCTAATCTCGCTGACCGGTCGCAACCTTGACAGCCCTCCCCCGGCCTTGAGCTTGGTTCTGGTCCATCGCCGCCCCGGACACGCACAAAAAAAAAGTTTCCCGGGAGAGACAACAGCGTCCGCTTGATCATCTCATCAAACGCGTCCTGGATGCCTGAGCGTGCGCACGCCGTGGACCTCCCACACGTCCCAACAGCGAAGATGAGAGGGAAGTCGATGCAACAGCGCCAGCAAAGTCAATGATCCATAAACAGGAACCAATAGGCGAATGGGTAATGAGGGACTTCATTTGAACTTTCTGTAAACAGTAAGAGCGCTATTTGGCTTGCGGGGGAACGGTGATGTGTGTGTGTGTGTAAGTGTGTGTGTGTGTGTGTGGGGGG